>JACJUM010002477.1:6647170-6704283 GCA_020976665.1 Heortia vitessoides | reverse complement strand
AGATCTTACAGCCACTATATAAAGCAACTGTAGATTGACCATTCTTTCGTCACCCGATCTCCCCAGTATAGCCCGGTAATTATGAATATGAGTGCATTCCCAGCTGTCGTAATAGGCTTACCGGCTCAGACGGTAACAGGATAGCCGGGTTCATGTTCCGGGAAGCCATGCACCGTCTGCGAAGGGCTTTGTGCACCAAATGCGGCCGCGGGCCTATGTTTGTAATGCATCCCTTCACAATTATGTCATTCCAACAAATTTGTATTACTGTAATCTATTAGAATTAATAGGATTTGATTGTAACACACAGACTTAAGTTTGGTGATAGGATTTATTTGAAAGACATGAAATCGTTCAAAAATCGTGCTGATACTTTTTTTTTTTTTTTTTTTTTTTTGTACGGTCGATTTTATAGAGATTACTCATACTCCTTTAAATAAAGATTGATTTAAATTGTAGATGTCAATGTAGTCGCGTCGTAGAAGTTATTAAAATTGTCATTGTAGTATTTAGTACCATAATTTATTTTTAATTTAATATATATATGTATATATAGGTATCAATCATGGATATTGAAAAACAAATAATATACCTATTTAAATTTTTATTACTTCCATTTTTTGCTATAGTAATATCCGCGATTATTTAAAACAGCGGATTATAAAATAAATGTTTATTACCGTTAGTACAAATAACTTTAGATATCCACAGCATCCCATTTTCCATTTACAACTTTGCACAATATAGATATATCCTGTACTGATAGGCTTTCAGTATAGTCTAGGGAGACTATAGTGTTCAAACAGTAATTCTACTTTCTTAAAAACCTCCATTTTAAAATTCCATCCATTTAGTCTTAATATATAAAAAATACTAGGCGGTAACAAGTCAGTTGACTATAAGAATTGTAGAAGAATTTAGCAAGAAGTCTCGTGGGCTGGCACGCACCGCAGACAATGGTGGCGCTCCCTGGCGGAAGCTGCCGTATTTCACGGTTCGCCTCCCATGGCCGCGACTCGCGAGGGAGTGAGAGAAATTTAAGACTGTTTTTGTTTGAACATTTTTAATGAGTGAGTTATAGAGCTATGTGTTACTCATAATAAAGCAAGTAAGAAAATTAGTTAAAATGATAAATAAACGAAAAATTGGAATCAGAAAATTATATAGCTAATTAAACCGCGCTCTAAATCCGTAAAAAAAAAATTATTATGAGTTTAAATTGCGTAGGATTTTAGGAATGTTTCTTGAATTGGTTACAATGGAAAAAATCTTTTAAATTAAAATATTAAAAAAGACTTATAAATCCTTAAAGTTTTTTTTAAACGTGAGACTTATAGACAACGCTGCTGCCATGTCGGTTGTTTGTAAAATCCTATGAGGACCGCCCGCTCGCATTTAGAATGTAATTAAAAGAAATAGGAGTCAGTTTAACTTTCTGAAGTTTATAACGTCTATTGGTACTGTTGCGCAATACATGCAACATATGAGTAAATAAACAAGTATGACTTTGCAAAACTCCTTTCAAATTATAATTAGAATGTCAAGCGTTCTTAGTGCATCTTATCCAGCGCATCTCCCCTTCGTAAAAGCCGACGCGTCTTCCAGAAAGGTTCTTTTGATGGGTTCGTCCCCTTTACGATATACCTGTTAATTAAGCCCGTACAATGGTCATAGACTGATAGTGTCAATTAGTAACTATGGTGGGGCTTTGTTTGTCGCGGTCTGAGCGCAAATTACTAAGTCGGATAACATGGTTTAGTACGGCTTACAATTTTTTGTTTATAAATGTTTTAGTCTCCATTTTTAATGTAAGCTGTTACAAAGTTTTGTTTTTTATTTCTATGTTTGTTAATATTGTCTATAGTTAACAAATCTGTAGAACATATAACATATATCACCATACCAGCTATACCTATGGGCCTTCCCAAAAAGGAGAAATGCGCAGTAATTGCCGCGCTAGACCAGCGTGTTGGAAATCGCAGAGCGTAGCTTTTGCGACGGGGATGCTGCTGCCTACCCCCGCCCTGTATATTTGACCTACACTGCTCCGGTTCTGCCTCATTTGGCTTTTACGACACCTGGTTCAGGTGAGGTACTATTCTACTTTGCCGGTACCCCACGGCAATTGAAAGAATTTGAGATGATGAGGCGGCAGTTATTTCATTAGGCTGTATAATCGTAACTCATGTTATAAATGCAAATCTGAGTTTGTTTGTAGCGCTACCTCGCTTTAGAATGTGGGAGTGCAAACTACGAAGGATTATTTATCTAGTAAAAAAATACTATTCTGATAAAATAATATTAGCCGCGGGTTCGGGTCACGTTAAAAAAGTTACCTCTTTGATATGAAGAACCTAGTACGCACTGTAATACTGTAATAGGCGACTGTTGTATCAGAACCGAAAGATGGCGGTATATCCATCACTATCGTGAGCGTGGCAATTATGAGCAGAAACATTTGATGATCTCTTAGGGGCCAATACAGCGGATATGATGATATAGAGATGATAATGTAAAGAACATCTCATACTTCTCTTGCGATTCGAGGAATCCTTTGAGTTGTATAAGGCGACTTAATATATTTAGGATTAGAGTAATACATGTAGGTACTTACTACTGATGATGGTAGTGATCTTATCTTGTACGTCAAGGGTCGTGGCTTCTATCCCCACCCAAGGCAAATATTTATATGGTGAATATTGTTGTCTGTTCTGTATCTGGGTGTCAAATATGTATTTATATATTTTATTTGTTATCCCAGTGTGTCTGATGTGCACAGTGCTTAAAAAGACTTATCTTTGTGTCAGGTATGCACGAGTATGGATGTGTGTGAGTAATTTATTTACTTGTTAGAGTTGCAAAATATCGCTATCATTATTTCTATTATCTAAAACACTATATTTTACGAACTTAGCCCTTGTCAACTGAACTAACTTCTTCTATTATTTCTCAGTAACCAGTTGGCCAGTTATTTCTCCGTACCTCAAGCGTATGTTCGCAGTATGTTTCAAACAATGACTTGGCGGCTTCTTCCGTGTCGATTTCATGTTGATGCTTGCAGCTATGAAAGTGGTACAGACGAGCTTTTATTTGACATATTATTACATTATTTAATTTGCTTTTTTATTAGTGAAGTGAGTGAGTGAGTGAAGTGAGTAGTGATCCAGATTATACGCCAATAGTTGTGGGTTCGATCCCCACTAGAAGAAACATTTATACAATGATAATTGTGTTTATTTTGTATCTGTATGTTAAAAACTACATGTAAGTATATTTGTGATTCCTCTGTTGTCTGATATTTGTGACATAAGTGCTTTAAGTGACTTACTTCGGCGCCAGATATCAATGTATGGGATGATGTGTGACTATTTTTATTATTATTTATTCTACACATCCGATAAAAACAAAATGGTTCGTCAACCTCATTTTTATTTCTTTTTATGTTTACACATATATTTTTATATTTCGATTATTTTTGCTACACAATTATGTAAAATTTAAGTGCCTGTTTCTATAATGGTATGAAAGTTGAATAAAAAGTTGTATCAATTTTTTTTCTATATTTATTCCGGTTAATATCCGAGACATCTGGACTTTATTAGGATATTTAGGATATGACGTTGGTCTAACTCGTACGTGACTGGTTTATCGACAAATTTATTATATCGTCATCTATGTATATTCATTGCGTCTGTTAGTCGTAAACCTACGAAATGAACCTGTGTTTATGAGTGCAGTTAGTTAGAAACAATTACGCGGCTGCCTCGTCGGCGAGTGTCGATGTCTATCCTCGCAGCTATGGAGATGGTACAGTCGTGTGCTTGGCCACATGGGACAAACCTACTGCCCAAATATAATAACAATTACGCATTTTAAAGAAGATAATGTGCTGCAATTTTCTTCGGGTTCACGTTATTTCTATCTAATCGATTAACACTAGATATTAAATAAGTAAAATTTTACAACATCTAATACATTGATCTATTTCCGAGATAATTTGATTAAAGAACAGACATCAGGCAACAATGGAATCACAAATATAATATGTATTAAAATTCATATTAAATACCAAATAGTACAAAAAACACAAATATCTGTATATATCAACGCAGGGCCTAAAATATAAGGGTTAGGAACTTAAAAATTTGCACAGGGATTCCTTTTATAAAGCAAGAGAGCATTAAGAAAGGAGTTTTGAAAATTCACTCCCTAAGATGGTAAAACGGAAGTGCAAAGTTACTATGAAATTTTGCTGTCATGAAACACGTGTAAAATATTTTAAATCATCAATTAAGGGGGTGAAAGGAAGGTGCAGTTTGGTCTGAAAGCGGAGCATAAATTATACTTGGTTTGTTCTATAGCTTAACGCGAGTGAAACTGCGGGGCGCTGCTAGTTCATCATATAAATGTTTGTCTTAGGTTGGGATCGTCGAGTTTGTATTATATACACATATTGTCGGAAGTCGCTAAAGAAATGCAAGTAAGGTTACATGCATTGGTATTGGTGAGGTATTCAGGCTCTATTTAGCGGTGTAGCTTTATCTATACTAGTTTATCAGAATCCCAAATGATAGTAACCTTACTGAGTTAAACATTTGGTTAAGATCTTACATTATTATGCCTGTGACAGGGTACCGGCAAGTTAGAAAAATGCCTCCTTCTGTATCGACAGAGGTACCGAAACCAACCAATGGCGGAATATCTATTTGAAGCAGCAGCAACTTAGATTGTCTAAATGCACCTGGGCTTGAATATGAACAAATATGCGCAACAACCCCTAGAAAATGTTTACTTTGGGAAGGGTATGTCCAGCTTTTAACGTCCCGCTATGAATGATGATGATAATTTTGGTGAATTTGTAGAGGTTTTGCGTATATCCAAGTTAATGAGAACGTAAATGAGATTTTGTGTGAAATACAGGCTTTAAAAACAGTTGCGAAAACAGTCTCCAAAGATGACAACGATAGAGTTGAATAAAACACGTCAACCAAGCCGTATAAAAGTAGTTTCTTTTTTGGAATAAAAAAATAGAGAACAATGTGAAAAAAGCTTAATCTCGCATTCACTTGCACTATAAATTCTACCTTAAAGAGGGAACGTTAAAACAGCCTATATCTTCCATTGTTTTCTTATGACATGGAGATGTAACCTTAAAATGTGTGGCTTTTAAGTGCGTGGTTTGGAACTGCATAGTTAATATTAAAAAAAATTAAAAGCAAGACCCATTAGGTAAAGATTATATTCCTTCAAATGATTAAAAGAGTTTGTACTTTTGACTTTATTTTTTATAAACTTATTATTATGTTTGCTATATGGTCTTTGAATGTATCTTCTAATCGACGAAGCCCCGAGAAATAAGTGTAAAAATTTAACAAATAATCGTTATTCAACAAATAGAACGTAATAACTCGAGTGCGCTTATGGGCCCTCAAATTACTTGGAATTAACAATTTTCCACGGACATGTACCAGGATCAAGTTTGACGCCTGTGGCACAAATCTCCGGAGATGCGTAGGTGCATGTATAACGATTAGATGTTTCCGACCTGTAACAGTTAGTCCTGACCCCTGTTTCGAAGGTAATAGCGTTATGAATATCAATCTATCAGCGAAGTTTAATCTCTCGTAAATTTTGCCGATTTCCTGAATGGCGATGGCCATTTTGGTTTTATGGATGTTTTGGTAGATTGACAGACTTCCTTTTGTAATAAATACTCTTTTATACATTGAACGGTTGTATTTGCTCGACCTATATTGTGTAATACACTTTTGTATGCATCGTACGTTTTGTGTAGGACAGGTTCATGGTTGTAGCTCATACTCACTAATCTCTAAAGAATGGATGATTACAACCAGTTTTGCTTCAAACGCGCTCTTGGCGTGGATGAATTCACGCAGATTACTCTTTTCATTTGCCAGTTTAGGGTGTACAAATGTAGTCCAGTCAAAGTCCAGGTATTAGTCATATTTAGAAATAGAATAAATTTGATGGAATTTTGCTAATTCCCCGCCGGAATAGAAAGTAGCAATCTCTCCTATATAATATCTTCTATATATCACATATAATTTGGTGATTCGCGACAATGATAAAATGTGGTTGTACAAATTACGTTCCACGAAGAATGTTGACAAAATGGGGTCCATATTATCTATATATTTAAAATCGAATGGTGACTAACCCACTCATCACGAAATCTCAGTTGCATAGAGGTTTCTGTTAGAACATAGGTGATCACTGAGGTGGGATTATTTTTTATTTATTGATTCAACCCCTAAGGGGGCATAAAGAGTTTGTGATGTTTGTATGAGATATCCCTTTTTTAGAATAGTAGTGTGTCAAAATTTATAGAAAATGCTTCTTATTTGATGAAATTAAAATGTAATTAATTATTTTTCTAAAACAACCAAAATAAAGATGTAAAAGTTTAGAAAATGTTAAAATAATAATCAGGAATTGTTTTTTTTATATTTAGAAACAATAAATATTAAATGGGAAAATAAGGGTTACACGTTTATGTGAATCTACGTCAGTTTTAATGATAGCGATTTCAAAATTCCGGCCGGTGTCTGAATCGACTAGATGCACAACTATGAACGAAAAATTAAAATACGAAATAGAGGCGGGCTGCTAGTCTATTTATAAAATCAATATTTTCAATAAAACTAACACAAGTG
Organism: Heortia vitessoides; assembly: GCA_020976665.1. Lineage (NCBI taxonomy): Eukaryota > Metazoa > Arthropoda > Insecta > Lepidoptera > Crambidae > Heortia > Heortia vitessoides. The sequence goes on along the minus strand of JACJUM010002477.1, from coordinate 6,697,609 downwards.
CAGAACAAGTTATTAGGAAATAAAAATGTGTCTAGCTGTTTCACTAAATACAAATTTTATTTCAAAAGGAAATACATAGCTGAACAGAGTACTAACTGACTAACGACAGATGAAAAAGGTAGAACCTAACTTGATCCTGGTTACGTAAAACACAGTCTATAGTTACATTCTGATAGGGATTTTGTAATATTGATACAATATCAACTTCTGCGACTAGATTAAATAATAATAAATTTACTTAACATCTCATACATTGACTTCAAGTCAAGTTCAACTCAGGGATAAGTCGATTAAAGCACTTGTGTAACGAACATCAGACATCAGAAGAATACGGACACAGAACAAACACAAATATCATCATATAAATATAGTTGTCCTGGGTGCAGTTCGAACCCACAATCTTTGGCGCATCACACATAGGGTCATTACCATTTGCGCTATTGGGGCCGTCAAGATTACAAGTAATCGCTGTTCTTTATTCAGAGTCAGGTTAAAACCCCCACAATATAAAGTCATTACAATGAAACATGTATCAATTTTAGACAGTGAAAGTAGCCGCTCCCAAAAGTATAAGTGCCTCAATTTATCTTTTTGATATTGAAGTGGTATTAAATGAATAATAACAACATTTTCTAACTGTAAATCACTAATGAATGTCCACTACCTCATTTTTAGGCCGCCATAAAGATGTTAATGTTTAAATTGGCGGTTTGCAGATTTATTACGCTAATTACTAATTCGGGTTAAAAGATCGATATCATAGCAAATGGACAAATAATGGCGGTGTAAAAAAATACTGTCACTTTCACGGGCCGAGTCGGATCGGCCAGCGTGACGAGAGTGATGCGGCGTGATCGGTCTTATTATATATGATGACCGCTGTGTTTGTTCGGTACCATTCTGTCTTGACCAAAGTATAGAGTTACCTGAATTAAAATACTGGAAACGGATAGATCGGAGAAAGTTTGATGTTTTTTTTAGTTTTTAGAGTTCACCTATCACCTATGTTCGAATCACCCCCATTTTTTTGCTTACTGGCTTTTTACAACTGGCTTATGATTTCCTTGTAATAACACAAACGTATAGACGCTTACAGTGACAGACGGCTTCAGTGACGTTACTATAATACAGAATATACGCTCGATGGTCGACTTAGAAATATAATAAAATAAATCCCTATTTCGCATGGTTACGGCATCACGCGTGAACGGTTGGATCGCCATTTTTTTGTTGAACTTATAATTGTCAAGGCAAGGTTCTTATTATACAATGTTCTTATGATAAAATTGTTGCGCATGTAATTAGAAAAACTAAACATTTCTAAACGGTCCTTAACAGAGTTTTCTAGTTTGATAATTGGCGAGATTCAAAGAATTCGCGAGTCGTAGTTGAGCCAACACAATGTCTGTTGAGTCAGTCGTGTTATTTATAGATTTAAATAAGAGATGAAATCGTTTTACATAGATGCAAAAGAGAATTCAATATGGATTACATTAGAAAATGTATCAGCTGTAGCACTTTTACTGTTGGAAATCAACATAGACCTCTCTAAGAGGCCTTCCACTAGTAGAGGCCATCCATTGTAGTGACACATCTAGAATTTACTAATCTAAGACTTTACTGTTATAATAGGGTAGTTGACTTTTTTAAACCGACTAATGTATTATGACGTTGCCATTGTTTGTCATTTTTCCTACCAGAGCCGGACAATTACAGAGTATTGCATTTAGTTCAAAAGAACATTATTATTGGACATTTCACAGATTATATAGTAATGCCAAGTATAGCAGAGGACTATGCTAATAAAAATGGAAAAAGAAACAAAATTAGGTTGAAAGGCTGTTTATTTGAAATGACATGACAAGCGAGGAAAAGAAAAATAGCTAACTCTAAAATACAAATGAAATTAGCATCTTACGTTGCCCAATTTCTAGCATATAATTGGGCAACGTAAGACGCTGTAAAACACTGTTATATTTACCGATCCCCTAAAGTATCATACAAAAGATGGATAAATCGTTTTTACTTTAAAAATAATAAAAACCATAAGGGTTTCTAATATTTTTTAACTAGGTATCAGAAGCAAGCAAATTGCATTACGCTTGGCAAAATATCCAATTGTATAGGTCGATTTCTTTATAGGACTGCACAAAGTGGTGGCCTCGGCTAGGGAAATAGCCAAGTTTCACCTGTTCTAATGAGCCATAATAGTGATGCGGTTTCGAGCCACCGGCCGTCGCCTCAGGGCAGTTTGCTGCCTGCTGCAACCTAATCATTTGCTAATCGTTGTGGATGATTGATTTTTATGTTGTTTTTTTTACCTCTAAGTCAATGTAATCTGTGCAAGTAACAGCTGTTGAAGGAAAGCCATTGGTTGTGATAGTAATTGTTTTGGATTACCGTCCTTGTATTGTGAATGATACCTATTGATTTTTTTTAGGAATATCAACAAAACTTTTACTACACAAGTGATAATATGGGATTTTGTTTGCGTACATATGCTTATAAACCGTACTTATAATATGTTAATCTAATGATGATACACAGCATTAAAATATTCCTTTGAAAGTGCTTTAGTAGTTTTTGCAGTACCAAATACTTTTATATACAGCTATGAATAATTATTAACTTAAAACGTTATGCAGATACTGAATATAAAAATGTCTGGCTGTTCTTTTTTGTGCGTTTTATAGGTATTTTATGATGGTACATGGAATTGGATGATTACATTTCTTAAAGCTTAAATATGCCAATATTTATACGATAAATTATAATTAGTTAAGAAGATATATATATATATATATATATATCCTAGGGAGGGATCCTAAAATTCAATAGAATGTAAATAACTTATTGCTTCTTAAAAACATGTACAACTCCTGCTGTAAGCGATTTAAACCCTGTATTTATTCCTATAGCTAAACCTAATTGCCATCCTATATCCTGTCATCTTTTTCTAGAATTGAGTCGCTCTCGGAATCTCGGATGGATACTATGGCGGATATTGAATTCGAAGTTTGTAAAACATTATCATGCAAGCTCGCAAGGGAGGCGTCTAATAGTGGGTAAGCTTTAAATAAATTTTTATAACCGTACTTCAGAAGAATTCATCATTTTGAAATGTTTTTTATATTATAGAACGTTGGTAGAAGTGTAGTGCGTAGTTTGTGCGTAGATAGAACATAAGTTACTATGTAGTGTTAAATTTTATAAGTAGTTTAAACAAAGTAATTACGTAAAAGGTCGTCACTAAAATGTTTAGATAACAAATTAGGTTAGCGAACTTTCCCGAGCCATACGCAGCGAATGTACACGCCATTGTCTAGTTTTTATCATTAATCTCGTTATATAAGGGCACTTTGAAGGCATGTGACATTGTAGAATTTGGCAGGGAGTCGTCCCCGCGTGGTACCAGCACTCATGCTGAACCGGCCCGATCGATAGAACAAATAATGTTCGCGTGATTGATGACCCCATGAAAATGCGAACGCTGACAATTGTGTCTTGACCTGAATCGGAAACCTACATGTGATGTCTGATGCTCTTTTGTTCAGTCTTTAATTTGGGGCACCGCTCCGTTATGAAGTTCAGTAAATACTGCATTATTGCGTCGCATTGCGAATTTGGGGAGTTTAGAGAATTATATGATTGATACGTAAACCAGACCACTAAAACAAAGCATAAATTAAATATTCTCGTTTAGCCTCATCGAAAAATATAAACTGTAGCAGCATCTCCATATAAAGGGCATATACTTTATTTGTTCCTATTTTGGCTACTGTTGCAACTACAACTTTATGATACAGATAGACTCTTAACGGAAACTCGAACTACAAAATTTTAGTGTGCTGCAAAATTTACCTAACTTGTTACATAAGTTCTTATATAAATATACGCTATACGATTATAAAAAGGATGTTTTGCGAGGCAATGGCAATTAGAAAACACCCTAATTTAAATAAAAAATATAAATAAGTTATAAATTTCATCAGTCCGGTATCCTATAATACAATTTATAAAAAAAACGCAATATTTGAACACAAGACATAGAAGATTCTAGGTTGAGGATTTGATTTGATTGATTTAAAATGTAAAATACGAATCATATTTTATTGTTATATTCGATTGCATGATATTAATTATACTCGATTGATTATATTTAATGATTGTTATATTAAGACCGTTGATAGGTGGTTTTGTTGAGATCAATTCGTAATTGTCGACATTATTAACTCAACTGTGAAAACAGTCAATAGAATATTCGTTTAGGTTATAGTAATAATTCTTAATAAACCCTATTTGAGTTGAAAAAATAACTTGGATTTTGTTTTAGGTTCTGGGTCGTTGCGCTAAATTAAGGGCCAGAATTGAACATTGACAAATGGCTTCAAGATAGTTTGAATTTATTTAAATTAAATGCCACGCGATTGTATGGTATTGTACAGAAAATGTCAAAGATAACACGGTTATTATTTTTTATTTATTTTTATTTATTTAACTTTATTGCACAAAATGTTACAAAATGTACAAATGGCGGACTTAATGCCAGATGGCATTATCTCCCAGTCACAAAACTGAAATATATATATATATAGTGGTGCAGGCAATATATATACAAAATAAATAAACGTGGCATACATATTTTTATAAATAAACGCAATAAATGCATATGATATAAAAATATACATAAAATAACGTACATCAGAAATAGGGTTATAAAGTTTGAGAAGCAGCATCAGTAAATAAAGTACGGAAATTAGTGAATTTATTAATAAATTTTGACATTCAGGATCGAGATATACATAAAGGATGACAGAAATTTCTTGCTTAATAAATTAGTCTAATTATGAAAATTAATTGTGCTATTTTCTGATATGAATAAGTCACCTGCGTGTATGCTATTTTCCTGTAGTTAATCCACTTGTAATCATTCGCTGCAACCAACAATTTTTTTGACCTGGGAAATACTCATGTACCAGCCTGCAATTTGTTCGAATAGAAATGCTGGGCTGCCACGGACTCACCGGTTTTACAACCGACGCCTACCGCCTAAAACCCCGCTTTGGACTGGGCACCTGCAGCTGCATAGCATGTCATCACGGGACCCAGTATTTAGCGGCTCATTTCACGGCTTCATAGCTTTGGTCCTCCTTGGAGAGTAGCTTCTCTAAGGAGGTATATAGCGCAGGTGCACTGCTCTTTTTCGTCCAGGAAGTCTTCTTCGCCTGGGGTCGGCCTCAGTATTAGCCTCTTTGGCGCGTTCATCAGCCTCATTAGCAAACAATAAACAGCTTTTATTTAAATTCGACCATGATTTATTATATTTTCTATAAACTCATTCATAATTTGCTTGACATTTAATTTCTGTTTCGTTAAGGTACTGAGGCGGTTTGTTAAGTCAGTGACTTTTTGAATTATCCGCGCAGTTATTCCAAATGCAACAAAGCTGCCGTCAACTGTGATCTATTAGTGGGCAACTGTCAAATTTTGAGCAATCTACGTCATTCAGTTTGTGTTTGATAGCCATTCAATGAAGACAACCTCGTGATTTTTTACGAAAATGAAAAAAGTGTGCTGATTAAGGATTACTTTTTACGTAAAAACCATTACTAAAACTTAGGAAAAGCTTGATAAATAGTACGGGGACTCAGCACCATCAATTTCAACGGAAAAGAAGTGGTTTACAGAATTCCGTTGTGGTCGTACCAGCACTAGTGACGCCGAACGTTCAGGTCGCTCAAAAGAAGTGATCACGCTGGAAATCGTCGATAAAATCCATGAAATGATATAGGATGATCGCAGAAGAAAAAGTGCGTGAGTCAGCTTATGCTACGGGTACATCATATATGTGGACATGAGAAAACTCTCCGCGAGATAGGTGCCGCGATTGCTCACACTCGACCATAAGCGCAATCGTGAGACAACTTCAAAATAGTGTTTAGCGATGTTTAGCCGTAATCCGGACGAATTTTGGCGCCATTTTGTTACTGTGGGTAAAACATGGATCCATCACAACACGCCAGAGACCAAGGAACAATCGAAACAGTGGGTTGCTCGGGGTAAACGTGGACCAAAGAAGGCCAAACAGAGTCTGTCAGCCAACAAGGACATGGCCACAAATTTTTGCGATGCACTCGGTGTCATTTACATTGATTAACTCGAGAAAGGTAAAAAAATCATAGGCGGATATTATTCAAAGCTTTTGGACAGATTCGACGTTGACTCAAAGAAAAAACGGCCGCATTTGGCGAAGAAGAAAGTGCTGCTCCATCCAGACAATGCACGTGTGCACACTTGTTTAGTCACGGTGGCCAAAATCCACGAATTGAGTTACGAACTACTACCACATCCAGCATATTCTCCAGATTTAGTTCCCTGTGACTATTATCTGTTCCCAAAACTAAACAAATGGCTGGGTGGTAAGAGATTTGAGTCTTATGAAGAAGTCATTACCGAAACAAACACGTAAAAAATTAGAAAAACGCTGGACTAAATGTATCGAGCTAAAAGGTTATTATGTAGAAAAATAAAATGTTTATTTACCGCAAATAAAAAAAAATTGATTTAAAAAGTCACGGACATATTAAACCGCCCTCTTATATCAATGTGTCATTCTAACAGTAGTGTATGTAATGGAAATTTTAGTGAATATAATGTATTTCTAGTGCATTTTGTATTGAAAAGAATTATACACTTCTCCATATTAACTTGCACTGTGTAAAATTATCATTCCTCTGTCTTTGCAATTTCCTTAAACAGCGGTACAAAATTGTCGCTTCGCGTATTAATATATAGATAATAGAGTACTTATGTGACAGAATCCATATGATTGCGGTGTGCAATACCAACTTCCCAATGCAAAAGTCAATTACACAGCCATGCAGATGGAACATTATCAATTAATTATGACCAATTAAAATAGTAGACTAATTACATCAACACCAGCCAACGGTGCCACTAACTGATCATTACCGATATCCGGCCCTCTAATGGGCGATTGCCGCGAGTTCTCAGTGCCTACCCCGGTATCCAATTGACTTTTACTCTCTCCATGATTAACAACGACTTCTTAATTGTTCAGGAAGGGTTCGTTCAATTACTGGACGTGGGCTGAGGTATTGGTAATTGAATTGATAAGAATTACTTTTTTATTTGATCAATCGAACCGACAATATGAACATAATCATTATCATCATGTCAGCCATAGGACGTCTGCTGTTGGACATGTGCCTCCCCAAGTGATTCTAATCATTGAGAAGTTTTTGTCCATCACGGCCACGCTGCCTGTCATGGCAATCGAAGAGCGTAGCTTCGTAAAGAGGATCCTACTTCCATTCCCGCCCTACTTCGTTTAGACAGCGCCAGTCGGAAAGAAAACACCGCTATCTTAAGGTTCCGGAAAGTCAGCCGTCTCCTATAACACCTGATAAAAAGAGTCCGACTGCTCATAATTACTTTGAATGAATTACAATTAATGACACATTAGATACAATTTTCAAGCAGATGTAAAGCACTATTAATGTTTTTATCATCATCATCATCATGGTAGCGTTAAAAATGTCAACTGCCGAACATAGGCCTTCCAAGAAAGGGGTAATTTGACCATAATTGCCGCGCTAGGCAAACGTAGTGTCTATCGCAGAGCGTAGTTTCGCGACTGGGATGCTGCTGGCCATCCCCATCCTGTTGCATTGTAGCTACTTTATATACTCGGGTGGATATACCACCACCTATCAGTTTAGATGCATCAGTCATCTCTTACGATACCTGGTTCACGGCAATGTTCTAATAGAGGACGGAAAAATAATCTACAGAAATGCATTTCAGCTAGAGTTTAGTTACAAATCAAAACAATTACAATATTTTTTCTCATTAATGACCATAATGATATTTGCACGTCAAAATATACATGCTGCACAATCTAGGCACTGATTATACGCGGATACAGTCGTTTGAGAATGCTAGTTATTCACGAAACTAATAAATATTTTTAAATAATTAATTAGAAGAAAATAAACCTTTACTAAGGTTCCAGCTATTGATTACAATCGCTGCAGTGGTTTAACGATTAAAAAGTAATGGACTTATATTTTACCGTGAGGTACCGGCAGAGTAAGATAGTCCCTTCCACTGCACCAGGTGTCGTAAGAGGCGACTGTCGTTCCTAAACCGGGCCTAAAATAGGTGGCGGTATTTTTACCCGAGTATATAAAGTAGCTCGAATGCAAAAGGGTGGTGAGGGGAAGCAGCATCCCAGCCGAGAAGCTACGCTCAACGATTGTCACCACGTTTGCCCAGCGCGGCAATTATATGCTAAAAACCTCCTCACTTGGAGAGGCCTATGTACAACAGTGGACTTCTAACGGCTGGTATGATGATGATAAATACCAGTGCCTAGTATGTTACCGCTAGGAAGTCTCTTCTATAAGAAAGTACTAAAATTGGACAAAATATTAATGTGCCTAACCAACTATTTTATAAAAGGAAATGTTGACAAGTCTCGTACAAATCCCGGAACAGCCTTTGTAAGCCAATAAAGCTGGTTTCATGTCATTTGAATTATGTATGCAGATTTATTGTGAATGTAGCATTTTGTCCAGTAATAGGTCCCATTTCGATTGGCGATCGTGACCGGCCCGCCACGTGTCGGTCAAAACGACACGGACCCTGACTTGCAGGCTTCTTATCAAACATCATTAAATATGGATGTTTCGCTATGAGTCTGTTACATTGCTTGCCTGTGTATGTTGTCATGGCAGAATCCAAATGCTTGTTAGAACGTGCGTGTGTAATGAATATAAATAATTATGCTTTTTTGAATTTCTGGCTGTTTGTTTACTAATAAATAATAATTAAAAGTAAGATACAATAATTAGAGTTAATGTCTGATATTTAACTCTTCTCTTTAGATTGTTAACTTCATAATGTGTTTATGCATAGTGATATTTTAATTTTTGATTGTTGATGATTTTGAAATAACCTATGATATAGGGTTATGCTCTTTCGATATGTTTACTAGCGTCTAATGTAGACCGACTGATAATCTAAATTCAATGTGGTGGATATTGTCTGTATTAAGTTAAGTATTTGATTAATAATTTGTTAATGAGTAGTAGACAATATTTATGATTGGTATTCATTTGAATATTACAATTTTTAGTGTATTTGATTGTTTGTAACATATTAATAAGCAATACGGTTAGGAACCGTCAGGAAAAATAAAAGAAAGATATAGATAGGCTGCTTATGATTTTTACAAAGATCTAAAAGGACGCTATGTAAAGAGAAGTCCACGCGACAAAGTTGCGGGTGGAAAGCTAGTTATATTTCTATGAATCGGAGCATAGAGACGTTAATAACATTGAATTGTAATATTTCATAAATATTGTAATCCAAGTAATGCCCGTGCCCGTCTTCAAAATGTATTTCTTGTAACGTACCATTACGGAAAGTAATTCCAGCTTCCTATCCATGGGTGTTCCAAGTTAAGAATTGCTTATTACGGAAACCGCAGTGTACAGCAAATGACCAGTAGTTTCTGTAGCCGGGACCATGTATATTTATGAGCCCCGAGGTACATTTAGGCGCGAGAGTGGTCTGTGCACTTGCCGCGGCCGCGTGACGTCACGACGGACGCCTGACTTATGGGCCAAGCCGACAATCGATATCAACTTGATAGGATGTTTAAGCTTTTGTCGTATTAATTTGTTGCAATTGTTTTACTGGACAATGATCTGTATATTAAATGCCACGATCTTACTCACATCATCATCATAGCAATAGTAGAACGTTCACAGCAGGACATAGGCAAAGAAAGGGGAAATGTTGCCCATAATTGCTGCGTTGAGCAGGCGTGGTGGCAATCGCAGAGTCCAGAATCCCATTCCCGCTATATTGCATTTAAGCTACGCTGTTTTGGGTGGATATACCGCCAGCTGTCGATTCCGGTAACCTAGCTGCCTTTTATGACATTTGGTACAGAGGATGATATTATTCAACTCTGCTGGTACCACACGGCATAGTTAGTTACTCTGCCTACAGATAATTTTGCAAATTGTATATAGGCAATTGTTTCTTTTATATGTTCCATAAAAAATAAGCTACATTGAACAGCGCTATTGTATATAAGTGCTATTATTTCGTATTGCAAAATGTCAAAGCAAACTGCAAGTCAATAACTTCCAACTTCATCTAAAAGTCCATCTGTAACCTATTTTAATTCATATGCATATAGTGGAACTCCATTGCATGTATTATGGTGAAATATATTTAAACGAATTACTTTGTTTCTCAAAATTAAGCCATGTTTAAATTTAATTTTATCAGTGTTTTAGGCATAAAACGTTAAACTTAGTATAATTTTAAGTGTTAATTTTCCCCTTATATTATTATTTTGTACAAATACTACAGATATGTAACAAAAATATACAGGGATGCTGCTGATTAAAGATACATAGAAATAAGGAATAACTTAATTTCATATCCTTTCTTGTCAAAAGTGTATTTTATATAAATTAAGGTTAGCAAAATGTTCAAAAGAAATTCTAAATATGCTCTTTATTACTACTTCTTTAACAAATATATTCATTTAGTGTTTATTAACATTTAAGTTGTTTCTTGTTACAATACAATTATCGTGCCTAATGCCATGTAATTATTTTGTTTCAATATAATTATGAATTGGCTACCGATAGAGTAGAAAAGTACCTCCCCCTACATCACTTATGATAATCGATAAGACTTTGTATCAGAACCGTCCGATAGATGTCATACGTAAGACAGCTCAGTTGCAACAAGACAGGCATACGTAGCTATGCGATTGCAGCCATGTCTACTCAGAGTGAATATTGTACAAAAAAATCACCAAATCAATAAAAAAAAATATTATATCAGGTTTCTGAATTGTTATACAACCTATTAAAAAACTATTAAGAATGCCTGCGTCCAGCAGTGGAGAAACTCCTGGAAAAACAGTATTTAAGTGTTAATTGAAGAATATTAAGTTAATTGAACTGTTAACTATTTTAATGTAAAGATACGAGTTGTTGTAGCAATGGACAGGTCGCGTAGTATGCAGAGTCGAAGGCTGACATAGCCATAAGCTTCTAGAATGGAGATCACGTACCGACAACAGTACAGTCGGAAGTCCACCCATTGCTGGACACGCGATCTGTCTAGATCCAGATGCAGGTACATGCCGCTTAAAGGCCAGTCGTATTAGAAATCACTTGAGGAAGCCTATATTCATTATTGGACGTCCTGATGATGATAAATTTCAAAGTTACAGAATTCCATTCACATTGAAAAGTGGTCCGAAAAAGATTAACATATAACTTATTACTAAAGCACCTACACATAATTGTGACATAAATATGTTCAACTAGTATTTAACTCATGAAGAATTCTGATGTGGAGTGGGCTCGTAATTTTCTCCAAGTAGTTTTAATTAGTGAGCTTTCTCGTTCACCCCTTGGTATTGCTATATACGAGCTATATGCATGAATTCTAGTGTTCTATCTTATTGTTTGTGGTTAGAAGAAAAACTGATGTATAGAATCCTTTTGTAAAAATAAATGTGTAATGGTGCAATTACCGGTTTACGATTATTGCTAGAGATAATGTGAGCGATTGGTAACGAGGATAATAGGGACAAATGCAAAGTCAAAATTATCAAGCATTTGATTTTTTAAGTTTGAAAACGCTGAGACTTTATTAAATTAAATTATTAAATAGAGTATTACTCAAAAGTTAATAAGGTAAGCACAAAATAAATAAAAGTATTAGTAGAACGCTTATGATTTAATATCAGGTGACGATTAGCAGTTACTACCAGTTTTATTTTTAACAAAAGGGGGTAGCAGGATAGCTGGTAAACAGTAATTTTGAAAAGGTATTCGAGAGATTTTTTCTCTTTACTTTTGTCTGGTCTTTAGTTTTAAATCTTCTTATAGAAAATTTCTTTGAAATATAAATGATTTCACTGATCGCTTATAGAGTATATAAAAACAAACTAATATTCTAAAGACGGCATATGCGTGTGAATTGCAATTTTGTCCGTAATTATCGTTTCTCGTTCATTCAATGTCAGTTGGATATGAATGGTGTTTACTCTTAATGACTGAGTGACTGAGTGCTTACGGGCAGGTAGTTCATTTAGCAGCTAGGTGACGAAGATATATTGACTAAAGCGCGCGGTTTCCCGTGTGATCAATGCGCGCGCTCACCCCCCACCGGTGGGTACGCCAGGGCCTGTTTTATTGATGATGATTCCCACTTACTCTTAATCTTTCTATGGCGCGTAAGTCGGTTAATTCTTAAATATATCATGATGACCCATTTATTAATAATTATATTATTATAATAGTATATTAATATCACAATTTTTTTGTTAAAATGTTTGTTAATATTGGGCAACTTTACTAGCTTTCCGTTTTTACCTTGTATAATTCTTTTTCGTGGCTTCGCCTGGGATTACATGTAGAACACTATGTCCGAGTAACAGACAGACACACTTTTATATTTATAATTATTACAATAGCCATTGGAAGTTCACTGCTTCCCTCCCCAAAGGAGAGGGAATTTTGCCCATAATTGCCGCGCTGGGCAAGCGTGTTGGCAATCGCAGTACGCAGCTTTCGTGACGAGGATGCTGCTGCCCAACCCCGCCCGATATACCGCCATCTGTCGGTTCTGGTACCTTAGTCGCCTCTTACGGCACCTAGTAGAGGGAGAGGTACTATTCTACTCTGCTGGTACCTCAGGGCAATATTTATAATAAATGAGGTTTAAATTTTCAAAAACTTTGTCAAAAACTTTTGTGTTCATTAGAAATAACACCGATTATTGTCTCAGATAAAAGCACTTCAGATTTTCAAAGTAAAGCACTGGATAAGGAGCGTCTCCTAACAGTCAGACGTTCTACATGGGCAGAAACTTATTTTTCTACTAAATAATAAATATTCATATTAACTAATCTTGGAAATATTTTGCTGTTAAGTGTATCAAAGGAAAAAAAATGGCACCGGAACACAATTAAGCGTGCGAGCAAAAGCAGTGGCGCGCTTTCTACAATTATCCTAATTAACCAGATTTAAAACTTCCTCTTGCAGCTTGACGTAATATACATCGCTGTTCGCTTGGATTCCGACCAGGCCAGACTTTTTTGCAAACAACACAAACAATTTTTTTTTATATATCGGAGGCGTCAGAAAATCTAATATATTTAGTAAAAAATATTTTATATAGCGTAATTGGCGGGCTAATTGCTTAAATCAATTAGCACCAATACGCAGATAAGGACGTGTGATATGACGTAGTTGAAAATAAGTGTATTATTTTAAACAGTAATTATTAGTTTAAACAGTCAATCGGCCATAACATAGGTAAGTTAACTGTTAAATTAGACACTTACAGCATAGATTCAATAATAGTCTCCGGTGTTTCTCGACTTAACGGAGTATTTCAGCAATAATATCGCCCCAACCCCATGAAATAATACAACAAAATTTTTCTATTATATTAATTAGTAAAATTTATAATGTTCTTACACATCCGCTTTACGTTCTGCTCCTGTAATGTCGTGAATTTACAGAAGGAGACCAAAGGAGATATTATTGGGCAGCGTTATATTCCGAACGAACATCCCACATCCAATGTCAAAGTTTTTTTTTATTAGACTAAGTCAAAAAACAAGCATACTCGTGATAGTAAGCGTCATCGCAGCCTATAGACTCCTGTGTCACCACAAGGGTATTACTAGCGCGTTGCCAACCTTGTGACCTGTAGTTATTACGTCATGTAAACCAGTAGTTTCACTAACTGCTTGGTGGTAGAAATAGGTGAAAGTAAGGTGCCTTTGCAAGAATCTACCTCTAGTAGCCGACATTACAGTAATTGAAGTCTTTTGCCGGACATAGGCCTCCCCAAGGAAGGGGGAGTTCTGCCAATGATTGCCTCGCTGGGCAAGCTATGCTGCTTCCCATTCCCACCCTGTGCATTTGAGCTACACTGTCTCGGATGCATTTATTGCCTTCTGTCGGCTCTGGTATCTTAGTCTTACGAGACCTGGTACAGAGGGAGGTACTATTCTACTCTGCCGGCAACTCACTACAATACCGGCTCCTCACGGCAATGCCTGCACCTCATGGCATCGCTTCCTCTTGTAGCAATAACATAGCATTGCAAAGAACTTAGTGATTATAAATTTAACTCAATCTTCTTACTCTTAATTCCCATTAACCTTTATTACCCTTACCCTTAACCCTTAGTTCAAACCTGAAACGAAGTAATTTTTTAATTCGTGATGCTGTAAAAGGTATACTTTCCGGCGTGCGTGTTAAAGATATAGATTAAAGAAATATAGGACGTAACGTGTAGGTTGTTAATTAATTATTATCCAATTAATAATAGTTATGTTCGTACTTGAAAAATAAGTAAAAAGAAGAAAAAGGAAGAATAACACAAGATATGTTGGATTGCCAAGACCATAGACGCAATCATGTTAGGCTACTAAAGCAGATTGTTGGATATATGTGTCATCCCCGTTTTCACAATTCAAATCAAATGAATATCAAAAATTGCATTGTGTGCTTGCTATACAGTACAATAAGTCACAGTTGTTACCCGTTATCATCAACCGAGCGACCATTAATTCTGTGATTCTCTTCATATTGACACTCATGCATGTAAACAGGGGTGTGGTTTAGGGTTGCTTCCGCACGTAGCTATAAAGAGGAATGATTAAGATAATCCTAGTTCCTGTGAAAGCCTATAATATATATATATATATATATATATATATATATATATATATATATATAATTCTTTAAAGTTACAATAAAGAACAAACTTATAAAATAATCAAATCGTGTGTCTTGTTTCAACACATAATTAACTTTATTGCACGTACTACCGATTTTCAACTACTATATTTTAAAATATAAACCTTTTTTTAATAACTCCCCTTCCATTAGGAAATTGTAAAAAACGGAGTTTATCGTAAGCATACTGGTTCATCGTCAGGGATATTTCAATATCACGTATGTAGCAATAAGGAATAAGGTAAAAATTTCAGCATTTTTAATCGAATTTCGAACCTTATTTACAATCGCTACTTACGTGGTATTGAATAATCACTGCAGACAACATGCAGATAGACGCGCTTCTTCTGCACAATAACGCATCCATAGAGAATAATTCCTATTTGTGATGCTTAGTAATCTGAGATAAACAAAGTTCGTAAAACATATATACATGAAAAATCTATTTAATATATACATGAAAAATCCCTAAGATCGTCAGAGAATTTATCACTCAGAATGCCTTTGCATTCCACAAGCTTCTATAGCAAATCCTTTATAGTTCCAGCTATTCGTTTGTGGAATGCGCTCCCCCTTGAAGTGAGATCTGCTCGTTCTCTTTCTTTTTTTAAGAGAATGGTGAAGGAGTATTATCTGTCACTTAATTTTGCTTTTTGATTCTTTCACTTTCCTTTTTCTGTAACTTTATCGTTTATATGTATTTGTATACATGTGTATTATATATATGTTCATTATTATGTATGTATGTATGTACTAAATGCACCTCAAACTTCCACCAGCTTTAACATTATTTCTATCCAAAGGTTGCCTGCAAGAAATTACATTTAGCGGTAAGGCCGTCTCTTGTACCTACTATTCCATGTTTTTGTGATGTTCTTGTGTTGTTTTCATTAATGTACAATAAATAGTATATTATTATTAGTTTTGTATATGTAATTTTAATAGAGGTAATATTAATTTATTTGTATGTTACTGAAGCGGAGGTCTGCTATTACTTCCTTGTCACAGAGCCGATAAAGCGGCCAGTAAATTAACGTTACGGCTTTGAACAAGCGCGGGTCATAGTTTAACTTACTAGATAGTTGTGCCCGCACGTGAAGGGTAATCATTTAGCGAATTTCACGATAGCCGTTGAGTAAGGGATTTATGTTGTTGCGAACATCCTATGGACGACACACGCGTAAATTTTGCAGTGTCTTTGTTTGAAGCTTCGGTTTACTGTCAACCGGCTGAACCTTCAAAAATTTAGAAGGTTGTAAGAGACACTCATTCAAATTTGAGGATAAGACTGTCCTATAGTCTATACTGTCTAATTATACAAGTTTATTTAATTTGTATATTAGAAAATAGCCTGCATGAAAGAACTAATGCAAGTACGGGAAGCCAGAGACGTATGTTAAAATTGTAACAACTGCCTACCCCGATGCCACATAGGCGTGATGTATGTATATGGGAAAAAGCCTGTAAGGCGTGTGGTATAGACACATAAAAAAAATAAGTCTTCTCAGCATATACGGAGTTTCTGACAAATAATTTTATAATCAATTTGTTGCTTGAATATCTACTATTTTATGGCCTTCTTGGACGTCGCGTCGTTAGTCTTCTTCTCGAGGTTAAAAAAAGTATCTCTTTGACCATTTATTGGTTCAGTATTCTGTAGGTATAATCTGGCTATTTCTGACCCTTCGATGGTGCTCCAGGTGAAGCGACGGGTAGGCGGTTATGGTATGCATTATGGTTGCACTCAATATTTTTTTTATTTTGGACCGTGAAGAAGTCACATGACGTCACATCAAGCCTATTCTAACCTTAATGCTTAACTGATTTGGAGCTCAGAACAAGAAGGTTTTCTCTATATCGGTAGTGCGTGGATTCATTGTCAAAAAGGTTAATTCATTTTTAAATTCCTAAGTTCCGGATATGTCCGATGTGCCAACGAATGTCTCTAGGCTACCTCTATTATACACAGAGTCTATGATCTGGATCATAAAATAACTCGGTGTCAAATTCAAAAGTGTCGTGAAAGACGAATTTTTCACTAAGATTGATTTAGGAATACTAAGGCGGACGGACCATACTATATGCCCATGGATGGGCAAGCGGCAATGAGTAGTTGGTGAAGTTCAAAGGGCACACGATGTCCAAATCGATAAAAGTAACCAGACGCTAGAAAAGGTCTCAAAAAGGGAAAAGGTCGTACGGTCGTACATTCTAATGCGCACGAGTACAAAGAAATTTAAGAATGTTGAGGCGCTAAGGAATGTATATTAGGATCGTTGCAAATGATAATCATAAGTCTTATCATCTATTATTGACTAGATCACTAGGCTAAAAAGGCTATTTGCAATAAATTAAAAGGTAACATTTTAGAAAATCACTACGAAGTGAAACAGCTTACACTTAGCTACAGCTTTAACACTGTCAAAATACTTTTATTTTTGTATCGTGCCGAGTCGCGACATAGATTAGGTTTAAAAGCGGCCGTATCTCGGTATGTTGCAACAAATTCCATTCTAAAGTGTAAATGTATCCCATCCCGTACCAAATTCCTCAAGAGTTATGTGACCAAAAAATAAGCAAATACAGAGTGTCTGCTTAAAATACAAAATTTCAACGCATCTCTCCGATTTCTACGGCACGGGTCATCTCAATTTCATTTTTGATGTGATACGGATACGGAATGCTTTATGCGGTCCCGTCAATAATGTACTTGTTCTTTTACAAAGCTGTGTAATATTATGATTAACTCCTTACTTTAATAGTGTCTACAGAGAGTCGGAGGTACCGGCAGAGGAGAATAGTACCGCCTTTTGTATCAGGTGTCGAAAGAGGCGACTAAGGTACGGAACCGACAGTTGTCGTTATAAGTACCTATCCGCAACAGTGTAGCTCATGCACAGAGCGGGGGTGGGCAGATTTTTGTGCGGATGTAATACGTATGTGCTTATTTCTTACTCCTACCCCTTCAGGGTGAACGAATCTGGAAGAATATTTGCTCTGACATATATTATAGTTTGAAATAGCACACACAGTCTATACTTTTTATTTTCAAAAAATTACGGATACCGTAGTGAATTATTTTCTTTTTTTTAAAGGATATTTTTCCAATTGTTAATGGGTTTTCTGCCTCCTACAATATAGGCTACTTAGCTCCCCGGAAATCGTAGTCACTGTTGGATAAATTTGCTCGTGTTTTTTTACAAAAGTGACATGGTTTTTGGCGTTCAAAAAGTTATTAGTAACTACTAATATTAGTATATATGATCTCAGACCAACAAGAGCAGCTAAAATATACGGAAAAAAGCTCCAACGTTGTATTAAAGACATTATTACGTTTTATAAGTATGTTTATGATGATATTAGTTTGAGCTTAGCATTTTGTTGGGTGTGTTGTTGATGCATTTATTTGTGTAAGTATATGTGTGATAATCTTAAAGTGCCTCTAAGAGTGAGCAACCTCAATCGTGCGAACTGTAGTTAGGTAAAACCACTTTATCATCGCCGTCGTCTCAGCAAATGGGTATGTCGCGCCTGTCAGTTGTCTAGCGCATTGTTGTCAATCGACCACGGTCAACTGATCCTGAATGATGATACAATACTTTCGATCGTGATGATACCGATCGGGTGTCATCGTGACACCGTATCATTGTGGTTAGAGAGAGAGAGTACGCGATGTGTCCGTCAACAATCAATGTTCACTTGGTATCTGATTACATGGCTACACAGGGCGTTGTGCAAGTTTTATGAACTCAAACTGAAAATGTCTGTAATTAATATAGGTTTAACTAGCTTCCCGCCCGTGACTCTGCATCCCGGTTATTTTTTACTTTATCATCCTTAAATAAATCTTATTACATATAGTCAGAAGAAGTTTGTTGCTGTGTCATACAGCTAAACTGCACTTAAAAAAATAACAACAATAAATATAAAAAAACCACTACTTTATTTTCTTCATATCTGTATAGCAGTTCTGATTTGAAAGAGTAACAAACATTTAAAATTCAAGTTTTGGCGTTTAAATATTAGATAAAAAGTCCACATCAACCGGCGCCAATATGCGGTTACTTAATTTCAATCAAGGTTCGCAACGCAATCTATTAGAAAAACTAGCAACAGTAAGTGGTGGTGATAACACTTTTATTGTGACTCCGTTTAAAAAATATTCCACAAAAAACTATTACTGCGCATCGAACGTCATTTTTAAAAGATCGGTTAACAAAGCCTATTATTATTCTCAAAAGATATGCCATCACGTATGCTTTTTGTCTATCAAAGAAGAATACACCATTATGTATAATATGAAACTACATATGTATGTATGAATATGTAGTATGGTTGATATTGCCAATATCATCATCATCACTATATCAGCCGTGTTGGACGTAGGCCTCCTCGATAAAGTGGGAATTTTGCCCACAATTATCGCAAGCGTGGCGGCAACCGCAGAACTTGGCTTTACGAGCGGGGATGCTGCTTCTCATCCCCGCCCTGAGCATTTTAGCTTACCGTTTCGAATCGATATATTGCCACCTGTCGGTTCCGGTATCCCTCATGCCTCCTACGAGAACTGGTACAGAGGTACAGAGGACAAGCCAGGTTATATTTATACGATGCATTTAATAATGTTGTTATTGCTTTAATAGTTTCTGGTCTGTTATTTTATTAAGTTGTATTTTATATGACGTAGTTAGACATATCGTATTAAAGTATTCTCAACATAACAACTCATAAACATTACCTAATGTAGGCGAATTTATACAGGAATTCAGAATTCAATCTTGCAAACGCATTACCGCCTTTTAAAACTATAAAGAAACTCTTAACTACCACTTCGTCTTAAGGATTTTATAAATTATGTGCTCGACAGAAAGTTAATAGACAGCTTTATTTCATATAGAGTTTTAATGCTTATAATAATTCCTGTGACGGGAAATATTAAATCTCAGTGGTGTTGGTTGTGAACGAGATAGTCCGTGGTGGTGGGGGTGTAAATTGTGAGGAAAATGACCCGCAGGCGGTCTGAGCCGACTTCTCTAGACAGTAATACTAACAGTGTGCGACATAATCCTGCAGACTTTTAAGGGTGTGTCAGGAGGCATACTTTTAGTTTTATAATTGTAGGACGCTATTTAATTTTTAAACTTTTATATGTTAAAAGTCTAATAATATATTTAGTTATGTATGATATATATATGAAATGTCGCCAAAATTGTATGTTAATAACATACAATTTTGGCGACATTTCTGTTCAAAAGGGTTCCGAAATGCTTAAGAAAATTATTGCGCATTAAACGAGATTTTGTGCTTCAGAATAGCCAGAGCCAGGTTCTTAATGTAGCATTTGTCTGCTGTAAATGTTTCAATAGCTACTATACTGGCAACATTTTTAAGACTGGCGGTAATGTCTACTGCAGCATTAGATGACTGCGATTGAAGTAACATTTGAAAGGTACAAGCACATACATTCGTGATATTCTATAGGCGGTAGCGACTCTTCTCCTACGGTGTTAATGACAGGCGTCAGATCGTTTTCCATCTGTATTACGGCGTAGATACGGTGATTCCAAAATAGAAGAAAACTTGGCAGACACGAGAGTTCTTCTGTGTGAAGAACTCTCGAGGGAGAGAGAACGAAGAGTGTCGTCATCTCTCTATTCCATAATTACACGGACGGAATCATAGCTAGTCCGCTATAAATGTGTTACAAACTACTCAGAAATATGTTAAATTTCGTTTATAAAGAAGAAATAATAGAAATTATGAGATCAGATAACGCAATTTTATGTATCATTAATATGATTGCATTCTTCATAGCTATTTTACTTTTATGTAATCTATAGGTCGATGGAGAGTGTTGCGAATGCCGTCACCGGCGGTGACTTAACAAGTAAGACTAATAAAGTGAAGCATTAATCTATTCGGTGGAAGGTTAGATAATAAATTGACAGATTACGAACTTGAACTAATGCACAATAGCTTCCTGGTATCATCGGGTAATGCAACGAAGCATAAAAGGTAATATTCCGTTTTATGGTGTGACTGGCTATCAGCCGCAGTTTTAATTTTATTTAAAAACACAAATTGTTTCTATGGAAATAAGACAAATTTTATATACAATGCTCATTACAATATTACAAGAAATATCATCAAGAAATATCATTTAATCACGCTAATTTATCCATTAATCTTACCTGAAAATACAAAAATAAAGATATTTAAAGTTAAATTACATCCCGTCCCATAAATTATATCCATTATTCTCAGATTTTATAAGATTAAAATACACAAACGAACTCAAACGTCAATTCGCCATTGAATCACGTAATGCTCTCTGTACTATTTCATTACATATACAGTGGACCCCAGTAATTCGGTCTAATCCGACGCCCCCTGTAATCCGACATGGTCTATTATTTATTATTAAATACATATTTTGTATTCGCTAATGCATGATTGAAAAAGTTACAACTTGTACGCACCATCACTCGCCGCGTAGGGTATTGTTTTGATTACGATTGCTACGAAAAAACGTTAAAAGAATTTAACATGAAAGACTTGGTTTTCGCTCTTTGTCAATCGTGGAATACATTACCTTCTTCAACTCTTGGAAAAAGTTATGGTCTTCTCGTCTTGGAAAAAGTTATGGTCAGATATAGTCGCCACTCCTACCAACGATCTACAAATAAGTGTACCTTCGGAAGTAATAGATCAAATTGCTGCTGAAAAACAAATACGTCCGGAAGATTTGGAAACCTGGTGCCGTGGAATGGATAAAGAGGAAAATATTTTTTATGAAATGTCTGACGAACAGATTATAAAAGAGATTTCTAGTCATACAACAATAAATCAGGAAGATGACGACGAAGTGATAGCAACTACTCCGCAAGTGAAAGCACAAGATGCAATTACATATTAGCTTTTCTAATTGATGAAATCTAACTTCAAACATCTTCACACTTTTTTTTTACATTTTTTGTATTTTTTGCTTTTCTTTTTTGTGTAGTGACTGCAATGCTACTTACTATGAGTACTACAAAAAATTATACGATACTTCAATGATAGCATTGATTTTCTGTAATATTTTCATTTATTTAATTTATGCGGTATTTAAATCTTTCTTTCCGCCTGCGACTTCATCCGCGAGTTTTTTACTATTGTAATTCCTGGAATAATTTTTATGTAGCACTCCAGTTACACTTTGCGAAAAATCAAGAACTAAAAAGCTACCAAATTTTAGTCAGATCTGTTTAGCTGTTTAGTTGTGAAAATGTGACCTACATCCATCCATCCATCCATCCATCCATCCATATAAACTTTCAAGTTTATATTGTTAGAAGAATTAGCGGACACTTAAATAATATATTTGAGCATATACGTTCATTTCATACCAGCAGCGCTCCGGGATTTTTCCCGCGTTAAGTTGTAGACTTTCTTACTAATTTTGCAGCCCAGTTTTACCCCATCTGGCGGTGAATTTTCACAAATCCTCACTTAGTGCTCCTCAACGTTATAAGAAGGAATGCGTGGGCAACATTTTAATCTAACCCTTATAGTTTTTGCCCTGCGTTGATGTGTCAGTCAGTCAATCAGCTTTTATTTTATATACGTACATTAGTTATCTTTATTACAGTATTTAAAAACGCAAAAGTTTGAATGGAAGGTCTTTTCTCAATCACGCCTGATCCGTTGAACAAACCTAGATGATATTGTTCATATAAATACTTTGTAGTTGAAAATACCACACAAGTTACATTAGTTTTAGCAGTGTCAGCATCGCGGTAATGGTGGGTCGGTGCTGTAAAACGTCTATAGGCTGCTTAGCGGCCTAGCGGGCCTCATGCATGGTTGCCACCTTTGTGGTATAAAAACATATACTAAAAATGTATGGTCCCCTGCAGCGAAATTTATTATATATTCTTTTTTTAAATATATATTTTGCATTACGTACTTTCTAAGCATTTAAAGCCCTAAATTACGGGGTACCAAACGTACCAAATAGAATGAGGATCTGTAAAATACTTAAAAATGTTTCGTTTTAATTATCATAACAGTCTTTAGTCCTCATAATAATAATTTGACGGGCCCGACGGCGCAGATGTTAGTGATCCCACCTTGCTCACCGAAAGCCGCTTGTTCGATCCCCACACAGTAAAATATGTTATGATATTGGATATGTATGTTTATAAATTGTTTTATTTTTTTATTTATTTAACTTTATTGCACAAAATGTTACAAAATGTACAAATGGCGGACTTAATGCCAGATGGCATTATCTCCCAGTCAACCATTACACAAAACAGAAAAAATATATATATATATAGTGGTGCAGGCAATATATATACAAAATAAATTAACGTGGCATACATATTTATATAAATAAACGCAATAAATGCATATGATATACAAAATATATATATGTATATATATACATAAAATAACGTATAGAGATGGGACGAAATTGATGGGAAGAAGTAGGGTTAGGTGTTTTAGGAACCGGGATAACATAGGCTTTGCGCCATATACTGGGAAAGGAGCCATGTTGTAGGGAGAAATTGATAATGTGGGTGCAATAAAGTTAAGTAAGAGAAAGACCATGCGGCGACTCACATCATCATAGCCAACAGCATTGGATTTGAGAACTGAAATAGTTTTAAAAGTCTCATCTAAGGTTATAGGAGAAAAATTGAACACATTAGCTGTCGGACGTGGCAAGGAAGTGATTAAATTTATAGTTAGTTAATTTTACAACGGGATCTAGTGTGGTAGTTAAAGAGAAGTGTTTATTAAGCTCGTAAGAGGAAATAACAGAGTAAGAATCGGGAGGGTTTAAAGACTTCCCGAGACCCTGAGAATGCAAAAACTTCTATACGTTTGCCGAAGATGATGATTGAACATTGTCGTGAATAAATCTACGTTTGGCTGATCTTACCAGTTGATTACAGCGATTTCGAAGTCTTTAGTATGTATTTAAATTAAAATCAGACCGGGCTTTTTTAAACTTACTAAATGCACTGTCTCTTTGAGCCATGGCTTTACGAATATCACTAGAAATCCAGGGAGCAGGCGGACGTTTAAGACTAACCGGAAGAATAGGAGCGTGTTTGTCAAAAAGTTGTAACACAGAACAGTTAAGAATGTTAACTTTGTCATCAATGGTAGACGCTTCCATTAATGGTGTCCAATCAAGTTCCGCAGCATCATGTTTTAGTTTTTCAATATCCAGTTTTCCAAAACTTCGCAGATATTTTATTCTAGGCTTGACCCTAGGTGGAAACTTGTAACTCAGAAATAGAAGGTCATGTTTAGAGAAACCAGGAGCTGGCAATTGGCCATACTTAATTACCAAGTCAGGAGATGAGGTAATCATTAGGTCTATGAGGGAGTCAAACGCGTTCATATTGTGGTGAGTTGGGTTTAATGGTAGAAGAGAAAAGTCAGTAGATTGAATGATGGATTGGAGTTTAGAAGATCAAGCTTTTAGGGATTTAAGCATATTTGTATTAACGTCGCCCATGATTATATGGTGTGCGTGCTCACTAGAGATTGATTCAAGGACAGACTCAAGAGTGGAGAAGTAGTCTATAGAAGGTGGACAGTATACGACCCCAACAACAACCTTAGCATTGTCAACTGATACTTCCACAAAAATATATTCCACAGAATATGTGTAAAGAGATGGAGACATACATATGACTTTATAACTAATATCTTTGCGCAGGTATATAGCTACCCCACCTCCACCTTTTCCAGTGCGATTATTTCTTATGAGAATGTGTATAATAAATTATGTTATGATATTTAGAAGGGGTTGCTGCTCCCCATCATCCCCCTGTTAATTCACGCTAAGCTGATTTGGTTGGATATACGGCCATCTGTCAGCCAAGTTCAATAGCTAATATGATGATGATCAAGATGATGTTTCTATTAGCATCAGTATCATTACTATTAATTTTAAAAAGCAATAGCTGTTATTAAAATACCAAACTACAAGAAAATTATATCTAACCGCTATTCCTGGTTTTAAATGACCACAGCTAACTATTGGATTTTATTAAAAATAAACTATCTAATATACTGAATTTATATCTACTGGATTTTATCTAACATTATCTGCTTTATCTTTTAATATGCCAATAAATCCTTTTAGAATGCTACCGTTCTAAGAGTACTAATGTAATAATCGCTGGATATTATTATTATTAAGACATTTATTCGTACCTCTGGTGGTACGGGACAGTTTATTTGATCATAAAATTATGAAACATAGCATGTATGAACCACTGGTGTTATATTATGTAATAGGTTATAAATATTATCAAGTTGGAACTGTTTGTTTACGGATAAGCCGGTAAGCAGGTACCTAAGTGATACCTGTCAAATGCACACAAAAATTAATAGTCATTCGAACCGTTTCAGTGAAGCAAGGATCGAGCCACGAGATTCTATTGTTAATGTTATTAAAAAAATGAATTAAAATTTCTAATTCAGACAACTAGAGTTTAGTAGTACCTCCCTCTATATCAGGTGTTGTAAAATATTAATGAGATACGCATGTCGCGATGTCATGTTCGGCGAATGCCACGCCTGTCCAGCGTAACAGTTCTGGGCAAAGATCCCCAAAATGTAAATCTCATGGAGTTGAATCTTTTTGACTCTATATCAACGTGAACGTCCTGCAGGTGTTATTTTTAATTTAAATAACATGCCAATATCACTGCCGAGAATCAAACCCGACTTTCCAGGTATATATATTCGATTGGAGTAAATATTACGGTGTAGTTACGTATGCAAACTTACACAATCAACTTGTGAAACCATTAGGATTTTGTTTAGTGTAGTATATTATATCAATACTAATATCGTTTGTTACGCTTATACTCCTACTACGTCCTGCAGGATCTTTTCTCGGAAAAAATGTCTTTCTCTGCGGTTCCACTTGTCAAAATCGTTTCACCGTCTAAGCAATGAAAACTATTCCAACTATAATATTAGTATTTGTGTTCCACATGTCTCACAGAATCTATCATTTAATTCCATCGTAATCTAGTATCAAGGATCCTTTATGCAATTGGTAGAAAAAGCAATTGAATGCGATTATGACAATTTGTTGAGTCCCTCTTTCGCAAATTAGATTGACCACAGTTGACCCCGGGTGCTGGCAAGAAAACACATCATCTTTGTTTGTGTAACTTAATGAAAACATCAATTGATCTTGACGTGTGGCATGAGCATGGAAAGCATAAATATAACAAGGCAATAGTAAATATTGATTGTACTCCTATTTACTATTTTGATTGTACTCCATAAATTACAATATACTTACCTCATATTGTAAATAGTACAGTTGGTAGCCTCTTTACTCAGAGCGATCTCTCCCTGATGACTACATAATTACCTACTCCATACTTTTAGCCTAATGTATTTTACTGCTGGTTGTGGCCTTCGCTGCAGTCTCGTGGACTGCGGTATTTCCGTACGGCTTAAGGGAATATTACAATATACCTATTTCTCTGTTTGTTACTAACAAAAATATATATTTTTAGGCTCTTATTGTAATTACTTTACTTGCAATTATTTGTTGCATATCGTCTTATCGATCGTCTACTTCATCCACATTTTTTTTTGTCTTTTAGAGATTTTAAGCCGACCGTTAGTTATTTTGAGACAGACAGATTGTAATATATATATATATATATTATTCATATATTCTAATTGTGTATACACAACAATATACCTAGAGAGTCTTAAGATTTTATTGTCTATATAAACTATATTTAGATTGTAAAATGAACGGACACTGTATTCACATTCCATAAAATATGTTTAGAACGTCTTAGTGTTAAATTGTTGAATTCTTAATAGCAGGTGGCTCCACCACAATAAGTGCGGAAGTATATTAAACTAAATTTTAATTTTAATTGTGTGACAAACACATTAGTTCACTGCAGTGAATTTAATCTCCACCGGTCGCTAAACGAATGAAAGTTTAAAATATAGTAATTTACCGATATTATGTGTAAAGTTAATAAACAGTCGTTGCGAAGTAATTAATCAAAAAGCGTTGAATGTTCGAGACGGAAATCTGAGCGTTACGTGAATTGAAACAACATGCCGATAAATAATCACCATAATTACATCCTAATTTGAAATAATGACGCTGAAAGCGCAAGTGCGGCTCATCAATCTTTAACATTACCTTCGTATTCGTATTCGTGATTGAAACTTTCGATATTTGCGGGCTATTTTTGGTAATTTCAAAAATCATCAATATCACCGTACACTAAATCGATTCATCACGCAATTATCACTTTTATATCTGGGATGATTGATCGCCTGCATTGAATGAAATGATGAAGTATCACTGACGCATATTAATGTAACTACTGTTCACCTAAGTGAAAACAACGGATTATGTAGCTGCTTGTGATGAGGTGAAAGTACAATTTATTTACATTGTACAAGAATTGTACCTCATATTTGTACGTTTAAATAATTAATTATACACTCGAATAAGGTAAATATGCGATTGTGTTTAAGTTATGCACCCACATGAATAAACGTTATATCTAGTATGCAAACAGTTAACTTGCATTGTTTTTCTTAGAAATTTATTTTAAGAATTTGTATGAATATTACTCGTAGTTGCAAATTCAGTGTTGCTTTATTTAGACAAATTTTTACTGTCTTTCCACCATTTAAAAAGCATGATTTTTTTTTTTTATTTCATTCTTTGTATTGCGGTTAGTTTAAGGGAATCGGTATATAAAAAAGGAGAAGTTGATTGACTGATATGTCAATGCAGGGCTTAAAATATAAGGGTTAATAACATGACAATTTGCATCGTGTGATAACGTAGGTAAGGTAAGATTTTTGAAAATTCACTCCGTAAGTGGGTAAAATGGGTGTAAAGTTAGTATTAAACTTTGTTGTTTTTAAGTTATTCGAACGGAATTCGGTATAAAGTTTCATTGAAAGTCATGAAACACTTGTAAAATATGTTTCATGAATGTTGAAAATCATCCTTTAAAGGAGTAAAAGGGGGTACAAAGTTTGTATGAATATTCTACAACCTAACGCGGGTAAACCACGGGGCACTGCTACTATTATATTTTTCCTCATATTTACGCGTTCACTAATCATAACAAAACTACATTTAACATAACTTATATAATTTTTTTGTTAGACGTTTTAAACAAGCATGGCAATAAAACTCCCACTGTATGGGATTAACGGACGGATTTTATCATGTACTCAGTTGAAGTCGTGGAGGGTCGATGGTTTTTAATAGTGCTTTAGAGCTAGCTATTCTTAATACATTTCATTAATATGCACATGTATTGATTTCTACATTGTAGTCAGAATCCCGAGCAGGTCCACATTGACATGTTTGCGGTCAATGACCAAAAATACTACCTGCTCCAATCACTGCTTATCAGCTACCAGAATGCATTTGCCAACAATCACCGAAATAACCCTTGATGATAGGGCACAGCCATCACAGTGAATTGATCGTGGCAGAAGCTTTTACCGACCGGCCAACGGATTATTAGCAGCTTATGTACGTAAATCATTGGGTGCACGTTTGCTTGATTTTGTGCTTGTTATGCTCTTCAGGCGTTCGAATATAACGAAGATAGGCAGCTGTAAGTATTCAACAATAAGAAACTCTTAGAGATATACCTCAAAAAAGTTCGTTTACATTGATACTTCACTCTCACTTATTTTTCCTACCAAGCAAGTGCTCATATTGAAGGTTTGAAAGGTTAAAAACGCAGTGAAATCACTGGCGTATTGTGACATTATGCCTTTAAGTCTCCAGTAAAGCTTTCTGTTGACATATGAATAGAAACCTTAAAAAAATATCGTCATAATTCAGGCAAGTTGTTTTATTCGATCAGGAATATTAATTCCAAGAAAATATGTATATATTTGAAACCTTTCCTGATTATCAATTCTCCCAATTAGCTAAAACCGTATGATGACTTTTTCTGTATTAGAATTAAAAAATAATCGTCTATTGATATAAAGTAATATATTTACATTGTACACTATGGGGTATATAGGCTAGTAAGGCCCTAAAGGTTAACCTGCGTAGCGTTCATTTCAATAAGAAAGATAAAATATATTACTTGCTAGTACAATAACATTACAGTATTTTTCTTAATTATTGAAATCGATTGTATTTTGTGTTACTATTTTTCGTTAAAAACGTACAAAAATATAATTCTTGCCTTCTTGTATTTTATTTCAGGTAGAGGTTTCAATATTTCAATCTAAATAATATTTAACTATGGTTAAGTAACTTAGTTCAATCGTAACGCAGTAAAAATTAAGTCGTTTGTATTTAGAATACCAGTTTGAATAAGTTCCAATAACTTTAAAAGGTGTTAGAAAAACTGTGTTAAAATCACTAATTCGAAACAAATGACATGCTTGTCACATATTTTGCAACATTTACTCAAGGTTTTACTTTGACCGGCCTGATGGAGCAAGTGGGGTTTTATCCCCACACCAGCAAATTTATTTATTTATGTATTTGTTCTGTGTTTGAGTGTTATTTATATGTATTATATTTGTAATTCCTCGGTTGTCTGACGTCCGTACACAAGTGCTTTCATTGAGTTATTGCGGAGTCAGATCAATGTTTGAGATGTTGTGTGAATTAATTTATTATTTTAGCTAAAGTAAGATCATAACGAGTCTTAAAATAGGTGAATGACCATCACGTACACAATTTGTAGTCTTTAATACGTGCATGTACTGCTATTAATTGGCATCATATAACAAACTTGTCTTATTATTAATTCATGTTATTTAATACCATAAAGAGTTTGTATTTTATCGTTCCAGCGGATACTTTTCCGTACTTATCAAATATCGATATAATAATAGATTCGTCCTGTGTTAATCGTATAAAATTTTATAATATCACAAAACAACAGAGTCACTTTCTTACTTATAATATTAAGTGTAGGTCGAGGAAGCTACGGTGTCCTTATAACACCGGGCAACTAGTACCTACTTGCGAGGATGTTATTAATAGCCACGCTTTTGTACCAATATTGGCTTTGGAACGCGGTTTATTTAACTTTGGAAGTTTGTTTCGAGTTTCGGTTACTTTCGAAGATTATTCACGCAAACAATCTTGAGTACCACTTTTGTACTTGCTAGTTGTAAATTATTATTAGATGTCTGGTATAACATTTAAAGGATTACAAGAGACATAAATGTGAGAATTGCAATGAAAGAGTGATAGAGAAGACTAGGCGCTAAAACGGTCAAGTCGATGGGTAATAAATACATTAAAAAGACCTAGATTAGTGAATATTCGTGACGAGAGATTGCGTAAGCTGAAAGCATTAGTTGGCTAGATTCTATAAAATGTGTATTAGGATTCTCTTCTCCATTTTGAATAATTTGACGGGCCCGATGGCGCAGATAGTAGTGATCCTCTCTTGTGCGCCAAAGGTCGTGGGTTCGATTCCCCCAGAGCAAATATTTAAACGATGATATTTTGTTTTTTGGGTGTTAAATATATGTATTTAAGTAGAATATTTGTGATTGCTTTGTTGTCTGGCGGCCGTAATACAAGTGCTTTTACCACGGAGTCAGATCAATGTATGAGATGTTGTGGGAATTTATTATATTATATTATTATTATTCAGTCACACAGATGCATAACATCAAACGTTCATGGGTTCGATCCCCATCCAGAGGAAATATTTATATGATGCATATTTGTCTTTGTACTGTGTCTGGGTGTTATTTGTATGTATCTAAGTATTCTGGGTGTTATTTTTATGTATTCCTCTGTTATCTGATCTCTACAATACAAGTGCTTTAAGTTACATGTTATTTGTAATTCCTTTGTTGTCTAATCTCTATAACACAAGTGCTTTAAGTTACTTACATGTTATTTGTAATTCCTTTGTTGTCTAATCTCTATAACACAAGTGCTTTAAGTTACTTATCTCGGAGACAAAGTATGAGATGTCGTTTAAATTGATTTTAATGTTAAGTGATTCTTCTTCGCTTGTTTGCTATGCTTTTTAGAAAAGTTTTAATATTGTATGAAGTCACATTTAGTTTTGAGACAGCTGTCTCAGTGGTCTGAAGCGTCCACAAATAGAGAGCGACAGATGTGCGGATACTGGGTTCGGAGCCAATTTAGTTCGGACATTTCCGTATATAAATAAATAAAATCATTTTTATTTATAAATCTGTGATATTCACGGTAATTAATGCGTATGAACAATATTTATTATGGATATTTATTTTAAAGATATCTAGATAGATTTAAAAATTAAATGAAATACATTCTGTAACTATACCAGAAAATTTTGATTTTTTCTCATAGAAGCAGACAGTTGAATAGATAAAAGGAATATTTACCAAAATATATTTTTTGGTGAATATTCCTTCAGTTTTGATATACAAATTGCTTAATCCTAAATTTCTTTAAGATTTGTGGCGTGATTTATTTTCTTTATAAATATGAACGAATGCGGTCACCACGGCTAAGATCGGTAAAACGGTTGTAGCGGTGTCTGAGTCATCAATTGTGTTATTAGTGAGGCCACAATTAAACTTACTGATCCATAGTATGGATATTGCATTCATTTCCTCGCGACCGTCCGTGCGCGGAACGGTGCGCATGCGCCGGCCGCCGACCCCGGAACCACCTTAAATTGCAGAAAAATATGCGTGTGACCAGAACTTTAGATTTACTGATAAAGTGATTGTTAAACATAATTTGTGACTTAAAAAATAATTGTAAAATGTTTGGATTGGTGAACTTTTATATATTTTCGATTCAGTTAAGGCTGGATACGTGATAATTAATTACCTTATTAGTTTTTGCTTAGTTTCTTGGTAAATAAGTCAAAAGTATTGATATGATTAAAAATAAATACCCATATTTTTTTCCAATCGTAGCTGATTATGAAATGAGTGATTTCTAATAGGAGTGGTCTACATTAAAATAAATATGAATCCTCAATATATCCAGACGCCACAGATCAACTAGCGTCCCGTTCCAATTTCTAAACAGCATCGATAAAATTAATCACGGTCTGAACACTGCACTTTATTTCCTGATAGCATAATGGGAGCCCCACTTTTGTCTAAATAATAAGTTAGCGGTATCAATCAATCAGATATGGTTTCGACACCCACTACCCATCGCTCAGCGCAGTAGCTGTGTGGTATTTAGATCATATACAATTGTTAACTGTTAATAATATTAACTTGCGCTTGGGGTTAATATGGGAGAGAATTGAACTATACTTAGAATAATAAGAGGAATTATTACAATTTATTACAAATGTCCAAATTTTGCAGGACCATTTATTTATAATAAAATTAACCATGAAATATATATTCATGACACACATGCAAAACAACAGTGAGGGAATGGCTCTTGGCATTGGACTACAACAACACAGAGGAATTGCTAACAATATTATGCTAGACTGGACTATATTTATTGTTACTAATATTGTTTATATATATTGTACTAGCTGTGCCAGCGACTTCGTCCGCGTGGAATAGTTTTTTGGGTACCATACCTATTTACTTCAAATTATATAAACTTTGAATGTCACGTTTATTTATATCGAATCAATGGCCTGAAAAATAAGTTTTAAGTTTCTAGCTCTAAAAATAGCGATCCATGCAAACAACTTTTCATCCCCCCTTGCAACCCCTTACAACCCTTATTTCGAGTTCAAAAATAACCTATGTCCTTTCTTAAGGTCTAAAAATTGTCTATGCCAGATTTCATCAAAATCGGTTGAGAGGTTTAACCGGGAAAGCGTAACAGACAGAAAGACAGACAGACAGACAGACAGACAGACAGACAGACAGAGTTACTTTCGCATTTATAATATTAGTAGGGATTTACACAGTATAGCTTCATTTTCTATGTATTTATGTAATATATGCGTAAATAATATGTTTTATTAACAAACCTTGTATTATATTAGACCATATACACACACATTTACACGTACATGCACACTACAGAGCATAGGTGCCTACAAGAACAGGCTAGACCTAGTTTAGGTACTTAAGCATCAAAGTGTATTTTAGTTTAAGTTTCTTTTTGTTGTTGAATAAAGTTTTTATTATTATTATTAAGTTATTAATTTACCTCAAAATTAACCCGACCAATATTAAAAAATTCTTTGAACATTAGAATAGACTAAATCTTTTCATAAATAACACTACATTACTTAAAATATAATGTTATGAAGCAAGATTATGTTATGGTACTTTTGTAACAAATAACCTCAAGAATTACTGAATTAATTTTGATAATTATTTTAGTAATGAAAAGTTACATTATCATTAAATAATATAGGCTGAATTCCGATGGTAACAGTAACTACGCGGTGCCCTCATCATATCACCATCATACCTGCCAATGGAAGTCCATTGCTGGACATAGGCCTCCCCAAGCAAGAAGGAATTTTACTCATAATTGCCACGCTGGGCAAGCGTGTTCGCAATCGCAAAGCGCAGCTGTCGCGACGGAACGCTACTGGGCAGCAGCCTGTAGATTGAACTGCACTGTATCAAGTGGATATACCGCAATCTGTCGGTTCTAGTTCTTTAGTCGCCTCTTACGACATCTGGTACAGGGGGAAGTACTACTCTACTCTGCCAGTACTTCATGGCTAGTAGCGGTATATCACGGTTGGCACTGGTACTTTACGTCTGGTGCCCTGCAAGTAAAACGGTCGACTTTTCCCACGAGGAGTATTTATTTTTGAAAGAAACTAAAATGAGCAATTCGATGTCGGTGTTTGCCAAATATTTAAGATGCATTCAAAAAGCATTACATAGCCATAAATGTTGTACGTACTAAGTAAGGTATCCAAGTAACGAAAGTAAAAATATTCCCTAAAAGTTGCTTGAGTACTTTCTTTAAGTTCAATAGTATAGTATTAGAAGTAATAGTTACTTACTATTTATATTATATTATACTATTTACAAGCAAAACAATGCTACTGACTATATTAAGAGGAAATATCCATAACTTAGGAATAAGTTGTCTTTGAAGGCAGGTAATAAATGTTCAGACACGGTCGACTGCCATTTGTTGAACGGATTTGAAAATGTTTCTCAATAGCATATATATATATATATATGTGTGTATTGAACGCTTCCGATACACATGAGTAGATTTCACGAGTTGTTTTGGAATCACCACCTTTTGGTCGGCATGGTTTTTCAGACCTCTCGTCTCGGAGGAGATGACCGCCTCTTCTTAGTGAATGCGGGTGGCAACTGCCCAAATCCAATCACCCGCAGACGGTATAGAGGAGGAGAACGGTATCTACCTTAGATTATCCTAAATAACGCTACAAATGCGATTGTCAGTTTGTTTGACATTTTAAAGACTTGCTCAACCAGCCATCATTCATCGGGGATTTTAATCACCAACATAATGTTCTTGTGGGACGCGGACGGGTTTAACTTAGCATTGTATATTACAATATAGTTTTCTTATTCCAATAAACTTTATTTATAATATCCAGATAATATTTTTGTCTATTCTAATTCTTCACGGATTGTGAAAATTTATTATTTATTTATTGGCTATAAACCTCTTAGATTACAATAGTTTTCGTTAAAAGTCAAATCGGAGATTGAGTATTGATATTTTGTATGTGATTTATTCATCTACCAATGTAATCATTCCATGCTGTAGTAAGGTGAGAGGCCTACACAGAAATGCATATACTTCAGTAGTATAGGGGCGGCCGGTGCCGCCACAAATCATAATAATCTATATATCTTCAGGCAGAGACGGGTGGTGAGCACAGCCTAATGTCCCGGCATAACGAACCTCACTGATTTATTGGGCTGACTGTTGCAACTCCAGCTAGGGATGCGTTGGAATTTAATACGTGACTAAAAGAGCAGTTCTATTACTAAGTGATAGCTAGTAATAAATATACTTTGTAACGTCATCGATATTAGAATGCGGTCTATTTTATTTTCATCGACAAAATGTTCGAAAGTTTTAGTTGATAAGTAGGTGGAGGTGGATAAAGCAGTCAGAAATTTGTTCTAATTATTAGGAGTTGCTAAAATACGGTAAAATGTCTTAATTAAAAAATATTAAGACGCAAGTATAATTAGGAAGAGTTCACCTTACCTTCATTTAATTTATTTACTCGATATGTTATAGGAATAAGTTAGACTATCAGTCTTTTAATTAAGGCATACGATTTTATTTTTGTTGCAAATAGACAACTTGATCATTAAATTGCCAATTATGGCGCAATTAGAAGTCCAACGTGGCGCGTGACACATTGACTAAGTTTTTATTTTTAATTGTACAGATTATATTCAGATTTCTTAGTGTCTCAGTTTACGTAAGTATCGTAATATTACGATTCGTTCGATCGATCGCGATTGTAGGTACCTACGAGAAACTAATTTCGAATTGGATATTCTTCCAATAAATGTGTTCGACTAGAACCGTCACAGTGAAATATGAAGTGACCCGAGGGTGAGACCAACTCTAGCTTAATAGAAACTGCGTAGGGAATTAACTAAGTCCAATCAATATTAGTTTATCGTATTGAATAAATTTCTGTAATTGCAGATCTAACCGTATTAGTGGCAAATGGTCGTTTAGAAAGTGTTGTTTTAATATAATGTTTACACGTCCTCATAAGATAGCAGTTAATGCATTTCTAATCCATTTTAGGAGCAATTGTTACAGTTGGAATATAATGCCAATATGCGTGTTTCAAGTCATATTCCTATTTTCGATTAATAAAGGTTCTATTATATTTATATTTTGCGGTACTAAATTGGTACTAAGCATTGTTTAGACACCGCATCTAGTATAATTTTAAAAATATTTTATTTTAGAATCATTTATAACTTTGTAAATCATCAAGATATTTCTTTCTTTAACAATTTAGCGCAGTTTTTTTTATTGATTATAGCCTAGGTAATGGCTAATGTGTTAACCATGTTAATAATTGCATGATGCTTTCAATTTAGTAGCGTGCAAAAATATTTGACGAGCTATTTTTTGAATAAAATAATGATTAAAATTAAAGACTTTTTAAAAAGCTTTGAATATTTGTAGGTTTTATTAGTTGGGTGGTTTACATTATTCTAACACTGGACTCGGAATGTTACGAAATGTTAATTATATTGAATGCACTGGATTATACCAGGGCTATGTATATTGTATAGGGGCTATATTGTCGGTCTACTTTTTTATTCCATGACGATTATATACAGCGTGAAAACGTTAAGGATTGTAGAGTTTAATAAAACCGAACTCTAATCGTTTATTTATATACGTATTATGGAGAACATATTTGATTTTCAATTTCGAATTAATGAGTGATTTGATATATCGAATGACTCATTTTAATTAAGGTTGAAATTTAAAATGAAAGTACATAACTTGTTTCTTGTATTCATTATCACACTGTCGCGAGTCTGAACCACACGCGCATTCAGTAAAAGTTTATTAAAAAACCGTAATGTCAACTGTTCAGATTCTTCATAGACAGTTGCGTCGATCCGGTAAATGTCAAAGTGAAATAAATATTATTAGTATTCTCATACGTTCATTTGTGTGAAATTAAAATCAACTCCGAGAATAGCTCTATTGTATGGAATTTGATAACTGGTCTGCTCGAACGATAGCTCGAACAAGTAAATAAGTACATGAACTGTCTATCCCAGATTTGTTTTAGGAATTTCGTTTTGGCTTTTCAAAGCATACTCCGTCTAAATACGCAGGGTTATTTTATATTACTTGTGTTTATTTGCATTATAGTATCTTATTATATAGAACAAGTAAATAATTTACAACCGGCGACGTGCGACGTTTTAAAAAGAAATTGTTTTGTAAATATTCATGTACTCGTGTTCTATTTACTGCATGTTTATCTTTATTTTATGGTACCGTTTCGTTTTGAAACTTGCGTTTCAGTATTTTCTTGCATACGCTCAGATATGATTTACATGTCCGCTATACTTAGGGGTGACTCTACATTTTGTTGATTGCGCAACGTTTTTATTTTATCTTTTTGATATACTTAATAACGTCAACTTTTCAAACGAAATAGTTGTTATGAAAAGTGTTTATAATAAGGTCAAATATTATTTTGTACTATTCATAAGTAATTAAACCGCCTATTATTATAATAAAGGTGAGGAGAAGAAGGTAGATTTTGGATATGATGTTCCTTTAAAAAGTAAACATCAGTAAAAAATTAACCGCTCCCCTCTACTTGTAATAGTAGAGGGGAGCAGTTAAAAACTCTGCTTATAACTTTGCTCTGTCCACCCTTCCGATACACTGTGATAGGAGTCAACTCTGCTATTTCTCGCCTTTCCAGAATTATCAACTATCACAGTGGGCAAATTGATATTTTCCATGACACCATTGACAAAATCCGAAATAACTTTGTATAAGTTGTAGGATATAAATTAATATATAAACGGTATGTACAAACATTGTTAACTTAAGAGGAGTTTACTTTTAATAAGGCTATTATAATGCAATAATGTAAGATTTAATATCTGTAGGGTTTAACCTGTACAAATAAATATTTTTTGAATTAAGTATTTGCCTATTGATGTTGTTTTATAAATCTTTCGCCCTCCCTCCTAGCATTCGTTTATTAACCTTCTGTAATGCTAAAATTAAATCGAACATATATTCTCTGTTGCATTATGTTAACCCTGATTATTACGTATCTACATTCGTCAATACGAATTCTTAGCCGTGCGTAGTATATTCAAATGCAACGCGTAGCGTGCAGAGTTGTATGTATCTAGTGCGATTACAATTTGGAATTCCGATCTCAAGATCTATTTTATTGGTTTTTATTGCGCGCTTGGGAAGATGAATCGGTGCGGCGCGGCTTGATGCCTTTCGAAGCTTTTTTTATGCTATGATTAAACGTTACGACGATTAGAAGAATGTGACGACAATGGTATTTCAATACTTTTTCATTTCATGTTTTTTATAAAGATTTCATAGGTATTAATAATAATATTCCCACAACATCTTATACATTGATACCTGATTCCGTGGTAAGTCGCTTAAAGCACTTCTGTTACGAATGCCAAACAACAGACCAAACACAAATATCATGGTATAAATATTTGCCCAGGGTGGCAATTCAAACCACGACTCTTGGCGCACAAGATTGGACACTATCATGTTCGCTATCGGGACCGTAAAAAATTTAAATGAATGTTTTTAAATTTTAGAATCTTCTTATTACTTACTAACAAATTAATTATTTATTACTTACGAAGCTAAAGTTAGCAACTTTAGCTTCGTACAGCAAATGCATGCCCATGTTTTTTTTATGTCATAAGAAGTTCTCAGTTGGCAAAATTTTTTTTACCTTTTTTCCTGGTTTCAATAAATATACCATTAATGTCAACAAAAAAAATATTTTTCTTTGAGTCTGTTATTTAGTAAATATTTTCTGATTATATACATCGAAAAAAAAGCAAAAACTCCATTTATAAAAAATAAAGTTTGCTTTTGTACCTTTACACAATGTAAAACGAATATTATAGTATTTTAGCAGTTTTTTTAGGAGCCGTTGCATATAAGATAAGACAAGAAGAAAAAAAAGAAAGAAAGAAGCTTAAAGGCAGTTCTTCTACATAATGGAAATATATTTCCATCTCTTCCCCTTGCTCATTCTGTAATGCTAAAAGAAAATTACGAGAGCGTTAAAATGGTGCTTCAAGTTTTAAAATATGAAGAGTACGCCTGGCCAGTGATAGGGGATTTTAAAATAGTTGGATTTCTGATGGGAATGCAAGGCGGGTACACTAAATATCCGTGTTACATTTGCTTATGGGATAGTAGAGCCGATGCACTTCACTACCAGCAGCACTCATGGACACAACGGAGCGAGTTTCAAATAGGACAACATAATGTCAAAAATGAACCAATCGTGAAGCCCGATCATATTTTAATGCCTCCATTGCACATTAAATTAGGTCTGATCAAGCAGTTCGTAAAGGCTCTGCGTCAAGACTCTGAGGCCTTTCAATATTTAAAATCATTTTTCCCGAAATTGTCAGAGGCTAAAATTAAAGCTGGTATTTTCATCGGTCCACAAATAAAGAAAATAATGGCCAGTGAACAATTCCTACAGCTACTCAGTACGCACGAAAAACAAGCGTGGCTCAGCCTTAAAGCAGTGATTCATGGCTTTCTTGGCAATAGAAAGGCAGAAAATTACACGGAGCTTATTACTGATATGCTTCACAACTTCAAAGTTATGGGTTGCAGAATGTCTTTGAAAGTCCACATGCTACATGCTCATTTGGATAGATTTAAAGACAACTTAGGTGCATATTCAGAAGAGCAAGGGGAACGTTTCCACCAGGATATAATGAGCTTCGAAAAGCGTTATCAAGGACAATATAATGAAAATATGATGGGTGACTACATTTGGGGGCTCATACGAAAAAGTCCCAACTTACACAGAAGAAATACCAAATCTGTTCATTTTTAAAGTCTTTTTTGTATTCTTTTTTGTATTTGTGGGTTTATTTATGCCGTCTTGTATAATTAAAGTCAATAAAAATATGTGAATTCAAAACTGTTTTCCTCTTACATATAATTGAAATTAAGAAATAGAGCTTTTTCATAAAAATTAAAATTTCGTTTTAGTAACTACAAAAGCAAACTTTATTAGATAAAATTTTTTTTTCTTTAATTAGTTAGGCATAAGTAATCAAAATCAGAGGTACAGAACTCAGACTCAAAATTCGTGTTGACTTGTGTAATCTATGATTCCACCCTATAATGAAAAATGTATGAAAGTCAGTGTTATGTATTTTTACGTTTACACAGAAAGACAGACTTTGTCTCTTAACTGGTAGTGATGATAATTTTGTTTTCATTACGAAGACTGATATTCTTCTAACCTGAAGACACTTCGAGAGAAATCTAACAACTTAAATAAAGACGAGGCGGAAATTCTATCTTTTTTTAATACAGTTATTAATCAGAACAAAAGCCTATATTTCTCGAAATAAAACGTATGTGATCAAATGTAATATTGCGGAATATTTAATGCAGAATATCTACGGGCTTGATTGATTTTAGTTGTATCCAGGTCAAGAGTCGCTACCTCTTTTTGCGCATGATTAATCGCATGCCATTTAAAACGAATGCGCGCACTCTCTTATAGAGAGCGAGCACCCATACATCATGGCGGCATCGACGTTTAGAAGCCTCCTGGTTGCTCCTGCAATCCTGGTACTTTCGACGATTGTAATAGCAAATGTTGACCTGATTAGCTCCCAAGATTTATGACTTGATATTACATTAAAACTGTTTTAGAATTAAATGCGTTTAATTTGCAGCGTGGCTGTTGTCATGGTAATGTATTTATGAGGGCTTCTTTGATAAATGCCGCTTTTACGGTCGCTATTAGGTGCGATTGGTTGCGATTCTCTTTTAATATTTAACTGATTAATCGCTTTAACGCAGTTTTTTAATATTTATGTTGTTTCTTCCATGTTTTATTAATGTTTTCATATTTTTTGTTACAGGTATGTACACGCATAGTTTTTGTAAAACTTTAATAAGAAGGAACCTGGCTAAGTACGTATAACTTTCCAACGGGGAATATTGTTAAGAAAATTTTCGGCTTGACGTCTGCCTGTGTTTGTACTAAATAAAAGCTGAATAAAAGGTGCAGGTCAAATCTTTGATCAAAATTCCAATCACCAGAGTGGCAATCGTCTTGTAGATGTAATGAATTTGAATGGTCGTTCCCCGAGGCAGTAAATAGAATCGGTTGTGAAACGCAACGGTTCGCGGAAGCGCGACGTGTAAGCAACGCGTGCGGCCGACTGCGGACGAAAATCTGCGCGCGACAGACTGCTAATTTTAGGGCGGTCCTTTACGGCATTCCGTGACTTACTTTAGCAACGATAACTTATATTGGATAGATGCAGACGCTCAATAAGGAAACGCAAAAAATAGATATAATGCAATCAACTGTTTTGGCAACCTTTAAGACGCACAGTCAAGTTCCAGTTAGAAAATTATAAAATTTTAATACTACAAACTCGTGAGCGAATGGTGATGTCTATCACCAGTTTATTTTGGTTATTACATTTACCTACACGTTTTAAATGTTTTTTAAATTTTAACTCACGGGCGTGCTTTTCCATCGCTAATTTTTAATTAATAGTCATCGACCGTTGTAATATTAACTAGTAAATACAACTTTTCTCAGGTGTCAGGCGGGACTCGGTCTTGCATCTTTCCCGTTCCCTGGTGACTGCTCTAGCGTTGTGTTACCAAGGTCTTAGTAGACGAGTAGAGTTCTTCATGGTGATTTATATTTGAACTGAGAAGTCTGCGCGTTCGAAGAGATCTAGAATGTCATAGCGTTATCTCTTTAAAGTATAAAAAAATACAAAAAAATATATATATTTTAAATTAATTCGATCTTACTATTTCTTCATATAAAGGTTCAAACTTGTAATATTATGACATTCAATTGTTCAAAGGTATGAAGGTACTATGAAATAGTTACTTAATTAGAATTATTAATCTATTTTCATTTACCAGTCGCGTCATTCCGGTCGTGACTGAAGAAGCTTCTCGATTTTATTTCTACAATCAGCACACTTGGGATATAAATGTGTCTGTTTCACAGAAAATTTGGCAGATGAGTAATTGAATTAATTAGTCATTGAGACGAAAGTAGT
The DNA here is from genome assembly GCA_020976665.1 of Heortia vitessoides. Classification (NCBI taxonomy): domain Eukaryota; kingdom Metazoa; phylum Arthropoda; class Insecta; order Lepidoptera; family Crambidae; genus Heortia; species Heortia vitessoides. The sequence goes on along the minus strand of JACJUM010002477.1, from coordinate 6,656,042 downwards.
TTTTGGCAGTAAATATGGCGGTTCAGTGCGTGAGAGTTGGAGCACGACCGCAAATCTGCGCGACCGACGGACGGGTAATTTTAGGGCGGGTTATTGGATGTCAATACTTGATGTTGCTGGAAACTAATTATAATTTCTGGGCGCTAGGTATAATTTAAAATTATGCGAAACAATTTTTTTGTATATCTCTAAAGAAATATCAGTGTTCTCTTAAAACGCTCAAGATTTTGAAATGTAGGTAGACTGTGTCTATTATATATATTACCTTTTCAAAATTGAATGTTGGGGAACCCATATTCGAGGTCTCGTGATGAAGGATTGTGGGGAAGGAGAAGGGTCAAAAGTATTGATCATGCCAAAATTTCCTTGACGAAGACTCGGACCTAAAATGCGCAGCTGGCGGAAAAAGTGTATTTACCTCAACAAGATGTTCGTTCTTGAACTCTTTATGAACAAGGACTTAAATAAAAATAAGTATAAAATATTTCGTAACAATTAAATTCCACCAGTTTTTGCTATACGAAGCCTAGCAGAATCTATTTGGCACGATTGAACATCTCGTATCAACAGTTTCCGCGTTTCGCCACCGCGGCTAGAAAGAGTTGGTTGAACCGGCAACCGGCCTATTTCAGTGGCCCTTTGTTGGTCGGTTATTTCTGTGTCTCGTTTCGTAAGTTTACGAGGGCGATGCGCCTGCGCTCCTATGATGCAACAGGCCTATTAAAGCCCGCCTGGAGCGATACAAATAAGAAAAGCCGCAAGAATGATATAATCGTTTTCTCGTTAACACTTTTGTAGTCGCCAGGTAAGTAATGGATCTTGCGGGTGGGGAATTTTGTTTCGTTGCGGACGATAAGTGTTACTGTCAGATGGTTTTAATAGTTAATTTTCCTCTTAATTCAATAATTCCTTGGGGAGGCATATGTCCAACAGTGGGTATATGCCTTTCCAAAGAAGAAGGAACAGAGTCTGTAGTGTGTCAATAGCTTAGACATTTTAAATATGTGGTAATTTGAAGATTTTTCGTAATAATATGAATATACTCTATAGCAGCAATACGACAGGAATACTTAGAAATGTAGAAAATAGTACTACACCTTCCAAGCAACCTATAGATGTAAAAAAGGTCTGTGGTGTTTGTACGCCAATTAATTAAATAAGTGTGTAAGTTTATAAATTAAAAAAATATTTGCCATCTCAGTCTATACACATTAGGTAACATAGATGTCTTTTTCAAGCAAATCATACAGGACACTACTCACAATATTTTATAAAAACAGAAAATAAACTAAATCTAACAAAAAATATAATACAAATATTATTTAGTTAATTACATTTTTATTATTATTAATACTTATATGTATATACTTACTTATGACCTAAGTATTCTTTTACTAAATAAAACGAGTTTGTTATTAAATATACACTATATTTAATAACAAACTCATTTGGAATCTAGGTAGATCTATGGTGTTTACGATTACCTAAGGTAGTTTATTTTTTTTTATTGTCATATTAGGGGCTTGTATTTAGGACGTTGTATTGTAGGATTTTTATCCGTGTGGATGGAAGGTATAATTTATTTCTATTACGCGTATTAATGCTGTGTGTATCGCTGATCTGTTAAAATAATTATATATATAACAATTATGAAAAAATGCGACCAATAATACACGTGTACTTACTTATATAAATACTTAGGAGTAGATCATCATCATCTTCATACCAACCATTGGAAGTCCACTGCTGGACATAAGCCCCACTGTACCTCACTGCACCTCACGGCACCTAAATAGATATTTAATGTAAATACTACAATACAAATTGACAAATAAGCATACAGATCGCGTGTTCATCATCATAATAGCCACCGTAAAACGTCTACTGCCGACAAAGGCCTCCCCAAGAAAGAAGGAATTTGCCGCGCTGGTCAAGCGTGGTGGCAATCGTAGAGCATAGCTTGGCGGCGGAAATGCTGCAGCTCATATCCGCCCTGTTACATTTGAGCTTCACCGCTTCGGGTAGATATACCGCCATTTGTCAGTTACGGTATCTCAGTCGCCTCTTACGACACCTGGTACAATTCTACTCTGCCGGTACCTTGGCCTTTACACGCGCTGGTAACCGCCGCTGTTACTTAATACACTTGTGTTGTCGCAAGGATATTGACAGCGGGTCGTCAACATTGTAAGGATATCAAATTTGTCACATTACACAATAATGATATCGCACATCTCGCCTTCCCAACTAGCACAAAGCAGCTGGTTTGTGTTGCGGTACCTGCATACCTAAGCAGACTTAAGAACTACAACGACAAGTAATAAATATCTTTACTACTTGCTAGTACTATTATAATTAAGGCGATTAGGAGGAATACAGTTTTTAAATTTCGAAGTATGTAAGTATATTGAATGAATCCTCTTTCATCGACTCATTTATTGTTAAAGGTTAGTAGAAAGCTAGTTTAAAAAGAATGCTGGCATTGACTAACAGAGGTGGTTTATAGGTATTGTATCTAGGGTTGCTATTATCTCACAGAGGTGCTTATTAGCGTGTACGTTATAATGGCAAACAGAGGTTTAGTCTGCTGCCTCTAAGACTGTTTTTCCCGTGTGGTCGTTTACATATAACCTAGGTAATTGATGTTTTGGTGCAAATTCTTAACAACGTTTCCTTAGAGATGAAATTCATGTTGACAATTTACGAAAAATGTCAATTAAGGTGAAGAAAACTTCGTAAGCATTTTATGATGCCATAAACTTCGATTGTGAATTTATGTTTTCCGTGTAAAATTAAATAATTATTGTCGTTTTATAAAATACTAGCGGCCCGTCCTGGCTTTGCTCGGGTAGACATAAATACGTCCAGATATTTAAGTTTTAAGCATGCTAATTATAACTAACATGAATATATAAAAAAATATTGTATGCTTATCAAAAAGCCTCCCTGTACACTACGTTGGCTGTGGTATTTGTAGGTGGCAACAAAACGTATTGATTTTCAGGAGATCCTACTCGAGAAAGAGCCACATACAATTGCCCTCATCGAGTTTGTTACTCGATCCGCTGCGTGGCGGCCGCCGCCGGCATGTATTTTTATTTTAATTTCATAATATCTTTTGAATGGCATGTCCAATTTCAATAATTTAAAATGTAATCATCAGGTTTTGAGACGGTCTTGAATATTTATTTGGATCTGATCTGATTTTAATCGGCATTTTTATCAATTTGTTAAATGTAAAATTGTGGTTAAAGTGACGTAACTGCAATAGTTAGACATATGGTCTCGTCAAGTTTTTTGTTTTTATTGATATATTCTTTAATGTTGTCGAATATTTTTTTGTCCTATTATTAATACTCTTCGCAGCGTATGCGATGAAAGACGTTTTATGGCAAATTTTTTCATGCCTTCGGTTGGTTTTAATAGGAATTTTTAAAGATTTTTATAGTAATCTAGCTTATATTACTCAGCGATAATGTAGCTTTCTAATGAAAAAATAATTATTAAAATCAGTCCAGTACTTTTTGAGTTTATTCGTTACATACACAAATACAAATCTTTCTTCTTTATAATATTAGTGTAGACTTAGATGAAGGTGGGATAAAATGTACGACGAGCTCATGCTCTTTTTTAATAATAAGATTTTAGTCTCGCTTAGATTCATTAAAGCGATCGTTAAAAATATTGGCTAAAAGGGTTTAAACGGAGTATGAATGAATCTTTGTATATGATTACTTTAATTTAAGCATAAAGTACCTACAAAATATATGTTTGTATTGTGTTGCTAAAAGAAGAAGTTTTACTTGGAGAAAATAGCTAGATCAACTTTTAGGAAAGATCTGCTTAAAAAATTTTTCTCAGCAGAAAATGAACTATTTTAGTATTTCACCTTTTGAATTCGTATGTTGCAAAAGTATAGGAACAAAAGTAACCTTTTTAAAATTTTGTAAATCATACGGTTTTTCAGTGCATCTCAAATGCACTGGGCGGGGATGGGCAGCAGTACTCCCGTCGCAAAAGTTGCGCTCTGCGATTGTCAACGAACTTGCCCAGCGCGGCAATTATGGGAAAATTCCCCCTTTCTAGGGGAGGCTTATGTCCAGTAGTGGACAACCAATAGCTGGTATGGTGATGATGATACGGTTTATACGTAAGTTTAAAATAGTAGTTGGTAGCTTAAGGATTTGTGGACTAGTCTTTTTTCTTTTGTAAACTTGAAACTTTTATTCAATCATTATATTCAATCCTTCACTGTTAGAAATACGTACATGGGATTGGAGCTGCTTTCACAAAAATCCACAGCCGATAAATTAAATCATAAATGTCATACGGCATCGGAACATTAAACTATTACGTTTATGTTAACGACATTGTAACAGGAGCTGGGCTGGTCAATGAATAGAAGTGAGCGAGGAGTTACGCGGAGTCCCGCTGCAATTAATATCGGCAGCTGATGTGAACGGGGATGCGTCGATAGCGCTTGTTACACGGGAGCGAATTAGCAACCTCTAGCCCTTTTCCCACTGTATCGAACTGCGAGCGGCTTTAGAAAGCTCTTATCGCTGCCGTTTGAATGATGCCGCCACAGTGTTGCGATCAGAGCCTGCATCTATTTGTTGTTGATTCGCCCGAGGTGGTTGGACACTGTGACACCATGATTAAATAGGCACTAGTAATATGTTGATTTGTTACTTCGGGAAGGCTTACTTTAGTTTTAAACAGCTATCTATCTACTCTTAAAAATTTAAATCCTGTCGAATATAGAGTTATCTAATAAACTGTTCATGTTTTACTTTAAAATTGTTTTTTTCTCTTTCGACTTCGCAAGCGCACATCCTGTCTTTGTTGTACAATAATCTGTACGATCCTTACACTACACTTTATATCTTAAAAACGTGTACCTAGGTGACAGCTGTGCGAAATCTTTCAGGTCATGAGGGCAGTTTACTTAAAATGCCTAGGCATTCTACAAAGTTTTTCAGTATACAAAGGTCTGGGCCGTAAAGGACAAGGCCCGGGCCGTGTTTGTGTAATGCACTTCTTCTTAATATCATCGTACGCAGTCCCTGCTTGTGTTGGTGAATGGTTAATGAAGGATCACTTTCTTTCATTATCTCTATTTATTATATATATATATATAAGTTTTCCATTCGAAGGTTACCAGGGAGCAATCGCTTTATAATAATATTATTGTTCATCATCATCATATCACAACTCATGAGTTGACAAAAGTGCATAGATATATACGGTGCATGCATACTTTGACTATCTAATTAAATTATCATCATATCAGCCACAAGATGTCCACTGCTGGACATAGGTATCACTAAGTAATCCATTCCATTTAGAAATTATCGCATATAGTTAAATATCGAAATTTGTTACGACAGGGATTATTTATTGGCGGTGATTTTGTAGTTAACTTGCGTATGCAGCACTAATTGATATATTGTGTGGACTTGTTGCGTGGTGTCTCCCATACACGCGATGCAACATCAGAACGCGCATTCTGTCGATATCCATTTTAATTTGTGCCCTAGAAGTTTTATTTATTCCAGTATCTAACGGAAAATTAAATCAGTTTTGATGGCGTAAGGCGAGATCGATCGCGTTTTGCGTTTTCAATCACGCAGTCTGTAAATCGTTGTCCGGCATCACGCCACGACAGCTCGCATACGTATGCTTGTGTGCTTTGTGCCAAACTGATATTAGACGTTAAAGCAGTAACCAAAGCGGCGTAGCAAGTCGGTTCCTGTGTTAATACAAGGATTTCCTTAGAGCGTGGCCTTCCCTACGGCCTATATATTATTATCATCTATTTTCCAAGTCCCATTTTTTTGAGACATCACCGTACAGTGTAGTCCGACTTTACAGTTCCGGCATCCCTCAGGACAAAGGCATTTTTCAGACTTTTCAGGCAGACTTTCTAGAAACACAGTGCCACTCGTTTTCTAGTAATGGACTTTGGTCATCGGACTAACGTATCCGGTGCTTGCCTACTGCAAGCCTCGGAAACACTGTATGGCATCATAGATTGAAACAGTTCTCGTTACTTGTAACTATAAGGTAGGTAGAGATTGAATGCTACGAAGTTACGAATAAAGCTGTTCTTGGGTTAGGATTTGGTGAGACATTGGGCTCACGTAGTCCAATTCCTTAATCACCCATAAGGAACGGCAGTATTCCAAAATATACTCTTTATTGTACATAGAAAATAAAACTTGTAAATTATAATACGATTGGCGGCCTTATCGCTCAGAGCGGTATCTGCGCACGATCTTTATACCGATCTAGTGATAGGTCATTATTATTATATCAGCCTACAGACATCTACTGTTGGACATTAGCTTCCCCAAGGATTGGTGAAAGTTTCCTAATTTATTTGCCGCGATGGGTAAGTCTGGTGGCGATCGCTGAGAGTAGCTTTGCGACTGGGTTGCTGCTGCCCATTCCAAGGCCCGTGCATTACCGCTACCCTGTTTTGAGGTGTATAGCGCCACCTGGTTTTCGGTACCATAGTCGTCACTTGGTACACGGGAGGTGCTATTATACTCCCCACAGATAAAATCATATAAAAGTCATATGTTGCTAAATTTGAGAAAAGAGAAAATCCTTCGCGGTGCCAGGTGGTCGACTCCAAGGTCGTTGACCCGACCGTTGTGTGACGGATTCTTGTATTAATTGGAGCATTGTGAAAAATTCCTAAGCGTGATGCAGTTTCCGTGACCTTATTGATAGACGTTTTCTACATCGAGTTGATATGTTTGGCGCCACAATCATCTCAACACCTTAGATTACCACAGTCGATTTTTTTAGGCTCCTCAATCCGCTCAACAATAACTAAGGGAATTTCCAAGGGGCTTAGATAATACCCGATTGTATATAATTTATAATTGGTCTAAACTCTGCGCTGCCAGCACCTCAGTGAGGATTGTGCGAGTAATAAATTAATACTGGTGCGAGGAAGAGCACTGGGATCTAGAATACCATTCGTCGAATGTGTATGGCGGTCACATCGCGCTTCGTTGTTATCGTGCTCTGGGCCAACCGCAACTAAAAGCTAAGTTCTAAATGAAGTGTCGTGATTTTTATCGATAATGTCTGTCTGTTGATTAATTGACTCCGTGCTTGTCCGGTTCGTGAAGCCACTCCAGGTGGGACCCGGCTCTCTGATTTATTTGACGCGATCTCGTAAAAGATAAATTAATGTTTTGTCATTATTTTATAGCATACGTTAACCGGTAGATTAGTCGTCGAAACACTTGTATGTATTAATTAAACGCATACATATTTATTGCAAATAAACAGGTGAAATTGATGTTATGACAGATAAAAAGTACATGGTCACGCATAAAACATTAATTTGTATCTGCTTCATTATTTCATATTAACCTTGATTGGTTGATATGTTCTAGTAATGGATTACAGCTTTACGAGATGTATTATGGGTACCGGATGCTATAACCATTCATAAGTTGTATTATATAAATTGCCGTTGCTGCACGACATGTCGAAGGAAATTAAAATAAACGAAATTCTAGTAATTGCATTACATCCCTTTATAAGGGATAAATATACCTAGAGGTAACGTATGGCGGATAAATTAGTGTTTCTTAAGATCTATTAAATACACTAAATGTTCATGCTTATGTTATCAGTTAACATCTAAAAATATTAATTATTATTAATATACTGTATGTAATAAAAAAGGGGCAACAATATTTTAGTCAATATAAATTTCATTCGCTTATATGTAATTAGGCAGCTTTCCAAAAGTGATAAAAACAAATAAAAGTATAATAGATTACACTGTTAGAATATATTTTATAGCCAAATAAATATAAGCCAGAAAGCGATATCCGAAGCGTATAATTTCGAGTGACTGACGCAATTAGGCGGAGTTGGCCTTTCCATTCGTGAAAAGAAAGGCATTTATTTTGTGAGCGTTTGATGAAAGCAAATCTGGTAATGCGATGTGACTTGGGTCAGGTCAGATCGTTGAGGATGGCCTTTATACGAGCGGTATTTTAGAATGAAGAACACACATATTGTTAGTTATTAAACATTAGTTTAAAAGTCTAATCACGCAGTAGGTACTGATCAGCATTTTTAGCCGCGATATACATTTGCTGTTCAGGTCTGTAAATATTGAAAAGTTCTCTTGTGTCTGTGAGAAGTGAATCGTGTCAAGTATTTTTACTAGGGTCAAGAGTCAAGCTTTTATCAATTATGACGTTATTTGAGTAATGTACCGTTCGATAAAGATATAAACGAAGAAGACAATCCTTGTTAAACATCCAGTAGTTACATTGTTTATTAAAAAATGAAATCTTATTATACTACATTTTAGACTGGCCATGAAAAACGAGTCTAATCGACTACGTACAGAACTGTAGCTACAACTATCAATTGTGATCCATGTGAATTGGAATATTATCGTACATTGTGTGTTTCATCTGAGAAAGGACTATGATGCCACGTCACCAAGCGCGAATATTGATGTCAATCGCAAGTCGCGTCGCGCAACGCCAGTAGTCGTGGTTAAGGTGTAATTTACGTCGCTCGCTATAAAGGCGATACGCGGTCCAACACTTGACTACACCGTTGCGTAATAAAATAAAATTTATTAACTCTCTACCCGATAAATAACGTAATTTTATTAAGCAAAGTTCAAATAACAAGATATATTCTTGTTGTTATTTACACCTGGCAATATATTTCGCTGCATTAAGTCTTTGTTAGGCTGACCTATATTATAATTTGTCAAAAAATATAGAACAAGTGATTGATATAATCCCTACTAATATTATAAATGCGAAAGTAACTCTGTCTGTCTGTCTGTCTGTCTGTCTGTCTGTCTGTCTGTCTGTCT
>JACJUM010002477.1:6592136-6647160 GCA_020976665.1 Heortia vitessoides | reverse complement strand
TGTCTGTCTGTCTGTCTGTCTGTCTGTCTGTCTGTCTGTCTGTCTGTTACGCTTTCCCGGTTAAACCTCTCAACCGATTTTGATGAAATCTGGCATAGACAATCTTTAGACCTTAAGAAAGGACATAGGCTATTTTTGAACTCGAAATAAGGGTTGTAAGGGGTTGCAAGGGGGGATGAAAAGTTGTTTGCATGGATCGCTATTTTTAGAGCTAGAAACTTAAAACTTATTTTTCAGGCCATTGATTCGATATAAATAAACGTGACATTCAAAGTTTATATAATTTGAAGTAAATAGGTATGGTACCGAAAAAAAACTATTCCACGCGGACGAAGTCGCGGGCACAGCTAGTATCTACATAATCTCACAAGTCACACTAAAATATTAAGAGCTTTCGACCTTTCTAAGGCGCTAAAAATTGAGTTGAGGTTATCCTTTTATCTTTGTCGCTCGTTTGTACAAAGGCCAAACAGTTTGGTAGAGGATTAGTGTGTTTATCAATATGCAATGGGCTCGGGTAGCCAGGCCAGCCGGAAAGTGGCCCCGTTTCTGTATCGGCAAGGGCGCAGCCCGGGGATTTAGTGCAGTATACCGCTTAGCTTTTTCCAGGTCGCTGGGCGGATCTTTCCTCTCACGCCGCGGTATTAGCAGTGGTCATGAATATATTTAAGTATACATTGTAGAAAAGTTTGTTTGTTACCAACTGTATTTATTAGCATAAGATCGCCTTTGCTTCTTATATAATAGAATTTCTAAATATTTGTTGAAATATACTATGTACATATTCAACAGTTGGTGACCAATTTTTTATTCGGTATTTTTTCCCTAAATTGTTAAATCTTAATGTGATTGCGATATTATTTTTCAGGGATGTACATGTCCCAAATTTTTATTATCCTTTTTAATGGATTATACTGTAATTAATGAAAATGTCAGAATGCTTTAAAGTTTTCAACTTACTTTGAATGAAACAGATTTGTCCCGAAATTGGATATCATGGATCAGGTCATGGGAAATTGGACACCAGATGTTCGTGAAACGCTTTCACTGAAATCGCAGTCTAACAGACTATTTTATAAATAGAAAATTAGATAAGGCAATGCTAGTCTGGTGGCAAAATGGTTCTCTTTGTTTTGTTTATTTGATGTATAATAGTGTTTAGACACATCTTGTGTTAAAACACAGGTGTCTAAACACTATTTTTTTTTATTACAACACCAGTTATTTCTTACTCGTGGGTCGCGTAATGCACCTGCAGGAAACATAGTTTTAGGACACATCTAGTGACAGTAGACTAGTTCTAGGTAGGCCTCAAAAATATGAAGCTTAGGATTTTTATATATATGTATGTATAACCTATAAAGGAGTAATTTTGCCCATAATTACCGCGCTAGCAATCGCTGAGCAGAGCCTTCACGAAGGGTATGCTGCTGCCCATCCACGCCCCGTGCATTTGAGCTACACTCCTTCGGATGGAATCGCCACCTGCAGGTTCTGGTACCTTAGTCACCTCTTACGACACCTGGTACAGGGGAAGGTACTATTCTACTCTGCTGGTATCTTGCGGCATTATATATATACATACATATATATATGTATATAAATAAATATTTGTATATAAATAAATATAAATCTGTGTATATGTATATATTTATCTAAATTAATGTTAGAAGTTTTTAGTGTTTTGAGGTTTGAAAATGTTGTAATATAGATACTTTGATTAGAATATCTGTACCAATATTTCTAGACACGAAAGAGTGTAAGCAAGTTGTAATTTAATACTGCAACAACGCATTTTAATTTCAATTTGTGCGAACGACACAATAAGGTGACATGAATAAAAATAAAACTTAATTATTCGATAAAATCTTATGACTATTTACAATTTATTACTGATTAATTATTTTCAATTATTTCTTTCTCTCGTTGGTTGGAGTTGATAGACTAAAATTTCCCTTTGTCATTTCTAGCTATATTGCGATACTGATCTTTGCGTATATAAAGACAAGATTATCACTTTCAATATATTATAGGATACAAATGACATTCTCGATATATGGCCGTAAGGAGGAATAATGTCACATCCTGTTTATCTAAATGGTTTCAGGGAAAGACCAGATAATCGTTAATCTATTAGCGGTCACTTTTAATGTCCTTAGTTATATTATTTATTGTATAACACTATCGGTGAGGCGGTTTTATTTTAGTATAAATGCATAAAAAGAGAAACTAAACGCTGTAAACCACTGCACTGAGAAGAAATATATGTTTATTTATAACGCTGTTTTACTAGCGATTTTATGTTATGGGAACCCAACAGCCTGCACCTGGTTTAGGAAAATAATAGCGATGCCCGTTTTCATACTTTTCATCGTAAGTTAAGAAAGATAGTTTAGGCACTAACAGACATTTCTAGTTACGTATTCATTTTAATTTATATATAAGTCTTAATGGGCTAAATGGCGCAGATGGTAGTGATATGTGTTTGTTCTGGGTGTGAAATATGTATTTGATTAGTATATGCAAATTTACAATAAAAAAAAACTGCTGTGCGTTTGTTGATAAAACTTGAGAATAGCTGAAACGATTTGGTTAATTTAGATCTTTAAATATTTGTGGGAACGTTCAAAATGTAGAAAATAGTTTCAGACTTTATTCTTTACTTATTATTAATGAGAAACATTATCAATAAGTATAGGAAAATTCTTGAAATGACAATTTAATTTTCCATACATTAACTGTTCCTAGCTATAAACATTTTACGACTATTTAAAATTAAGACGTGTCACTTGTTCGGCAAATATTTATAGATGAAATGTGGTTGCTTTTTAACCGTAGCATGAGGTTATATTGTATTAAGGTTTGTCCACATTTTACAAGAATAATATGGGGGATACGGAGTTCACCGAATCGTCTAGTATATTAATAAATGATCATCAAAAAATTGAGCTTAATGGTGCATTGGCGTTAAGAACAACATTTCTCCAAGATTCGTAGGCGTTTTTCAATCCCCATCCCGTGTGTAGGACTGTAGGTGTCAATTATTTGTATTTAATTATATTATTATACTTGTAATTTATGTCTATGTCTTTATATCTCGGAGTCAATTAAATGTATGAGACTTTGTGTGAATGTATTTATTGTTAAAATCTATATTATGCATTCTTTCCAACTCGATCGACTTATATTAAATAGCTTAGTCTAGTAGTCGCAACTGATATGGGCTATAAAAACGATGCAAAGAAAAATGAACCCAGAAGTTTTTACTAGGAGCAGACATACTAAAGAATAAGATGACATAATTGCTGGTGACAGTTTGTGATGGCGAAATAATGTTGCGGTGACTGAAACTCGGCGCAGAAATAGGTATCATTTGGTTTATTTCAATTTCACATGCGATTGCATTCGGATAGCATCACGTAACGCATTTGTCCGGAAACAACCTCATAGGGAAATATCGCCATATGAGCGGTTGGTGCAAACTGTACATCTACAGTTAGGCGAAAATGGCAATCACGGCTAGTGGTGGATTGAGAAATCCATTTTGTTTAAGCGTATGTTCATATTGTTAGCGATGAGCGGGGGATGGTGACTATAAATAATTCTTAATCTCGTCTACTTATCTGCACGTATATTGTAGAGGAGTTTGCTAGAAAGATTTAACTACGTAAGCGTCACCATATGCCGCTCTTTAGCTCCATACGCAAATATTATTTATTCATTAAAATACCTTAAAAAACGTACTGAATGGATGAAAGTTGTGAAGCGCCATTTCTATCTGTCAGCCATTTGGACTTTTCACCGCTCCCTCCGTACACGTAACAGATCTTTGTGGCACTCTAAAAGTTAAAAAGAATATTTCATTGTTATTTTGGCTCTTCGAATGCAAAAGGTAGCGGATCGCCTAGCATATCATAATAGTTGTACTGCTTTTCTTATACTGGAATAAAGCAATGCGAGAGCAGCTATTTTCCAAAAGAAAGAGTTGACAGTGCAATGCCTAAAGCTCTTTCTCATCATCACATCATCTATAGAAATCTACGCCATAGACCTCTACAAGACAGAGGTATTTTTGCTCATTATTGCTGCGGTGGGCAGACGTCGTGCACTGCGCAACGAGCAACTTCACGACGAGGATGCTGCTACCCATCGCTACCCTTTAGTATTTAAGCTGCACTGTTTTAGATGAATATACCGGTTCCAGTCCATCTGTCGGTTCCGGTACCTAAATCGCCATTTACTACAGAGACAAGTACTATTCTACTCCGCCGGTACGGCTTTCTCAAACTCTGAGTTAAATATGCGCCCAGGAAGACATGCTCGAAACCGCTAACGCTCCTCACTATGCCAGGAACTAGGATTGCAACTGAATAACTGCAGCAGTTTGATTGAGGCGACACAATGGCATTCCGATGACATAACTGTGTCATCGCGACGATCCTCCGTTACTCTGTCTTATAATGTGTTTTGTGGGAATCACACTAGATCGCACCGACCGTATCGTCGATATCGGTCATGTATTTGTTAAAACCTGTTATTTATCTAGGAAATTATTTAGGCTTAAAATTTATTATGGACATGAGTTTTCTTTTGACATTTACATTTAACTAAATTAATACTGTGCACTGATTAAGGTACCAGAACCGACAGATGGCGGTATATCCATCCGAAATAGCATCCCCGTCGCGAAAGCTGCGCTCTGCGATTGCAATCACGCTTGCCCAGCGCGGCAATTATTGAATAAAACCTCTTTTCTTGGAGAGGCTTAGGTCTAGAAGTGGACTTTCAATAGCTGGTATGATTAAATGTATACTAAACTTACATGTTTTCTTTTCAAAACTAGATTCCATTGGTGAGGGTAGTTATGGTAAACTTTTATTTCCTGACACAACATTATATAAACTCGTTTTATAATGTCGCAAATAACGCACTTTTTGCTATTAATATTCCTAAGATTTCTATTTTGTCGTATTCAATTAATGGTCTCTAGTTTGTTTACAGCTCGTACCCAAAAAAAAAATTAAATGTACAGAAAATCTACTAACTACATAATACTATAAATGCGAATATATACCTTTTTACAAACAGTTACGTTTTCAAGATTTAATCAGTGGATCGATTTTCATGATATTCATAACGTGGATAGCTTAACGATTTATGATGATTCCGAAAAATTATTGGGGGACGCGAGGTTCAGAAAACTACGCGGACCCGAAGGCGGAGTTTAGTTCTAAGATACTCAAATGGATTACCCAAATAAATGGTTTCAAATATGTTCGCTGTCTGTCTATATATATAATAACAGCCAGAAAATTAGTCCAATAATTAATTATTGGCCTCAGATCAAAAAATGAATTGGTGTATTGGGTTTGTCACCTCCTAAATTAGTGTTAATTAAGGATTCCTTGTAGAGTAGTAGTTTTCCGCCGATTCTTCGTCTTTGAGGCATCACGTACCGCATATTATCATAAATCTGACGCTAGTGATAACACCGTTAATAACACATTACATTAAATCTATGTTTTATTCTAGACGTGTTCACAAATCCACACACGCCTTCATCCCGCTTCTTATATGTCATATATTATAATGTACTAGCGACTCGCCCCGCCTTAGCACAGGTGTAATAAGGATGAAAATGGTTATTGTGGATTATCCCTAAGAGATGGACATATGCCATCGCAGACCTCTTTGTAGACTTTTGTTTTGAAGGTGTGGAATAAATACAGTAGTACATCATTTTGATGTACCTCATGGGATTCAGCCAGCGTTTATAATGTAAGCGCAAAAATGTGCTTACTTACGACATCACATTAGAAAACTGTAAAATTATGAGTATTTTTAACTATGAATGTATTATACATATAGACCCCTCTTGGATCATTCTATCTATTTAAAATACCGCATTGAAATCCGTTGCGTACTTTTATAGATCAAAGCACACACAGATAGACAGCAAGAAGTTACTTTTTTCTACTACGTAGTGACTCGGAGCAAGTTTATATATATACATATATATTGATATTTATGAATAGGCTGCGATAAATTTCCCTTTTCGCAAAATTAACGACATTCGACCTTCGCTTAAATCTTCTCTTTATATTGCGTCATTACTCTTAACCAGTTAAGTGGTAAAAGTATAAAGAAAACCAGACAAACTAGGTTCCGTGGGTATGTATGTAGGTAGTTGGTAATTTCGCATTTTCAAAGACAATATTTTTAGAATTCTACTGCAGTTTTTGGATTATTTCAGTATTTACAATATAAGACGATATGTCTAGCCAAGTTTGTTAGTTCTCCATCAATTTTGATTCATTTGAAAAAGTCTAAACATACTGTTTAAGTTAACCTGTATATTGTTTTTGTTACAGCTTAAATATTGATACCTAGGCACGTTCTCGAGAAAATTAA
Organism: Heortia vitessoides; assembly: GCA_020976665.1. Lineage (NCBI taxonomy): Eukaryota > Metazoa > Arthropoda > Insecta > Lepidoptera > Crambidae > Heortia > Heortia vitessoides. The sequence continues at coordinate 6,640,749 of JACJUM010002477.1, read as the reverse complement.
TCATGACAGGCAGACAGACGGAGCAAGTGTTCCTATAAGGGTTGTCTTTTGTGGTATGGAACCCTGAGAACAGGCAGAAAGACAAACTTTTGCGTTTATATTTATTTTGAAGTTATTCGGGCCATGATTAACGCCTACTAACATACTTTTGTTTATCGTTTTATTTGAGTAAATGTATGTATTCATTATCTGATACAAAAATCACATTCACTATTAAAATCGCTTACGTATATTTCAAAAAATTACCGTTTAATAACTTTCGCTCGTTGATGATACCCTATTACGTTATCAGTGATCACAACTGCAGCAGTAAAATGCTCAATAAATCATTGCCATCTAATTTCACTTTCGGTGTTGCCAGCTTTCCTATAAAAATATTTACAGATTGCGGTCGTTGATTATCTCTAAGCCTTTTGCTCATCGTATCTCGGTTATTATATCTAAAGCGTTTGTAAGAGTACTGGCACTTTCAGTCGGTATCTTACGCATACATCAGCGGAGTAACTAAACTGATGAGAAAATTATGCCCGTAAAAATGTTAGATGCTACCACACTTTTCGATTGGTGGAATATCTTGTACTTTCTTCTCTTGTTGTTTGACGGCAATAGAAGATAGGATTCAGATTACAACGCAATGTGTTTAAATAAGGTAGATCTAATACAAAGGTCGTCTGCATTGGTACCTCACTCTCAACTATTTCTATCGCCAAATATCAGTGTTCGTATTAAAGGGTGAGAAATGGAGTTAAATAACTGGGTAATTAGACAAAATATCTTCAAGTCATAACTGGAAATGCGCTAGTGATATCCTTGTGATATTACGAGCTTCCATAGATTGCTGTGACGCTTAATGCTTAATTTACGCTTACTATTTGGTTCTTTGTCGATTTGGTCTCATCATCATCATCACACCAGCTATTAAAAGTCCACTGCTGGACATAGACCTCTCTAAGAAAGGTTTTTTACCCATAATTGCCGCGCTGGGCAAGCGTGTTGGCAATCAATTGTACAACCCGCGTGATGGCAAGCGGTTCTACAACTCTACATTTTACTCTCCATGTTTCGGGTGCCAATAGACGTATGCAATGCCACTGGTCGGTTCGGGAGCGTGCTCCAAGGGGTTCAATCAACTCCCAGGACAAATATTTATGTGATGAACGTTTGTGTTTGTTCATATCATACGATTGCGGCTAATCTTAATAATTATTCATACTTATTATTATTTAAATATTTTATTAAAATATCTACAGTTTCCTATATAAAGTCATTTTGGAAATGATCGTAATTTTTTTTTATAGTCGCGATAATTATATAGCGTAGCGTTGCCTCAGGGAAATTAGTGTAACTGGTATTTTTAAGTGTAAATTTAATAGCTGTACTATTATTAGTAACTTTCGAGATACGTATCAATGAATACCCAAATTTAAATCTTATAAACAGTTTATTTTTGCGCAGTTGATATTTCAAAATATTTTAGTTGTCTTCATTTAATTTTATATCCGTTGTTTAAATCAAAATTACGTATGTGTAATTCTTTTTTAATACTGATATAAGTTCAAAGTCAAAGTCAAATTATACTTATATAAATATACTTTATTCAAGTAGACACATTACAAGCAGGTTTAAATCGTTAATAAAATAATAATAATTAAGTTATATTAATAACATTAATATTTCCAATAAGGAAGTGATTTTATGCATATTTATATATAAAATAGGCAACCCTGACTCAAGGGGTCATAAAAGTCATCTAACACAGATAAATTCATTAGGCATAGGTACCTTAAACTAGTCTGCAGGCACTAGACGAGTCTTAAAACTAACTTTACTGTAAGTTTATTACGCGACCCATCAGAAAGAAACCTGTGAGAAAAACTGGTGGTGATTAAGGTTCTACCAACGCCACCTACCGCTACATCGTCCGAAAAGTGGCTATCGTTTTTAAGTATATGTGGATAGACAAAGATGCGGTGCATTTATAATATTCCCGTGCGGTGCCGGTGAAGTAAAATTCTTCACAACTTCCTTTTGTACCTAATGTCATAAAAGACAACTAAACTACCGGATCCAACATATGGTGGAATATCCATCTGAAACAGTGCAACTTAAATACTACAGGATGGGGATGGGCAGCAGCATCCTTGTCACGAAGCTGCACGCTACGATTGCCACCAGGCCTGCTCAGTATCTTAGGAAAGCCTATTTCCAACAGTGGACTTTCTATGGCCGATTTGATGATGATATTAATGATATATTATAAAACTTAGGCGTTTAGAAAAAAGCCCCTTTTTAATGACTTTAAGACGGAACTTACAGACGGAATTTGTATGGTTGCCGCAAAGTAGCCGTAGTATCAAACTGAAAAATATAAAGATCTTAACCTTTACCGCCTTCGATAGCAGCTAAAATAGATTGTTTCATTACGAGAGATTTATTATAAAAACGCTGGCTATGATTCTTTGTTTGTTAAGATTTCAACTTAAAACGACTTGGCCGATTTTATTAATATTTTTTTTAATATCACTAACTATACAGATGCACCGAGTAACAAAGTAATGTAATCCAGAGAAAAACCTTATCAGCAAAGCTAATAAATCAAATCGATTGAGCAATAAATTCTATATCACAATGCAATTAAAAAGAAAATCTACACATGTAAGAATCTAACGTATATCACTAATAGTAAACACCAACAAAGCATCGAGTGACCCGACCCATATAAATCAAATTAATCTATCCGATTCAATCGAGCGCACAATCGCATGATCGATACGATCTAATCGGGTAAACATTTGGACGAGAGCTCACGACCAGCATTGTGTCGCATTTCACGCGGGCACCGCTCGCACCTTTCGAAAGTTGTTGAAAAAACAAAATGGTACAACAAAATGCTAAGCAAGAAACTTGTTTATTAGTTACAGGGATCAGTATTATATGATCGTTCTAAATCCACAAGGTATTCTTTATTATTTATTTTAAGTTTACGTAACGATAAATCTAATACAATTTAAAAAATAAGAAATCACAGGTACAGACAATTAAAATATTTACTTTGTAGTATATTGAAACCGAATCTCAGCCCATATAAAAAAAGACAGCCATTTTTCACTTATCATAGGGAGATTGTCCGTCCTTTTGTTTGGAACGTATCTCTTGTTCCATTTAATATATGATTTTGATCTTTAATTTCAACGGAGGTCGGTGAACAAGCAACACTAAGTTTTGAATACAATTAGATTTTCATCATCAGCATCTAGATTTACAAATACAACTTTTCGAATCTTCAACATTTATTTCGAATTAAAAAGTAACCTATGTCCTTTCTTACGTTTTAGACTATCTGTGCACCGAGTTTCATTTTAGATCGGTTGATTAGTTTAGGCGTGATTGCGTTACAGACAGATAGAGTTACTTCTGCATTTAAAATATTTATATATAATAAGGAAATAAGGATAGCCTAAGAGTAGTTTAAAAAATTTACATTAGTATACGTTTTATAATGAAATATGTTTAAAAATCCATTCAGTAGTTTTAGCAAGATGGAACAAGAAACATCTATACGTGCATTATGAATTACTTTAGTGTTTCATTATATATTACCATCATTAAATTTCTAAAGTAATCAGATAAAATTCAACGAGTTTTGTGAGTTATCTGAAAAATCCGATAAAATCGTAAACTGATCGGGAATGATATGACTAAATAGGCTTTAATAGCAAAGCGTCGGTAAATCTTATAAGGACTAGATAAGTGTCGATATAGGGCTCTTGAGAACGGAATTGCATGCTTTTATTCTTCCTGCTGCCATATTAACGTAATTATTACTTTTATTCTAGTTGTAATAGTTAGTGTCTTTTTTACCTTTAGTTTATTTTTCTTTCTTCTCTGCCATTAACTTCACTATATTACTGTTTGATAATTGAGGGAGACTTATTAATAGCTGTAGTTGTGTTTCATATTGGTTTATTTTCTAACTCAATAAATTTGTTTTAACATTTACGTAGTAAGCTAAAAGTCATGTGCGTAAATAATACTCCTGCTTTAAAGAATAATAAGGTAATTAGTATTGCCAATAACTGCTTATTCGTTTCAGTTGTATTATCAATTAGAATATTTTGCCAATCATACGGCTAGTGAGTATCCTAAATACTCAAAACAAAAGTTTTACAGGTATGTAAAGCTTATGTTTTCGGTATTCAAGTTTTCTTATTGCTAGGAATGAAAAAAAAAAATATCATTGTAGCACAAGTCAGTGTGTGGATTAAGACTTGGGCACTAACCTCATATCAGCCATATAGTGTCCACTGATAGACATGGATGTAGATAACAATAATACATTACGATTAATCTGTCTTTGTCCTGTGTGTGGGTATTTTTGTGTTTTTTCTATCGCGACTTATTTTAATCGAAGCGAATCAGGTTAATGTGTGAGATGTTGTGTGAATTTATTATTAAATACAGACCTTTAATCCGAGAGGTATGTAGTGCGTGCAATGCAATATCCCGAATTTATTAAAATAACAATCTTCTGTAATCTCTTATAATTTGAAAAAAGAACGAGAAAATGACATTTATTTGTGTCACGATTTCGCTGAGAACACCTCGTCTAATAGGTCTATGGCATCAACAGTTAGACCCGGAGAACTGGAGTCCCTTTATCAGGTGGTAGCGGCGACCATCAGCGCCCATCACGATCGCCGCCGACACGATCACGCGGCGCTCCGCGACTTGTGGCGTCGCCGGTCCCGAGTCCCGATCGATGGTGTTATTCTAACTACGATTTGTTGGCTTCGTAATCTTTCTTGTTGATAAATTGGCGTGCTGTACTTTTACATTGTACTACGTAAATAGAAAGTTGTATTTTTCCTTATTTTTCCTGTAGGGGGTAATTTTTAAATGCGGTTTTATTGTTCTCAATGTTTTATTTTGCTATCATGTTTCTTGATCACTTTTAATTTCGAATCCAAGTGGTATGTTTGCGGTTGAAATTTATTGATAAGGTGACATGAGATGTGGAGTGAATGATAAATAGTATTACTGCTGAGGTTGAAAGGACAGCGTTAATTTGATTAAGACATGCAAAGGGATATGAAAAATGACGAAAGCGATTATTAAGATGGATGTCATGCAATTATTTAACGATGCGATCGATAAGGAAGATTTCTAGTTTCACATAAGATGGTAGACTTTATATAAAACCAATAAATAGCAGTATTTAGCATCGTGTAATGAAATTACTAGGTAATGTGACATATTATCTTCAAGTCGTTAATATAGGTAATAAGGTTGGCAATGCGCTAGAGATAAAACTCGTGATATTACGAGCGACTACTGTGACGCTTACTACCCTTGGACAGTATGCTTATCTGTCAACCTAGTCTAATCCACAAAAACTTCGAAGAACATACGCTGTACTGAATCAATATATAATTAAGAGATTCAATCTGGTCTATTCGCATTCAGCATGAAAAATTAATAGATAAAATGTATGTTAGCACCTGCGTGCATAATTCAAGAACAACTATATAAAATTGGGTAAGATTTTTTTATCAGGATAATATTTTTACAATATTATACAGTTATTTTTAGGAAAAAATGTGCTTACTTATTTATATATTCAGGTAGATAATTAATATATCACTCGCCAAGAAAGCGAGAGATCCAAAAAGCTGGTTCAAATTCCTATGATAACGGGGTCAACAGGAAAATATATTACTATGATTCTATCCCCGACTACGTCCGGGCGTAGTCCGGGAGAGACCCAGGACCCGAGGCGGGTTGCTATCGCTAGTCTTCTATAAAATTATAAAGACAAAATATTTCACTATTTGCTTATTTGGTATGAATTAACTTAAAATCTTCTCGAGTAATTATATAAATCATTCAAATTTATATTATATAAAAAAATAAACTTAAAATCAAACTATAAACATCTAAAATAGAACGTTACGAGGCATTAATATTATTGTGCGTTTATAACGAAAAAACTTAAAGTTAAACTTAAAAACTACTAGACTAATTAAAAAATATTTTACTAATGTAAAGTTAAATTATCATCAAATTAAATAAGCCATAATTTTATTCAGTATTCCGATGGTAATGGGAACTAAGCGGGTAAAAATAATAATAATACTAGTATACGGTAAAACATAAATACGAAATCTATTTTTAAAAATGTTATCAATTTATTTTATTGTATACCAGCTAACCTGACAGAGGTCCTAACTGGCCTATCTTAATCAAATAAGGTAAAGACAGGACATTTGTTAATGGCTATAAAACTATTGTAACTGTAAATTGATATTTAAAGTATCCTATCCTAACTCTCAAGTTGAATCAAACTGTACACAGTAAGCAAAAAATGATTAAAATCAGGTTTAGTAGTTTAGCAAGTTCATCACGGACAAACGACAGGATCCGAAATTTTTATAAATAAAGTTGTTACTTAAAATCAAGTCAGTGCTGTTACATAGGAATTCGGAAGCATATAGCGGCCAACACTTTCGACCTCCCTTGTTAGGCAAACACAGCGAGGAATGTAGGTGCAAAACATTTGTCAGACAACAATCACACGAACAACCCGTTGAGATGTTGATACGCCAAGATGGATGGCTGCCGGCTTCCCGACGAGAGGATGACAAGTGGTCACACATGCAGGCGGTTAGAAAGGTTCACACGTTCGCCGAAAGGTGATAGTCATCGATCAAGAGATATTTTCGATCATTGTTGTCGATGCGAGATACGGATTTGTTTAGAAAACGACTGTGATGTGATATGAGTTTGTGTCGGTGCTTATCTACTGCGTGACAATAGAAATATGTTCGACGGAACGCTATTTATGGACAATTCTGTCGTTGGAAACATTGTAGTTGGCAGACATAGATAGATGTCCAGTGTATTGCTGGCAAATCTTTGTTGTATATCAGCTTTTTAGTAGAACTTTCATACTAGCGTTGCACCCTTCTTACCTCCTTAAGGGATTTTCAAGAAGAAAAACTTCAAAAACGGCAATATTTCGTACAGACTTTGGACTCGCGTTATACCCCTTTAGTGGGGTACTTTTTCAAATATCCTTTCTTACGATCTCTACGTTATAAAAGGAAAGTTTTACGTTGCAAAATATTAAGGCTCTAACTCTTATATTTTAGGCCCAGAGTTGATATGTCAATCAGTCAGTCAGCTTTTCCCCTTATACATAAATAGATGAAAATTTCGTGTCACATTGTTTGTCCAGGATGTACTTCTAATTCTAAACTACTAAAGCGATTTTTATCAATTGTTGCTAACTTATACAGTTCGATCCAACTATAGTGCGATTATAATGAAAGATAAAACTAGTATAATGTACGGCGTTAACAATATCTGACAGATACCAGGGTACAGGTAACACTTGAATTAAAAATTATAGCACAACGTGTGTCTCAGGGAATTAAAAAATACAAATTGATACAATCGGTACCGAGTTCCAGGTTTAGGCCAGTACTTTTAGGAATTCCTGAATACTCATTTAAACTCTGCTTTTGGTTCATTGGTTTTAGAGGTTTTATGCATAGAAAATACTGGATTATATTTATGATGATATTTATGTTGTCACAACATCATCTTTTACACCACATCGATCTCTTATCACACTATTCTTTAATCTATCTCTCAAATTCACACCAAACATACTTAGAAGTGCTCTCATTTCAACAGCATTTACTACTCGCGTGCTTCTTCTGCCATACCCAACATTCACTACCATTTGTCAGTAATCATATTAATTACATTTATATTATCAATAAAATTAAGAATCTGTCAATGGAGATTGTCACATTGTGCTTTGTGGGCAAATAGGACTTCCTCCCACAAAACGCACATACGATCTGACCAGAATCGTAGGATCGCGCTGCGTGCAGGCCGTATACAACCGGTCCTATTGGAAATCGCTTTGGGATCCTTTGTCCCTATGTTTAGTAGGATGTCGTACAGCTGATATGATGATGACGACAATGATACTGCATCTTTATGTTCCAGAGCATGGTCGTCCCCGTTACATCACATTTTTTCTATTATTACTAGTGTAATAGTAAACTTTGCGTGTGTGCAATTGCACTGATCACTCCCTATTTTATTTTAACAGGCTGTATATCCTGGGAGTAGTATACAATCTTATTTTACTGGTACAAATTTACTAAACCTACTAGTATAGCCGCTGTCTTGTCATATCAGCCATTTGAAGTCTACTGCTGGATATAGGCCTTCCCAAGAAAGAGGGAATTTTACCCGTAATTGCCGCGCTAGGCTAGCGTGTTGAAATCGCAGAACGTAGCTCTCGCGACGGGGTTGCTGCTACCTACCCACGTTCTGTGCATTTGAGCATTTGCACTCTGTTTCGGGTGGATATACCGCCATCTGTCGGTTCTGGTACCTTATACTATATACTACTACTAATAGGTCATCCTTATCTTAAACTATTTTATCTACAACAGTAAGCGTATTCTTTTGATAATTGATTACAATGAATTCATGATAAAATACCAAAATACAAGTTAACATTAGTCATAAATACAGGAAAACATTAGTTTGTATGGAAACGACGGCGCCGTGTCGGACATTACAAATGGTAGCAAAAAGGGCTAAGAACAAAGAATAGAATTTTTGTAATGTTAATCACCGCATAGTATCGCTTCACGTTATCATGAGATAGTTTTAAGTTGTTGAGTTAAATTCCAACATATTCCAACACTGAATCAGGATTAGTGGCGTAAGTGCGTTGCTCAAATTACTTTTTCACTATTCTCTCTTATAGATGATCTTATAGATGATCGAGACTGAGACACTATTTTCAAGAATTCGTTAAGTCGGATCCTTTTCTCGTATTCCTGTCAAAGTAGATGCCATAATTGTCAGTACGGTGTCTAAAATTAATAGATGACACTGGTATGTTTAATCTCTATGTATGTATGTTCTCCTTCTCAGTAGAAAAAGGAAATCAATATGTTACTTAATGTTACTTGTTGATGATGTAGTTTTAAAATTAGTAAAATATTTTTTTTTATATCTGTCTACTAGTTTTTGAGTTATTTGTTACTAACTTATAAAAATACGAATCTTGCTGGTGATCTTAAATTGCTGGCAGGTATCTGAGTCTTTTTAGAATATTTAGTTATTTGATATGAGAAAAGTCTATTTATTATATTTTAGTTTAGATAATATTTTTTTTAGAAGAAAAGCGAAATATCTCGTTTAATGATGACAGTGCTTCAAGTATGACAAACGCAATTCATAATGAAAAAACGTACATTTAAAAATTAATCAATCAAGAATTATTTGGATTCTTCTTTACATTTCTACAAATACTGTAGCTATTTATCCTAAAGTATACATATTGAGAATATCGTACGATATTCTTAGTTGCAAATTTAATATAAAGATTTCAATCTTGATTCTAATGAGTCGAGTTTCTTAAGCAATGTTTTCACTTAATCCATTTAGATAGAAATCTTAACGGCGACCTTCCTAATGTAATTCGAAATTGCGATTAGTAAATTGTAGACTGACGTTTGTAATGAATATCATAAGCCATTTCTACTTTAAATTTATTGACACTTGGTCAATAAATTTGAAGTAGAAATGTCTGGTGTTAATGCTTACGATCATCAATATGTTATTCGCTATTTGTAATCTATCAACAGTTTTTTTAATTATCATCTGATAAGACACTGTTATTACGTCGCAGCTACGATCGAATAATGTTTTTTAATGTCTTTTGTATGACGAGCTTGTAATTAACTGGCGCAGATTTTTTTAAATAAACGACGGGTGCTGTATACTTTTGAATACAAATTGTTTACTTACGAAATACTATTTCGGCATATTCAAAACAATAAATTGGTATTTATTACACAACTTTGAAGTCCTAAAATTGATTATTGCAATTTCTTGTAAATGTTAAATAACTAAGAATATTTAATTGTACAATCTAGTTTTAATATAAAACTGTATGATTGGTACCGCAAGGTGGGCAATATCGACCTTTCTAGAATAACGTGACATATTGAGTGCCAAACAACCCGGCTCTTAGGTTAAACAAATTGATTCGTCTGCCTGCGACTCACCTTCAACTCATACCTTAAAGTAGCTGCTGTTTATTGGAACAAATGTCAAAACGAGTAATTGCTATACTTATGTTGTGGTCTACATAAAAAAAAATAAATTGCACTTTTAATGCCACTATGAAACGAAAGTTCATTAATGTTCAATGAGGTACACTTAATAGGGATTATAGAGCGTAAGTATTGAAAGTGAAATTATTACATTGCGTCACGGACTCTAGAATTACTCCGTCTATCGAGTGTTACCGTTCTTTACAATGGTTAATTTTCTATTCTGTTATTTTGTTACGTCAACAGGGCAGGCAAAGATACAGGTCCGTGTTGGTGATAAGCAAGACAAACTGTGGATTCGATGAAAGTTGCGCCGTCCGAAAGGTTAAGCGAGGGCGTGCTGAGAATCGCTCGCTTTATTTTGTTATTAAAATTGCGTAAGTCTATGACGTGTGTCGGTAATATTGTGCTGTAGCGGATAAACGCGAGGTGCTCTTTTAGAATAACATTGTCAATTAATCAATTGTATAGGTTGAAAAACTCCAGCTTGTTCGCGATTTGTCATTTGTAGCATTTTTTGCCATTTGTAGTCAATAACATATAGTTTTATAGCTATCACATATTTCTACTGGATTTTTTTTCAGAATCGATTAATATGCAGAGGTATACCACCTGGATATCGTTCTACATATATACATTAATAATAATAATGACTTTATTCAACAACAAAAAGGAAACTTACACTAAAATACACTTTGATACTTAAGTACTTAAACTAGGTCTAGCCTGTTCTTATAGGCACCTATGCTCTGTAGTGTGCATGTAGGTGTGAATGTTTGTGTATATGGTCTAATATAATACAAGGTTTGTTAATACAACATATAATATACGTATATATTACATAAATACATAGAATATGAAGCTATACTGTGTATATACAACATTCATAAACAATAATAGTAACAATAAATATAGTCCAGACTAGCATAATATTGTTAGCAATTCCTCTGTCTTCTTGTAGTCCAATGTCAAAAACCATTCCCTTACTGTTATTTTGCAAGTGTATTTATTCATGTCATAAATATCTATTTTATAGTTAATTTTATTATAAATAAATGGTCCTGTAAAATTTAGAAATCGCTGTGCAAACCGCGTACGGCATGGCTGATGTATATTTTGGAAATCCTTCGTCTTCTATAAGTTAGTTTATTTTCAGATTTACATAGTTTATGCTGTTTGAGAATAAGTTCTTGGTAGTACAATTGCCTCACTGTTAAAACTTTGCTATGGATATAGAGTTTTGAGGTAGGGTATTTAAAGGGTAAAATGTACATAACTTTGAGCTCAGATCTCTGTGCTCTTTCTAGCGGTAACATATTTGTATTAACATAACCCCCTCTAAATAGTAATACTGTACGACAAGAGGGACTGACATAGAGTTACGTATAATGTTTTTAATTTTTTTTTCTGTAGCTGTGTCTTATATTTCTAAACTCTGCAGTTAATTTCCGGATTCTTTGTGTTAAAATACTTATGTGAGGGTTAATAGTTAATAAAGAATCTAATGTTATGCCAAGATTTTTATATGTTGAAACATTTTCTAATTTCGGACAAACACAAGTACCTTTCCTAAATTTACAATTTATCTGGTGGGCGAATAGATGCAAATAATTTGTAGGTGGTTGGGTTTTTTTAGTAATCGAAAAAGTTAAAAAGTTTAGACCCCACTAAATATTAGTAGGTAAGTTTTAAAATACTTTGCAAATCAAAGCTTAATCTGCTTACATTTGTAACATTAAGTGGTCAATCCATTTTAATAGCATTGTAAAACTTTTACTACCGTGTTAATGAATTTAACGTATTGGCATACTTTTGAACTCTCTCCGTTTGCGGGAAATGTGAGCACTAATTTGTATTTTTATGACGAAAGCGTATACATATAAAAAAAATATATATTTTAATTTTATTTAAAAAACTAACAGTATTATATATAACTAAAAAATCTCTACATGTTTTCGCATATGATATTCAAAATTTTACTTTGTGGGGACAGAAAAGGGTACGGGCAAAAATAACTAAAATAAAAAAAAAGCAATTAAAATGACAAAAGTAAAATTAAAAGTCCGTAAAACTAATAGTCAGTAATCTGGATAGAACCTCTTGTGAGTCAATATATCCTTTAGGCAATAAAATGAGCATGTTTGCATAATTATGCATCTTTGTACAAGAGTTGGAAATAATTAAATCTGGAGATTCTAATAAATGATATTGCTAGACCTAGTGCCTAATAATTAGGTCAATTATCACTAAAAATTGAAAATCTTCGGACAGTGTTTATCTGTGTACAATTTTTTTTTATAAATTGTGGCCCATAACATTATTTATTCACTATTGACACTAAAAGAGGGTCACATTAAAATCTGTTGCCGGAAGGTAATCGAAACGTTGGACATAAAACACATGAAAGTTAAATAAATGGAGTCTTTAATCCTTTTAAAAAAGTAATTTTAATAAACTTTGCTTTATTTACTTTAATATAATTTCCGGAGCCGGTGTTAGTACACAGAGAAGCAAAAAAATAAGTTTTTAATATTAAAATTATAGACATAGATTACGAAATTAAATAAGATTTCTCTCGCTTAATACACTATTTTAAAATCAATTTCGAAATAATAAAGATAACAGTTTTACGTCCACTGCGTGAGAAGTTTCATATAAAAATCAATAGCCGTCCATTACTTGTATTGGAATTGGATTCAAGATTAATCTTGGATTGTTCTTTGGCCGCCATGTTGATTCGCACGGACGTTGTCTATAATTTTGTTGGAAACGTGTATTTGTAAATTACTATTACATTTTTAAATGAAAATTAGAAAACGAAGAAATTTCACCGCTTTACACTCTATTTGCTTGGTGGGTTTCTCAGTTTATTTCTTATTGGAATGATGATTTCTCAGTTAATTAAAATTGATATTAAATTATTAGGTTTTCGTATATGTTTTTGGCGTATTTTTGTTATTGGCACATGTTTAATAGTCACAATTTCACTTGTCTGAACTCTTCCTACAATGCAACTAACATTTTACTTACTCATTGTAGAGTAATAATAAACAACAAAGAAGCTTTATTATTTTCTATGTCAAGTTATACAGAATACGGTTCACGTTCGAACAACTTATCTCTCGACCGGTGATAGTAAAAAAGTAATGCATAGGCATTAGCGGCGATTCCATGCAGCCGTTCACTTAGAATGCTATCTCTTTGTGGATCGGATGAATAGAAAATTATATAAATTGCTTCTCGAAGTACGCGGTGCGCGGGCCTTCGTGAACAATTATAGAGGCCAATAACAAATTGTGCTTTTTCTTTTCATAACGCGATGTCTTAGACATACGACCGAGAAGATGGGGGTGCGAAGCTATGTTTTTAAAATATAAAGATTCAAAATATCAGTCTATCTTTTAAGAAATCCGATTTTTATTCTTAATGCAGACTTTCTTATACTAAAATATTAAAATTTGTATTGTTGCCATAACAAATTGACGACATTTTACCAAAATTAAATTTAAATTCTTATAAAAGCCTCTATCCATGTCACTGAATTCTCTTTTAATATGTGTAACTATTCCATATCTCTTTTCTCTTTCATCCATAGCTTTTTCCCATAGCATAGATAGTTTGTTTAAACAAGTAAAACTTCTCCGATGTTCATTTGTGTTTTGTAAATTTCTATAAAGATTTCTAAAAATATTTTATATTTACACTTAAGGATACTTGTGTTGCTGTTAGTGTGTACCAACACAAAATGTGTAAGAAGAGTATGATTGTCTGAGTGTTTGTGGAAGCTACCTTGCTGGGTAGGACATTTAATAGTATAGTAGGAAAATATATTTTACATTTTCTTCATACAAATCTTCATACAAATTGTGTATGAAGATTTGTATTTAAAAAGGTGATATAGCATCAGCGCACACTTAGGACAGGGCATAAGTAACAGTGCGACTTAGGGAGAGGTGTTAGCTGTTGTTGTCCGTTATTTGTTTGCATTTTATTCGCCGGCCGGAGCCGGAGCCGGAGCTGTTGCCGGAACGGCGAGCCGGAAACGGTCGCTATTGTTAAAATTATTGCACCTGAACGAAACCCAGAGAGAGTTGCATAACTCATGTTTGCATAATGAATTGGGAAAAGCTAAGAAATTTTTAGAATGCCATTTTGCATTTGCTGACCACGAATGAAATTGCGATTGGTTTATCCACAATAATTTATAACCAATGACTTTGAGGAATTCTGCGTTGCCTGGATTATTCAGGGTATCGTTTGGTTAAGAAATATTTGATGCTTCATATAGCCCTTTTGATTTTAAATATTATATACAGCCGTATTCTTAGTTGAGATTATTTTAACGCCGAACTATCGTTCAGTCTACACCTTTGAGAAATATAATATTATTAATAAATGGATTTAATCCGTATATTTTGTAAATAATTAAGAATTAAAAACAGCTTGATTGAATAATACCTATGTTTCTTAGTTATTTCTTTGTTTTGTATGTGCGATATAATTACATAAGATTCAGTAAGTTATATAAGGTAATAGTATCCATTTTTAAAATACATTTTTAAAAGTTTGGGTATAGCAAAATTATTAAGACTGTAGTTAGGAAATATAGGCGAAAGGCTGGCTTACCTTGTAAAATATAATTAATAATAAAATCGCACTGACTCTGTACTGAAGACCATGAGTAGGTACCTAAAGTGCCTGATGAAATAGGTCAGGCACATAATACGAGCTGGCTTAAATTGAATGAAAGCCTTCTTTCATTTCGACCTTCTTTTAGGTCGAGATGAAAGAAGGCCTGTATGACCTAAGGTTAAAAGGCCTTTATGTCGTGACGATCGAGTGCCACTTTTTTTTTATAACTACATTAAGTAGTCAAGATTACATTTGTAATAGTACCCTAATAGGACATGTGAAATAGTACAACTACCCCAGACTTCTACATAAATTGATACTAAAATAATAAACAATAGCAATTCTGTCTGACCGTCTGTCTGCTGCTACGGTTTCTCAGCATAATGTGTGAAACAATTTGGTATTAATAACTAAAACTAAAGTTGAATTACATTTGAAATTGATATTAACGAAACCCGGTTTCTTCTTGATATATACATACTAATATTATAAATTAAAAATAAAAAACAGCATTGTCTGTCTGTCTGCTACACTTTCACAGTAAATTTGATTTAGACGTAATAGGCTGAAAGCCTAGGTAAACTATTTTTATAGGATCGTTTCCAACAAAAGGAAAATTCAGAGTTTCTGTCATCGTCATCATCATGATATCAGCTATTGAAAGTCCACTGCAGAACAAAAAGAATAATCTTCCTCCTTTTGAGAAATCACCCAGGACTAACATTTATTTGACTAACAATTGTTGTGTCTGTCGAGTTTAATATGTCCATTAAATTTTATTGTATTGTAATAAAACTTCTTTTTTATGGATTTAAAACGTGGTTCATTAAACTTTTTACATTTTTAGTTCGTTGTCTGTTACATTGCGGTAACCGTGCTCAATTAAGTTTAGGTACAAAGGTTTTTCTTTTTAACATTTAAGAAAATATTAAAATAAACTCGTTCTAAAATGGAGGATCGTGGGCTCGATTCCCACCTAGAGCAAATATTTATGTGATGATATTTGTGTTTGTTCTGTGTCTGCGTGTTAAATAAACGTATTTAAGTATTATTGTACACGGACACCAGACAACAAAGAAATCACAAATAAATATTGTTGATTCCTCTGTTGTCTGGTATCCGTAACATTTTAAGTGACTTAAAACGGTGTCAGGTCAATGTAAGAAATTTTTTGGGAATTTATTTATTAATATTAATTAGTCAAGCCACGAACCCTTATCCTGGAATACACTGGAACTGTAAGGCACGCTCACATCCCGATGTACTTGTATACATCTTTCCAAGTTCTCCTGAAGCTGCTGGGTCATCAGGCACTCATATTAGCAACTCATGACACTTACAGCTATCGTACGCTAACCCCACCTATCCCCTAAAAGCTCTTCTGGCCTCGTACTCATCGTTCACATTTTCACATCGGTGCCACTAGACTCGTACTCGCTGTGCACGAGGTTCTTCTTCTACAGCTAACCACATATAAGCCACTGCGAATGCAACATCAGTGTCAGAGACATGACAGAACTCTGGAAAAAACTGTTACGTAGTCGGGCTAGTCCCTGAGCCCGCAGTATCCTATAGTCTTGACAGAGAACCCGTTGTTTCTCTGCTCCCATATGCTTAGGTCCTGTAGATAGGCCAATGAATGAGATGTTATACGTGCATTAGTTTTACTTGCAACTAAAGCAGGAATTCTTTCAGCGTTCAATAAGTATATAAAAATATTAGTACTACGTAAAAAGCCTAGCTGGCTGTAGAGTTATGATCATGATAAAGTTATGTAGGTACTCACACCTACTCAAGATATTTTCAAAGACTTATTTAGTATTTGATCTAGGGAACTCGGGCGCATTTGGCGCAGCCATGGGACATGGGCCTCCCAATGTAAAGGGGAATTTTGATGTTCTAGGGCTGTAATGATGATTAACAACTATGTCGAACTGGTAGTTATAAATTAAATCGTTAGCTTTTTCGTGCCCATATTCCTCAGAAAAAGTAAAATATCCTAATTATATGTAAGTGTTAATTAATCTGTTACGCGTTCCTTAATGCATAAGTCCATTACGTATGCTAAACGTATTGTAAACGAAGCCAGTTTTAAATAGGACTAGAGGCATATAATTATACCTAGATAAAAAGTCGTGGCGGTCTTGAATTCCTTTTCCGAACAAAAAGCTTTGCCAATTAAGCTATCGAGAAATAGGTTCTGTATATATAAAAGGAGAAACTAAAAGGAGCCTAAACTATAAGGGTAAGATATCTTAAAATTTTGCTCGGAAACCTCTGACATTTTGTAAAGACCCCTACGTCTACGTCCCCTTAGCACTAAGAAAGGATTTTAGACAAATCAAGACCACTTAAGAGAGTAAAACGTGGGGAAAAATTTGTATGAAACTGTTGTTTTTCAAGTTATTCAAATGAAATTCAGTATTCGGAAGTATTTTCCTAAATCATCCCTTAAGGGGGAAAAAGTGCTAGTATGAAAGTTCTACAACTTAACGCGAGCGAAAGCGCTGGCGACAGTTAATTTTATTTATATGGAAATAGTAAAATGATCTCAAAGTGCTTGTTATGTTGCCCGAGTATTGTAAGTAATAATACTATTAATGTCGACGTAACAGGCCATGCGTCCGCGTTAGCGCTGCATTAAGTCGCGCCTCGCGGTCGCGCTCGGCATTGGATAACTTATATCGGAACGTGTTTGCGGGCAGATCATTATATTATTACCGTTGTTCTTGGATAAATGGGGGTCCGATGTTGTAGGTTTGAATCTGGAAAGGGTCCGGCTACTGGTCACCATGTTCACTTAATGTTTTAATCTATGTATTAATATATTAATCTCTGCTCTATTAATCCTCACTCCCTAATAAAGTGTTCCAGTCGGCATGATTCGACATGTTAAACCATGTTCTTTTATTTTACACAAAACAATGCAAATTTGAAAAGTGGATAGCTTTTATCCTTAGAAAAAGGAAAAAAATAAAAAAGTTTTGGTCTCAAGTTTTTTTAGAGCTTCGAAAGAGGTGATGATAATTTATTAGTTTGTTTGTATAGCTGTGCGTGCTAATAAGGTTTAAATTGTTTTTTTTTGTATAGGGTAGGGGGTAGTCTTATAATCGAGGAAGTAATCAAGCTGAATATAACATCAAGCTGCAACTGGATCATCAAAAAAACAATTTGCAAAAACGGTTTTTTTTTCGTACGCTACCTAAACAGTCACACAAAATACACACGCATAATGGTCAAGGTCCTCTTCATAAGTCTAAACAAAACAACGGCATCATATCGACGACGACAAATAACATCAGCATCAGATGGTAGTGATATGCTCTGCCGTGGCTGGAATATCGACACGTTTGCTGACAGATTTAACCAATTATGTTACACAGCCCTATTATACCTCAATGGTGTCATTTTAACAATTTCACATATTAACTAATGAAAGTAATTTAACATATTCAATAACATATCAATTTTAAAGATAAACATATGTTGTCGAATACTCTTTTTTAGAACATTTAAAATTAAACAAATCCATTGCACATTCTTTTCGTGTAACTTAAGTCGTGTACGAAGTATACGTGATGGAAGCGCGTTGAACCAAACAAGCAAAGTCCGATAAATTAATAAGCCTAAATTCTTAGACATTGCTTCTAAAAGATAATGGAATTATCTAAAATTGTGTTATGACCAAACTAACTTTGACGGCGAACTGCAATCTTGCAATCTCAAAGCTTTACTTTATACATAGTATATACATTTAGATACTATATACATAGTTCATTTTAGCGCCACGTCTCTGTGGGAGGTAAATAAATAGTTTTTGCTATCAACGAGGACGCAAAATAGTTTGGCATGGAGTGAAGTTTAAATCTCACCGTAGTTTGTTAACTACAAGGTTTTTATCTGTCCTAGTGGTCGCCCGGTGGTCGAAAATCTATCTTATTCATTTAATTTTTTAAAAAACTCATATCATTTACTTGCCATTCTATAGAAATTTAATGTTTACTTCATTTAAGTATGATTAAGTGTGAAGTAAGTTCTAGACAGCGTATATATTTTGAGACAAATAAAATTTTATAGAGACTTTTCCTAGTTTTCTGTTTTCCTATGAACTCAAACAATTTATAAAGCACTTTGAATATAGACCACTGTAAATGTACTTATATTTATTCGAATCTTGTTTTTGTGTAGATCTAAAATTTCATTTGTTTCCGGTAGTCTTTATTCTGCTATAGGATACTATAAAGAATATATTACGTAAGTCAAAGTAAAAAAATATAAATATATACTAAAATGAGAGTAGAAGACGCTCGAACCGCGTTGGCTAATTATTCACTAAAGGTCTCCAGTAGTACATGTGTCAGGCACCCCACAGTCAACCACATCTGCATTGGTAATCTTTGACAGGCTCTAATGATTTATAGGGCTTCTCGATGCGATGCAACGACTTGACCAAACTACACCTCTGAATTTGTAAGTATTTTCATGCGTATTACAAATGATGGCATGTTGGCTGCGTCTGGTTGCCTATACAGTTTTAGGGTTGTAAATCTCAGAAAGATATAAGGAATAATTTAGATTTAATATGGTTTTATTTTAGGATGTGACGTAGAGATCGAATGTATATATTTTTTTAGAAGTTGACCTTAAAGAAAGGTCGTCAGAGATTAGTATTTCGGTCACCAATTTCTACTGCCAAACAGTAGTGTTCGCATTGCTGTGTTCCGGTTTGAAGGGTGAGAGAGTCGGTGAAATCACTGAGTGATGTGGTTGGTAACGCGCTAGTGATATCTTAATAATCAAACAAGTGACAACAGTCTTTCGATGAGAATGGTATGCAGGTACCGATTTAGTAGATTTTTTGTATACCAAAACGAAACACATTGAGCTAAATTGACTGCATTCTTGAACTACATCATTGAACTTGTAAATTAGATGCAAAAACGACAGGTTGTTGTAAGTTTGTGTCTGTGTGTAGCATTATAGCTCTCGAACGAAAGAACCGATATTGTAATTTTTTTGTTTTTGCTTGACTGTGGAATTAATCGGAGTTGGTGGAATTAGTGGAGTTAGGAATTAGTCGTAAAGAAATACTTATTCACGATTTCGTTTCACTTATTATTATTTTGTATCGGGGGTAATTTCAATTTTGATGATTTTATGTAAATTGACAAAGCAGCTTATAGCCCGATAAGATGAGAAGTAAATAATTTCCGTATGTAGACGACTGCAAGCCGTAGTTCGTGGAACTTGAGACAAAAATATATTTGTATTAATACTAAATAATTATATCTATCTTCAGCTCATCAATCAAATCAGGATAAAATACTAATGGTCCGAGGTAGAAATAGGTGAGCGTGTATTAAATATAAAAGCCCTTTCTTTCAAAATTCAAACAGAAAATATGCTTTATTCAAGTATGCCTATTATAGGTAATTTGAAAATGTAAAAAAATAAGACTGGAAGCTCTAAACTCTATACTTACAATACAGATGATCCCAATGACACAAGGAAACCTAACTTGTAGGTCATTGAACTAGTTATATGTTTGATCCATCGCGTTGATTAGTTAAAACTTAATTGCATTTATGTTAATGTTATAAACACGAAAGTGTGTCGTGTATATCTGTCTGTCTGTCTGTTTGATTAGATTCTACTATTTAGCAAATAGATTTTGATGAAACATGGCATGGGCATAGCTTGAACCCTAGGGAAAGACAAAAAATATTGTTATACAGAAAATATCTGCTGGATTCGATTCTGCTGATTATATATTAATTATACATACGGCCTATATGAAGATCGCAGACGTAGATCTATATTTAAATCACCAAGATATGATATCGAAAACAGAAAAAACCTTTGCACTACAATGTCAGCAAAGTCAGCACTACGCATAACCTACTTACGACGGCCCCTGCACGCGCCAGGCTTCGTACCATCATTCAGAAATCGGAATTCATATCGACCGAACTTAGCTATTTAAATTAAATATATTGTAATATTTTCTTTCTCTTAAATATTTTTTGTTGAACATTTTTGTATTTTTTACTCTTTTGCTGTAACTATCGTAATTAGTGTAACAATAAACAACATTTTTTTGTATTATTGTCATTCCAGTCTACAGTGTGAGTTTAATACCGAATAATTTAATGCGACACCGTTCTGATGTACGCGGATTACATTCAGAGCGGGGAGATCATAATCGGATTATTCTTCGCACGTATAATGCGGTCTTCGTATAACATCACCTAATACCCATATACACCAATCAAAGGCCCATTCGTACTTGGATTAAAATTGTTACCCAGGGCCCTATCTAGCGCTGTCAATTTATTCTTGCAGCAACATTTGTTTTGTACATTGGGGTGTTCCCCGACTTAGTATTTTAATATAATAACAGGTGTCTAGGAAGAAAATACTATGCATTGTTATTATTCAAACTATAATCTTAGCTTAATTATTTATTTATTTTTATCTATAAAGATAATTTTTTAAGCATTTGAGTATCGATTGTGCTTTTAGATTGGATTCTTCTTATACAAATTCTTCGTCTACATATTGACTTTATATATTTTAGCCTTTCCCCAGACGAAGACACGGTCGGTCGCTAGTACCTCTTTAAATTATGCTCATTATCATCACCATACTAGTTAGTGCTGGACATAGACCTTTTCAGCAGCAGAGCGCAGCTTTCATGACGGGAATGCTGCTGTCCATCTCCGCATTGTGCATTTGAGCTGACCAGTTTCGCATGGATATACCGCCATCTGTCGATTCTGGTACTTTAGACGCCTCTTACAACACCTGGTGCAGTGGGAAGTACTATTTCATTCTGTCGGTACCTCACAGCAAATTGTTATTCTGACATTATTAGGAAGTTCTATAAAAGACTTTGTCCTGAAAGAGTAAAGACCGGTAAGTTTTCACAAATTTTCGCGTTTAGGATTAGTAGGATTATTCTCAATAATTTTATTTAATTCGTATGGGAGATAATAATAAATATATGTATTCAGTTCCCCATACAAATCATACCGCCCTGATACGGGCCTGTCACGATTAATTCTCTATGATTAATGGAGTGCAGTGAAAGTGGCTCCACTTCGCGCTGTGCCAGTGCCGCCTTTTGTTTCATATCGCAGTTTTCGGATTAGCGAACACTTTCAGTTTTGCGATTTTTCGATTCGGAGATATCGGTCAGACGGTTATGCAAGTGGAGTGTCTATCTATGCGGTGTGAGAGAATATTGTTATTTCTTCATCTTTTGTTTGTGATTGATGTCCGTTGTTTTCAAGTTAATCGAATTTTGGCAGCAATCTATACCTGGTTAATAAACCTATCTGCTATAATTTGTCAAGGTTTCACAGCCAATTCATTTCTAGAGTTTAATATTGATTGGATAATTTTAATGAATATGTATTGGTTTATCTTTGAGAACAATGCTTGTAAATTACAAATTTAATCAGTGTTACCGTCTTGGGAGATGATGGGGCAGATGTCCGTGGTCTATTAAATGGCGAGAAAGACCGGATTCGAAAACGTGGTCAGTTTGAAAAAGGTTTACACTCCTCTCGCTGTGGTAACACATTAGGAGGTTTTAGTACGGTATACTGTCGGCTTTTTTCCCACAACAACCGAGTCATAAGAAAGAAATTGACAATTGATATACAATAGTAGAAGTAGCAACACCCCCAAATTATGAATGTCTATGGTTCGTGTGATAATAAGGCTAAAAATATAAGCAAGTAGTTTTGCGTTTTGATAAACAACATCGAGTAATCTAGACCTATC
Source organism: Heortia vitessoides (assembly GCA_020976665.1). Taxonomy (NCBI): domain Eukaryota; kingdom Metazoa; phylum Arthropoda; class Insecta; order Lepidoptera; family Crambidae; genus Heortia; species Heortia vitessoides. Next base: position 6,618,181 of record JACJUM010002477.1, on the reverse strand, counting down.
TAATAGCCTATTTAATCCATCTGATAAAACGATTTGTTAATTCATTTCGTATATTTTTAATTCAACGCGAAGATTTGTATAGACTGATTTGACGCAAAAGTGTTCTACATTATATTGTGGTTTATAATATTTAACTTTGTACCCATCGGTCCGAACTCATAGATCGCATTACTATCTACTCTCGTCGACCTAGAAATTAATTGAGAGTTATAATTAATCTCACCCAGCATCCGATACAACTGCATGCACCAGCGAGCAGGCTAAAAGATGAAATGTAAAATTCAAAATAATTAATAGAAAGTACCAGATTACAATTGATTTAAATATGGGCCTTTCACTCAATGTTAACAATGCCAATAATAATGTACGCTGTACGGAAAACTATAATAAAATGTCTGCCAGAATAATTGGCCTATTACCGTTTGAAAGTGGCGACGATTTGTGGCATCTGGGTCGGTACAGCTGCGTGTGCAACGTTTATGATAATAGTATCATTTTATAAAAATAGTTTGTTCATTAGGTATTATTTTCAATTGTATTTTTTTAGAAGTAGTTTTCGTCTGCGTCTCTTCTAGAAAACTGTTTGGCTGACGAAGAGGTAATGATGGTTGTAATAATAATTAGACCTCTTACTATGCCAGTTTACGCGGGTTTAGCTCGCACCCATTTCAGCCGTAGCAGTGCTCAAATTGTTCTTGCTGTGAGATATCGTCATTAGAATAGTACAACCCTTTGTGTTAGTTAAAAAGCGTCTAAGGTACGGGAACCGACAGATGGCGGTATATCCATCCGTGTAGCTCAAATGGGGGGCAGCAGCATCGCCGTCCCGAAGCTACGCCCGTCGATTGCCTCCACCCTTGCCCAACGCAGCATGGGCAACATTTCCTCTTTCTTTTGATGACCTATATCCAACAGTGGAAGTCAGAACATCTGATATGATAAGTATTTGCATTACTATATTTTGGTTTGGTTTCATGTGACAATAATATCCTTAGGCCACAAGGCTTGTGATATGCTAGTCATATACATGTGACAACACGAGCTTCTTGGATATGGTGAAGTAAACTATCAAACGGCCCGTATATTTGTTTGCTATATTGGTTGTAATTAATATAACTCTATTTGTGGGTTTGCTTTTCTCATAAAATTATAACTAATAGATGTTTAACACTATTCACAATTAATAGTTTTCAGTTTTAAATTACATATTTTGAAATTTCTTAGTAATTAATAGTTTTTTATCCTTATCATAACTAATATTTAGTATTTTAACATTTATTCAAAAATATTTAGTACATAAACGATTGTTGGTGTCAATTACTCAATTTGATATTTGATAACATTGCCAGGGTGGGATACTAGTAATTACTGCTCTTTGTGTCACTGATCAGCCGAGACCATAGTTTGGTTAGATATAGTCAATCTATAGTCATGTTGCAATAATATATATTCGGTTTACACAAATTGCAGGATTTGGCCGAATAAATGTTATTTTTATGTAAAATAAATACATGATTTCTTGTCAATAAATGCTCATCTACAAACGACAAAACTGCGTACTTATATTACATTTTGTCCGCATTGCGATAAATATATTTACACCTAGACGTAACAGTTTGTTTGTCTGTCCTAAAGAAATAACCGTCAAATGTCTGATTGAAATGTATCTTAGTTTTATCTTTTTTGTTTAATGTTATGAAGTCAGCAAACAAGCACACGATCCGCTCGATGATAAACGTGACTGCAGCCTATGGAAACTCGTGTCCAAGTGAACAAAGATATTACTAGTTTGTCGCCAACCTTGTAAACTGAGGATACAATGTCACTTTTAGCCAGTAATCTCGCTACCTATCTCATCCTTTAAACCGGAACACAGGAATGCGAACACTGCGATTTGGCGATAGAAACAGGCGAGAGTGAGGTACCAATGCAGACGATCTTTGTAAGTGGTCTACCTCTAGAGGTCTTTTTAAGGTTTTGGGATGGGCTGCATTTTCTATGGGCTACAGGTTTTTATAAAACTACCAATCCGGATTAGGCTCCATATTCCATATTTATTTATTGGGAAATCTAGTGGACTTACTTTGAAGACCTAAAAGAATGGCAGATGATTGATTGGATTATTTTGATGACTGAATTTTAACGACTAACGCTGTTAGTTATTTTTCTGCTTAATCACCTTTCCATCTATGAAACGTCGGATAAAAGAACGTAAGATTTTTAAATACGTTTAATTGTGGTTCTACTTGGATAGAAATAATAAAAAGAGTCTATAGCTCGTCTAGCTCTAGCCAAGTATCCATAAAATCGGTGCACATCGCCGCGCCGAATGTTGCCAGCTACAATAGATCACCGGTCATTAGAAATGGCGACGGCCAATTTGACCATTTTTGTTCCGTAGATGTCATTATCTGTGATTACACGAACCGTTAGGTTTTCACCTGTTGTACGTTCTTTAGATAATGTTGCGATAATAACTTGAGAGAATGTCTGGAATGATAATAATGGAAGTGTGATTATTTGGTCGCATCACACACACCAAGATAGAAAATAATAAATAAGTAAAGGGTTTCTGGAGTTCACCGTCCAATAATAAAGTGGTCAGACGATCTGTGACCAGAATGGCTAGATCGCGCTGGATGCGGGCCGCATATAGCAACTTCTTGTGGAAATCCAACACTCATATGATGATGATCATGATGATGATAAAAAGGTTATTTTTAACATCTATTTTTCACTTCTAAAATTATATGATAAATGATCATTGATTTATTTACTCTGTATCCAACCATAAATTTTAATACAATTTCATATCGTACTTGCTCGTGCGACCTGCGATTTAACTTACATCGCATTGAGGGCTTTTTCGAGAGTTCTTAAAAAAGATTAATAATTCATAAGATGTCTTAAGTAACAATTATTTCGTCATCTTTACATTGAAAATGCGTCAAGAAAAGGAAAAATATATAATTAAAGCATGTTTTTTTGAACGATTGTAATACTTATTAGTTTCAACACAAATAATAAAACGTCGCACTCTAATTTTACAATTTTATAATACAAACTTCCAACTTTTCCCGCCGAATTCGCAACCATTGTCAACCAGTGTCATGGCCGCTAAGCGCGACCTCAATGACATCGCCGACAACATTCAAAATGTTACGGCCAAAACGGGCAACTAATATTCTCTTTATATTTTTGTACATACCGCATAGACGCTAGCGCCATCGCCATCGGTAATTACAACTTGGTTGGAGTATTTAGATGAACCTGGCCAATTAGAGTAAAACGCCACTAAACTGTAATTTGGGTGAATTTCCCGTGTTTAACGCTGCATGTAACTTTCTTTTCGTCAAGTGCCGGGTACAAGGTTAAATAGACTGTAAACATTGACGGTACAATGGCTACCAGACAATTGTTTAAAATTTTGGTATTTACGACGTAGTTGCATTCTTCAACAGTTAATTTACGTGCGCACTTTAGTAAATACTCGTACTTAACTTTATATTAGATTCACCTGAGACTTCGTTTGTATGAGTTTCAATCAAAATATCATGTGTTTTGGGAACTGTGATTTAGTAAGCTAGAGATTCCATTCTTAGGGTTCATGCTTCCACCTGGTAAAATTGCTTAAAAATCAGATCTGCAACTCGAAAACATAACATACTGTAATAATAAACTTTTGGATTTATAATAGTAGTAGCTATATTCGCCTTGATAATCATACACAAAACATTACTTAGAAATATTATCTGCTGTTTTTTCAATTATTTGCATGACCTTTTGAAGTCCTATTACGTTATGGTAGGCACAACGCTAATAAGTTTTTAAACATTTTGTAACTCTTTGTAAACTTAAAATGGGAAACGTCTCATAAATCTAGCATTGGTCAGGTAAGATTACCCTAATGGGCAAAGCCACTGCAGATTGGAATAGACATTTTCAATGTATAAGGAACCGTTAGTTGAAAAGTGTTTACAAGCCGCTCGAAAGTGTATGTAAGTGTCAATAAAACGCAATGATATTACAAATGTCTCTTCTCATCGAGGGCTATTTACTTGCTGTCTCTTATAGTTCGCCGCCTTTCGCCTATCTGCAAGTTAGGCATTGATTCATAATACCGTTGTACACCGAAAGATATGATTACACTTTAATGCATAATATAGAACCGGTATTAACATATTCACAAGATCTTAAGGAATTACAATTGGCAGTTATCAGGTAAAATATGGACAAGCAGTGAGATTTTTTAAGATTTCTGCAAAGTGACAATTAGCTATAAGAAAGACAATCTTTGTATGAGGTCTACCTCATGTAAATCTATCTATCTGCAAGTTCACAAATTATATTTATTATTGGGTAGACTGTGTGTTCCGTGAATACAAACTAAAAGGCAGTAGTAATAGAATACGTGTAAAAATGACGTATTGTCAAAAGTTTTTGCACGTGATTTCAAAGATGATCTAGAATCTTATCAGCCATGTAATATCCATTCCTAAACATGAGATTCCCCAAGAAAATTTGGATTTTTGGCCTTAATTGCCACGCTGACCAGACAGGATAATAATCGCAAAGCTTAACTACATACTGCTGCCATCCTCGCATTTGAGTCGCGTTGTATTAGAAGGATATGCCGCCACGTAGTTTATGTAACTACTAGATATAAAAATAAAATTAAAGGAGTGTAAAGAAAGAGTAATTAATTTCACAACATCTCATACATTTTTAAATTTAAATTAATTCTTACATCATCTCATACATTGACTTGATTCCGCTTAAAGCACTTGTGTTACGGACATGAGATTATAGAGGAATCACAAATATACAACTTAAGTACCTATATTTAAAACCCAGACACAGAATTAACACAAATATCATCATATAAATATTTGTCCTGGGTGGGGATCGAACCTACGACCTTTGGCGTATAAGACAGGATCGCTATACCATCTGCGCCATCGAGCCCGTCATATTTAAATATACAAAGAATTATGTTAAGAAGTTAGGCTAATAGATTTTCGGTCAGTTTGGACTATAGATACTGGCTGTCATCGCTTATCTCATTCGCTAGGTGATTGGTCTAAGCTTCAGACGTTGTTTTTGAAATGGACGCATGAATATGAAGATTTTCGCGTTACTTTCATCGGCTAATGAGCGGCTTGTCTGTTGACTCATCGCGATCGTTACTAAGGCGATACTATAGGGCTGCCACCATCTCTAAAAATATTTAGTACTCTTAAATAAATAACTAAATCTATTTGGTTTATTATTAGTCAACATGTTGAAAAGGTGTTTGATTGATTTAAAAATTCAAAAATAAAACAAATTTACTTCAATACGTTTGAAGTAAATTCGTAAATAGCCCTTTTTCAACCTTGACAGGTTCACCAAACAACCGAAACAAATTACAGTTAATAAGCACTTACTTATTTCAGCAAATTAAATACGTTTTCACCTTTCTTCGTAGATTTTCTATTTTAATTTATATAAACATTTTCTCTTTACGGATCAGTGTTCAGATTGTACGCGTAAATTGTTTTAACCGTCAGTCATCAGTCGGTCATTCAAGCCTTTGCGTGGCGATCAGTCCAGTTATGGATATGATTTTATAAGAGATTAAGTGTTAAAGCGTAGTTATTATTTGTAAAACAAAAAATTAATTTGGGGTTAATTTATTTAATTTCACTTACGAGTAAAAATTTCTATGCTGATTTTCGCTCTCAGTTATTTTAGAGGAACAACAGAATGATTACAAAATTGTTGTTGACGGTGGTTGACCCGTTATGTTGGCGGTGTCGTCATGGCTCAGTGGCACGAAATGTTGCCCTAGCTGTTGAAAATACAAGATTCGATATCCAAACAAAAACTTGTTAGCTCCTGGTGTCTGTTTTATATAATAAATGTAATTTAGCCTAAAAAAGAACTTAGGACTTTTAGCAAATAGAACAAGTGTGATTGCGTCAAAGGCATTAGATATATTTCTAAAGGTCATGCTATGATTAGCAGCTATAGAATATACATTGCTGGATATCCACCTCTCCATGATGGGCAAAATTATGCCCATAATTGCTCACTGGGCTGGCTTGATGGCAGTTACGGATCGTAACTTGCACTTGTGACTATTTGGGATTGATATACTGCCATCTATCGGTTCCAGTGACTCAGTCCATTGTTATGACTCCTATTACAGGCGAATGTACTATTCTGTCCTGTCGATACCCAATGGTTTGATATTTTTTCTTAATGGGCAACGCGGTGCCAACCCTGTTAGTGTATTGGTACTGTACCGTGTTTTGTACCTATTGTCTTCCAGAATATTGAGAGCACGGTAGCCCTTAGAGGCGTATCGATTCCTATTTTTCATATTATTTGTACATATTTACTTGGTTGACATGACTAAGATTATATCTGGGTTATGTATTTTACACAATAATGTTATCCATAGAAGTAACAATGTTTTATTTAAAAAGATAAGGTACATTGATAGAAGATGAATTGATATATTTTAGTACTAGCGCCTTGCCTTGATATCGACATTAACGAGTGTTAATCCCGTTACGTTGGTTTAGATTTATTTTATTTAGATTTACGTTGATAGTTTACGTCAACTACTCGAAAGAAAGAAAAGTGTTGTGTTTGGCAAAAGAAGTACAAATATATAAAAATACCATGAACCAACACACGCAGAATATTTAATTTTCAATAATGCCATCACTATTTTTCTCTTCATAAAAACTTTCCATGTGCCTTAAGGAATATCATTATCATCACTATATCGGCCATCGGAAGTCCACTGCTGGGCATAGGCCGCCCCAAAAACGGGGGAATACCCCCTTGGAGGGCCCATGTCCAATCATGGGCATGTCACGGCTGCTTTGATGATGATAGTAGACAATCTAGGTATAGTTGTAAGCATAGACATGGGATCTTCTTTTATCTTGGAGAATCTATGTTCAATTTGTTTAAACATGATATTAACAGAAATAACTATCAAGAGGAGTCCAATAATAAGGTGACATATTGGGGAACTATTATGTCCATCCAACTCAGAACTGTCTTCTTAACCCAGAGGAAAAGAAGACCAAATTATGATGTAAAAAGACTATGTCTGTCTATTTATTTTATACAAGAAAAATCAAAATATATTCATTATCTTTATCTATATCATTATCTATATCTTTTATATCATGAACTTATCAAATTTGACAAACGTGCGCCCGCGCAGCAACATATAAATAGACAAAATTTATTTGTGCGCCCTTTGAATAGTCGTATTACAAGGGAATAGAAACAGAATTGCCTGTGTATTGAAGTAATCTCTCCTGAGATCTCTGCAGTACTAATGAATTCATTTAAAATTTTAATGTCTTTCAATTTATTTTAAATACCTTACAGCTATTAATGACTTTTCTCACATTACGCGTTCACTGGACAAATAATAAAATTAATTTTAACAGCTTTTAAACGCTATTTATTTAAATGTTTAAGTACGTAGCTGCGGCTATCTTTCGAAACCGGTGTTTCTTGTAACTTATATTTAATATACCGGTACCGGGCCTGAGGGATATCGGCAGAGTAGAATAGAACCTTTGCTTTTACCAGGTGACTACCTACACCTAATAGTAAGAAGCGATATAGGTATAGAAACCGTCCGCAAAACTTAATTTTATCAGAGACGCCTATGTCTAGTTGTAATATGACTAATACAATAAATACTGACCCCGAATAATCACCGCTAGCCCGACAGACGTTGTATGTGAGTGACGTGATTGACGTTATGAGAATAATATTACATTTTTAAATTAATATATAAACGATATATAACTACCCTATCTTTCATATTAGATCAAATTGTACACATTAAAAAATATATTTTATCAAAAATATAAATGTGAAAAAGGGTTTCAAGTTCAAATGTGTGGTTGTGAACTTTTCCGATTGATATTTAAATGGGTGCCAAGTTCTGAGATAATCTTGAAATTAATGTATGGGAAAATACAATATTGTAAATTAAAATTTAAACACAAAGCTTATTTGAACGTAATTAAGGATAAATTTAAGCTCTAGATTTAACTTGGCTAGTTTTTATCTACTAGTTACACATATCTTTTATTTGCTAACCAACTTATCTTGTGTATGTTAAAAAAATTAGTTTTCTTATAAAATTATTGCAATGATTGATTTGAATTAAATTGTAAAAATTTTATGTTTTTGATATTTTTTTCTATACACACAATTACCAACCTGAATGCCAAATTTTAGCTTTCTAGGTCACCTGGAAGAGGGTTAGAATTTTGATCAATAGGTCAGTCAGTGAGTCATTTTTAAAAATGACGATTTTTGCACGTTAATATCTAAGTAACTGTATGAGCTGTATTTATAAAATGTGAGAAACTTGTTAAACTAGGAGGTTCTAATAAATGTACAGAATTTTAGGTTTTAAATAGATTTAGAGTTATTAAGGGGTAAAAATGGCTCCGAACGGTTCGTGTAAATATACACGGTTCCTGCGACGCCAGTTCTTTTTTGAACTTGGCTGACACGCTGCCGCTTGTCTCGATTAAAATCGGTTTAGTCTTTTAGAAGTTCATCCCGGACACATATTATTTATATATAAAGATTATTACTGTTATAAAACAAGTCTATATCTGACAACCAGCCTATACATGTCGTGGCAGCCCTGAATATAGAGTAGTGGCGAACATCGTTTGTATTGTGCTGCGTTACATTAAATAGAATTGAATTCGCGGGCTGCCCTTTGAGACTTATTGACTCGCGTCTGATTTATGTCGCGGTGATGCTGCGAATGCCAGTGCTCTTAAATGATTGTATTTTATTTTTTATATATTCGAAAGGTCACTATAATCAATAGTGTTGCAACAAAACAGGCTTCAAAGCCTCTCAACGATTAAGCCAGTGGTTTTTTTTTATCAGGTAACATTATTTTTTGAACCAACTTTGAATTGTATTTGGTTATAATTAAATGGAAAAATGGAAAAAGGAAAAATATTTCGATAACTTAATGGTAATCTAAGCATGTTTTAAGCTTACTAGTAAACGATTTATAATTCCGTGTAGATTTAAAAATTTAAAGATTTAATAAAGTAAATATTAAAATGATTACAGTTGTCATAAAAACAAGTTTATATAAAGGTCGTCTGCAATCTCTTACCTATTTCTATCGTGAAATATGTAGTAGTGTTCGCATTGCTGTGTTCTGGTTTGAAGGGTGAGAGAAGTAGTGAAATTACTGGGTGATGTGATATAACATCCTCAAGTCACAAGGTTGGCAATGCGTTAGTGATATACTTGTGATACTGCAGTGACGCTTAGTATCATGCAGCACTGCACTGTATGCGTGATTATCGTCTAGTGTTGTATAAAAAAAAACCTGCCGAGGTTTGCTGTTGTTTATTCTTTGATATATGTTTATTTTGCTTATCATATACCCGGGTATTTTGTCTATTTTATATGTAAGGGTTTACTAGTACAAGTAATAATGTATCACGTATACAAAGTAATATTTCTGAGTAATCACGTTATATTGGTGGGTAAAGTTAGATTTCGAAGGATTACAAAGAGATTAATTAATAAGGAGAAGGGACGAGTTTTCGTGGTTTGAAACAAATAGTAATTCTTAGTCTCATCGTACCCGGTAATATACGTGATTGTATTTATCTAGAGGCACAGCATCCTACGGATATCTACAAATCATATTTGGCAGTGAATCCGTGCAGATGCTGCGTGGGTCACTAGAATTCATAGTACTGTTGCGCACGTAATGCTAACGAAGAACTCAATAAACCCAAACACCTATTTATACAATATCTAGAATACGAATCGCGTGTGTTGTTTCCATTCGTCGGGGCCGTGGTCGCGCTATCTCAAATGGTCGCTGTTGGCCGGTACAATCGCGCGCGAAAATTATTGCCGACTACTTATTTAGACGTGTTTACATTGGTGAGATTGTGTGTCGATGCGTGTGAATCTGTTGCTAGAATCTCTATAGAGGTCCCGATTCTTGGGATTCAAAGGAATATCTGTGGAAATTTCATTTGGGTTTATTCTGTGTGTTTTAAGCCTTGTGCCTTAATACAATGTATTATGTTATTGACATTAGGTCCTTAAAATGTATATTTAAATAATGATTAAATACACAAATTACCTTTTTATTGTTTTCTGATTGAGTAACATTGAGTAAGTTTATCTTCATGGAATTACGTCATAATGGACTGAATCGGACTACACTTTCCACCGTTTTTTTGATTTGATAAGACAAAGCTAAAAATGCCAATATAAGATCCAAAGTCTGTCTGTTCTTACAAGTTCATCCAATGCGTTTTAGATATTTCTAGCTTACTTTAACAATCAAACTTTTTGATAACATGACCATAGACACAATAGGCCTACAATTGATTGCAAACAGTATCAAAACATAGCTACGTAAATAGAAAAATTGCTGAAGTTTTTCGAACAGGTTTCATTTATGACAGTTCATAATAGATTATCGTGGTAAAACAGCTTTTCGCTTTCTTTAAACTCATCGGTAATTAATACTGGCCAGGAATAATTGAAAACTGGTTCTTCATCACCTAGGACGCATTTAGATTACCGATCTGCGGACTGGGGCATGTAGCTAATTTGTATAGGGTCTATTCGCTGTCGGTTAATACAAACGGTTGCAGCGCATGCGCCCGCTGTATCTAGGCTTTCTCTCTGCAAATGAAATACCTGAAAGTGATTTTAATTGCAATTAGTTTTGCTAATTGCTCGTTAAAACTTCGTTTATGCAGTAATGATTTTCAGTGAATAAGACTCATTTATTTTGAAGTTAATGCCAAAAGAATTGATGAATACTTTCACCTGTCTGCAAATTTATTTTATTTAACTCTCTCTTGTATCTAACACAAAATACACAAAACTTGATAGTGTTATTTATCTTATATATGTTAATTGCCTATAATGGTATTGCCTGTGGTTATAATGAGTTAAATTATCATGAACTAATATGAAAAATAAAAAGAAATATTCATTTATGTATACAAAAAGATTGTATGCATATTTTGCATAAGAATAAGTTGTCAAGAAAAATTTATAACACCTATATCTTTCTCTCTAATGGCAACAAATTGAACTCAATCACGGCGAATATAAAAAATTCAAAGCGAGTTATATTACTATTAATAATAAAATATTTATCATTTTACCAAATGGAAAAAAAATATTATTGGAGGTTACATACATACATCACGCCTGTGCCGCCCCATCGGGGTAGGCAGATACTATGGAGCTCCACTTATATAGAAGTAAGTATAAAATATAATTGCCTATATATTTAAATATTTTTCTAATATTAAACTATATAAACAATTATTTTCTGCACTATTTATAAACCGAATTGTTTGAAAAAGGTAAGAAGACGCCTCAAAATTATAGGCAAAATCTCAAAATGTTGGTTTAAAAAAAAAATGGATCTCAAACATGTCTCGTTTTGATGTTTTATTTTAGAAATTATAATACATAGTTATTCTTTTATAATTTCTTAAATAAACTTTTATTCTTTCACGCATATTCTGCTATCCACCAACTATCTAACTAAACTAACCCGTACCCAACCCAGACGTTACCAATTACGCTTTATTTTACATCTACGCGCGTTGCTACTGCAGAAAACCAAAACTGTTAAGATTTCTATATTTAAGCTCACGTGATTCTCCTTCCCGTGACATTATTGAGATACAATATTTTACGTGCTGATTACGAAATTTTCTATTCATGAAAGAGTTTTAAGTCTAGTTTATTTGTTTCAAACGTACAAAAATATAAATACTGTTTACATATTTCTATTTAGCAAGAGGTTTTTGTTTTTATTTGCGAAGATTTAACATATCTTTTGTTACTAATTAAATAAGTGGCTAATCGTTTTTGAGTTAAACCGTAAAAACAAACAAAGCAGCAATCAAATCTTTTCTCTTAATTAAAAGTAGGCCTTTCCATCGACAACGCTGATTACAAGAGGGCTTTTCTCTGAGATTGTACGCCGAGAACACTCTCCGGCGCCGAAGCAGTCCCTTGTTTAGCTCGATTATTGTTGTTAATTTGTATCGCCTCTGTATATCAACATTAATTTACTGGCGGCTGTATCCAGGAAGGCGATCAGCTTGTGCCTGTTCTATGAGAATCCCATGCGTATTACATTCGCTATCTCGTTCCCTCCGAACGGGTATCGGTGTTTGTTATAGCAGTAATTGTAATCTAAACTGTAATCATTTGGAACGCGTAAGATTTCTAAGGGGAAGTGAAAAGCACGCTTGGTTACCCGCGGATGTTGCGATAAAAACCGTTAAAATTAAACATTGCATCTTTTTATTTAATTTTTATTTGTCGAGTCCGATTGTAGTGCATTTCTGTGCAATGTGAACATTACATTTCTGATATTTATTCCGATAAAATGACAACAATTGACATTTTGTGTTTCAAAACTCCATCGTATAATAAAATTTTGACACAGCTGATGGTAGTGATCCTGTCATGTGCGCTCGAGGTCGTGGGTTCACAAATACAATACTTAAATACAATATTCAACTCATAACAAACACAAATATCATCATATAAATGTTTGCTCTGAGTGGGAATCGAACCCACAATTCTTGGTGTACAAGAGATTATCACAACCGTCTGCGCCATCGGGCCCGTCAAAATCTAATGATACGATGAAGTTCTGAAATACATAATGTCAATTATCGTCATTTTCGTTTGCATAAATATCGGAAATTATAATGTTTCAATAGATATTTTTTTACGTAGGTATTTGCTTAATAATTCATATTATGATTATGGATTATTTAATATGAATATGAATTAAAAAAATAAACCAGTAATTGTTACTTTGAAAATGTAACGTAATATTTTATTTAACACGCTTAATACAATATTACTACAGATATAATTCAATAATGCTAATTATTCATTTATTTTACCTGAAAATACAAAGAAATGGTAATAAAGTACGCTTTTATCGCCTCTCCAATTATAACATTTCATTGCATTCATAATGGTTAAGAGACAATATTAAAATACATTATTCTTCACTTTTGTTAAGCACTAGCAGTGCGTGCGACTTTGTCCACGTGGAACAATAACTTTGAGATATAGTAGCCTTTTCCGATGAATGGACTATCTAACACTGAAAGGATTTTACAAATAGAAATAGCAGTTTCTGAGATTAGCACGTTCAAACAAACTAACTTTCAGCTTTATAATATTTGTATCCATATAATATTTTTACAACGCATAAAGATGTATATCTTGTGCATATTTTGTTTGAAGTATTGGTTGCCATGCAACAACTAGCAAAAGTGAAAGTGTTAATCTTAGAAAATATTAATTATGTAATCTTACAAACTATTAGTCATTAAGTGTTTACCAATTCACCTAATACGAGTACATGCATTAACTGGTACTGAGGGAAACAGATTTATTCAATAAATACATATATATCTTCATACATACTATAGATTTCCACTCGCATTAGACCTTTCATAAATGCTCGTTTTTTTCTTGGTGTCTGACCTGGCCCTTCTTTAATACCTTTTATTTAATATGTGTGCCGTGTGGTACCGGCAGATTGAATAGTACCTTCTGTGTGCAATGTGTCGTTAGAGGCGACTAAAGTATCAGAACCGACAGATGGCGGTAAACCCATCCGTAACAATATAAAATTTTAGGGAAACCTATCCTATGATGATTTAATAGATGTATATTGAAAATATACATCTATTAAATTATCTATATATATATATTTGAACAATAGTACCTACCTCTGTATCAGGTATCGGCAGTATTTTTCTATAGGTGGTATAGACCTGAAGCATTATAGCTCAAATGTAATAGGACGGGGATGGGCAACAGCATTCCTGTCGCGAAACTACGCTTTGCCATTGCCACTACGCTCGCCCATCGCGACAAATATGGTCGAATCCCCTCTTTCTCAAGGAGGCCTATGACCAATAGTGGACACTCATCGGCTGATATGACTAAATGATATTTCTAAAGACTCGCTTCTGGTAAACTGTATTCATAGTTATGCATGTTGTATAAATAAATTAATTATAATTGTTAGGCGGTCGCACCGTTAAGTTTGTTATGTATAGATTTCATAAATTATAATGGCTAACAAACTGTATATTAAAATAAAGTTTAATATCCAATATATAGTAAAGTAGCATCAAGTAATACATCCACTCTCGTACTTGTGTTATTATAAAATGCAAAATTTATCGCTCAGCAATAGTACGGCGAAGCACATTGTTTCCGATTCTCACACTTCATACAACCTTGAAAGCTCCATAAAGAACAATAAATTACCTGCTTAAGCCATAATCAAATAAGTGTAGCTATTACTCATTCATGAATTGCATACAAGTACGAAATAAACAACGGAATTACCGCTGCAATAAATAATCTCGTGCCGCGAACGCCTCATGAAGCTTCCATAATTATTTCTTTACGTTGCATAAGGCGGTGCTAACATTAGAGAGAACCAAACAATGTTGGGCTCCGGTTGATAATTACAGAGTGCGCGATGCTCTGAGTTATGCATTGATTCTTACGCAAAATTAACTTCTCCAGATATTTTGTTGACCTGCGGCTAAGCGTTTGCATTTCGATTGGAAGTCAGGACATAGGACATGTTATAGTAGCGACTGAATGACCCGATAGTGCAGATGGTAGTGATCCTTCCTTATACGACAACGGTAGTGGGTTTGATTCTGTGAGTGGTTGTTTAATATATATATTCGTGATTCCCCTGTTTTCTGATGTCCTTAACACAAGTGCGTTAGGCGACTTTATGTGAATTTATTGTAGTTCGATTCCGATAGCGCTTCATTGGTAAGGTTGATTTAATCTTGTAAAAAATTTAATTACATCTACAAAATTTTAGCTGTTTATGGCAGCAGTTTATTTAGTTTTTTTTTATTTGCTTATTATTATACACCGAGTTTTTATATACCTAACTACGACGGTGTACAAGCACGACTGTATTATCACATTTATATTTATTCAACTTTTAGATAACGGAATATAGGTACTATAATTGTAGACTTACTTTATAGCTGTCTATTACATTCTAGATTTTCCTTATATTCTAAAGTTGCTAGGTTGGTTGCTTGCAGTTTGTGGCGATTACATTTAATGATCTCCAATGATACTAGATTACATTTAATCCTGCACTATATCTATTAGTGCTCACAAAAGAGTATATTTACAAATAAGCCGTGATGTACTGGCATGGCACAAGCAATTTTTTTTTCTTTTTCGATACTAAGAAGTATACATAGACTTTTTTAACAAATCAAAACTGAACTATTTAAATGCTGCGCACACAGAACACTAATTTTGTCGCCTAAAGTTATAATATCTCATTGTTTTACCATTTTTATGCTTAGTTATTTTACCATATCTGCTTTTGAACCAGAACAGAATGACAAGTGACAAAAACATTGTGTCTTATCAGCTGATATATTAGCCGATCAAAATGAGAAGAAAGGCCGATAATAAAAGTAAAAAACAAAGTAAGAGTGCAGACAATCTTTATGAGTTGTTACCACTCCTATTCATGATCCATTCCAAATAACGTAGCACAAATGCTACGCTCTGCGATCACGCGTGCCCATCGCACCTAATATGGGCACGCATGGAAATTGATAATACAACTTTTCATTTGCTTTTAAACGTATCGTATTTACATTTTAATAATTAATTTATTTTAATAATTGCATTGGCAATGCTATTTATTTATTTTTTTGACTAGAAAAAAAATCCTGATAATTGATCCAATATAAAAATCTTAGGAGGTCTAATTTCTGCAGCTGATGAGCAGATGCTGACTGTATTTTTTTGCTGAATGGGGTCTAATTTTATTTATATTTAGATGCCATCTTACGAGATGTAAATAGTATTTAGTAAGTGGGCGTTTCTTTCGTTGTCTAGATACAATGGTCCTTAAGCATAAGCTAGCTCTAGGCGTATAGTTAGTAGTTAAACATTTGAAATGTTACATGCAATATTTATGACGTCACAATATTGCTTATCGGCCATCACTCCATGAACTTTGTTTACGTTTACTTCGCAAATGTTAAGAGGCAAATGGCTATATTATATATTTTGTTTGTCCACAAATTGTCAATATTATATTATTATTTTTGTTTTATAATACAATACTAGTTTTAACCACAATAGTGGATACTGCTAGTTATTTATACCTATTATAATTGTTATTTAAGTCACTTTAACTTCGGATTAAATATGTTTAGCAGTCCTATAACACAGCGCAGTTTTATATTAGTGAAATCATTTTTAAAAGTAGTATTACAGCTTCGGCTTTTACTGATAACAAACTAACAAATATTTCCTTTGATATTAATCTTTACCTAACATAAACACACATAAACACTAAACAGTACAGTTTTATGCTTGTGAATTCATTCTTTAAAGATTTTTTATAGCTTCAGCTTTTAAAAACCACTGCGCTATATGACCCTAATTTACTAAAAACAATGTCTTTGCGTCTATAGTGTCACAGAAGCATGCATACATAATATTGTATGCAATTCAGTATGTTGTTTGAATAATTGAAGCATGTTTGCTGCGTAGTGTTCGCCGTGTATGGGCAAATAAACACGTCAACTTGCTTATCGCATTTGCAACTGCATTGCTACTCACTTTGTTCGAATTTCGAAATGTGCATGTTCTGTTGAAGCATGCTTGTCCATCACTATATGATCAATTGATGAATATGAATCTTTTGCAAGAGTAAAGCCTCAACATAAGACATAAATGGAATCTATTATAAATATTAGTATTATAATAAATATACCGCATAATTTACATGAGGTACACCTCATACAAAGGTCGTTAGTATCGGTACTTAAGTCTTACCTGTTTCAACCACCAAATAGCAGTATTTGCATAAAAAATATAGATATATTTATATTATGAGTATATCCTACTAAATGTCATTTAAAAACAAATAGTTAAATGACATTTCATTACATGTATACACCTTTTTCTACTACTCGAAAATTTTTAAATGAATTTATATAATCTATCGAAGTGCCTACAAATACTTATTTTTTTTATAAACGAATGTTGTTAACTAACTAATAGTGTTTGTCTATTTGCCTAATCTATGCAGCCAATGATTACGATTACGCAATTGTCAGCTTAGCCCTGAAGTACCGGCTGAGTAGAATAGTAACTCCCCCTGTACCAGGTGTCGTAATAGGCGACTAAGGTACCAGAACCAACATATGGCGGTATATCCATGCAAAAAAGTCAGCTCAACAGGGAGGGGATGGGCAGCAGCTTCCCCGTCGCGAAAGCTGCGCTCTGCGATTGCCAACACGCTAGCCCAGCGTGGCAAATATAGGCCATACATACCCCCTTTCTTGGGGAGGCCTATGCCCAGCAGTGGACTTTTAATAGCTGGTATTATGATGATGATGAATTTTCTGTTAAAAATATTGTGAACAAATGTAAACGTGGCGATCTTCGATCACAACTATTGTACCGATAAATTGTAACTTAAAGGCGCCCTTCTAAATGAACGTATAACTTTTAGGACTTGTATATGAACATCTATGTATATGAACAAATAAAAATGCATGTGTCTTGATTTGTAATATCAAAATTGAAGTCGTTCATTTAATTCATATGAAAATATGAATATTGTTTATAACCAAGACAAATTTTGCTTATCTATTAAAATCCAATTCACTGTCTAGGCGCAGACAATTGATTTCTATGTATATGTTACATAATCTAACTTAGGAGTATTTATAAAAAATCTTCCGCATATAATATACAATTTAATTGAAAGGGAATAAACGGTATAGGTAAATCGTATTTATAGTAAGGAAGTGTATTAAGTAAATTAAAATAATTTTAACGCAAAGTTAAAAACTTTTTACTACAATTTACCACTAGTTTTCGATTAAACATAATCTTTAATCTGTAAATTAATATTTACGGTTGTATAAGGCTTTTTAATATATTATTTACAAATTTATAATAATGCATGTATGCTCTTTGTCTTTAAACGAAACGAGCATGAGACTAAGAAATCAATGAATAATAAAGATTAGCTATTGTCAAACTTAATCATCTCAAGCAATAGTGAACCTTAGTTCACCACGAGTAGACATAACTTTCGTGGAGCCATTTAACATTAAATACTGCACTTAAATGTTATGTCTGAATCATTCCCAGCAAAGCCTGCAACATAGTTGTTTGTGCATTGAACTTTTAGCTGGAAAGTTATAGCTTGAATAATGAGATTTTGAGTACATCATCTCTATCGCTAGAAAAGCAATTGAGGGCAGCTTTTTGCACGCAGTATTACTTGCTGGCGTCTTCCGCTATTTGGAGCACATAGTGTCGTAAGCTGTATTTAGAGATATTTGCTTACTATTTTGCCTTATACATAATAGTGTATGAGGCATCGTTAGGTAATTTAGTTACTTTCAATATAGTTTTCTTTTGAAACAAAATATGTTGGCTCTATATATATAGATCGCTCTATGCGATAAGGCCGCCCATTACCTACTTTTATTTTAAATTCGTATCCAACTCTTTTTGTATCTCTGTTTGACTGGTGTACAATAAAGAGTATTATTATGTTATTTGTGTGTTTGACAATAATTTTTTGAATGAATTTATTTAGGCTAAGGCTTTATATGATGGTTCTGTAGCAAAATTACTAAATAATGGTTATCCCGTTTTTGTTACAGTGGTTTAATTGTCGTTTGGATTTTTCTATTAATACTAATTTCAAGATTTATTCACGCAAGACATGATAGCAATGCTATGAAGATCAAAAATTTTTAAAACGCTTATTGAGAAATAAATACTTTTTTCTGAACCCTTATCGGGTTCGATTAAAAAAAAAGCGTGCTCGTGTGCTGTATGTGGTACTTATTTTGTACCTGTAATCATTATGTTATAATATAATAAAACCCGAACAACTTACCTTCGTTGGTGGTATCATTTTCTACTTTGGTTGTATTCCTTTCTATTGCAATACCTTATCGATTACCTTTGAGGGTGAAATTTTTTCTTTAATAATGAGGAACTTATCGATACATTGTGAATTTACCTTTATCTTAACTCAAAAACTTGGTATGTAGAAATTGTAATTGTCAAAACTGTAACTTTCTGGACCAGCTTTGTACGGGATCCGTGGAATTAGGTAGTTTGTATGGAAAAAATGTAGGTCGTCGGCTGTCGGTCAGAGGCTTGAGATTTTTATCAACAGGTTACAATTCGACTGTGCCCGAGCGAAATCGGGGCGCGACACTTTTTTTTTTAAAAGATCTACTGCGTTAACGTCAACGTCTATATGTTTGTGTTATATTTTGCTTGTTGCCTGTTATAGAGCTATTATAAATAAACTAATGTAATTATTATGAGCGAAGAATTCTACGCACCACTGTTTCACATTTCGAAATAAACTCTAAGTCCGGAGAGTTCGAATTAACATGGCCTATCGCGGCGTAATCTCGCCTCTCTCGTAAGTCTGTAGTTTAGCACTGTTCCCTTACTTACAACGCATAAAGATGTAGATAGGGACTTAATAGGCATAATTATTATCATTGCTGCCTACTTCCTTTGGATTGACGTACGACAGTCGCCCTCAAACACATCTGTGATGTACACACAATTATTTTTTAGTAATTTTCTTGCACATTTGGCTGTAGATCAACCTATACAAATCTGTTAAAACTTCTCAGTTGGTTAATAAAACATAGAGTTTGATATTCGTGATCTATGTGATACTGATTTATAGGCCTTTAATGTTATACGTACTTCATTGTATAATTATATCCAATTGAATATGCTCTCATACACAATGTCAGTTCTTTAACAGAAACGAAATCTTAACAGTTGTTAGTAGCTCGTTGGCGCAATCGGTTGTATCTCTATCTTTTGCACTAAATATAATGGGAATGACCTCTATCCAAGATTACTATTTATTAGGTACTTTCACCTGTACCCGGTGTTGTAAGAGGAGACTAAGGTACCTGAACCGACAGATGGCGGTATATCCATCCGAAGCAGTGTAGCTAAAATGCACAAGGTAGGGATGAGCAACACTATCCCCGTTGCTGATGCGCTCTACGATTGCCAATACACTTGCTCAACGTAGCAATTATGGGCAGAATTCCCCCTTTCCAAGAAAGGCCTCCCCAAGGAGGGCTTTGCCCAGCAGCGGACTTACAATACATATCGGAAATACAGTATCGGTTTAGATATTGTGTGTATATATCTAATTATATTTTATTATATTTTACTATCAGCAGTAAAACGTTCACTGCGCAATTATCAGGAGTTTTTACCCATATGTGGTGTCAATTGCAACCTCACCCTTTGCGCATTTGAACCACACTTATTTGGGATGGATATCCTGGCATATATCTGTTCCAGTACTTTATATACAGAATAAGGTACTATTGTACTATGCCGGTATCTCACGTCCATTACATTATGATATTGAAATAAAAATAAGAAATAAAAATGTTTTTCTTTTGTGAAATCGAAGCTGGCAACCACATATTTAGGAAAAAAAAGTAATCGCAATGGTGATCGTAAAAAATCAATACTTTACCATGTATTATTAATACTTTACCTTGTGCATACATAATAGTAATGTGTATGGTGTAAAGGTAATCTTTCCGATATAATAATTCCAATAACCACACAGGAAGGGTTTTGTCTATGTTATTAAGCAGTGATTTTTCTGGGAATATTTACGTACAATTCAGCGAGCGCTGTAAGGCTTCCTGTCTACGCGAGCTTCGCTTTAATATCGTTTAGCTATTATACTTGAGGACTTAATTGCTAGCAGACAAGCAAGCGTGTTAGTAAGCCTCACTACCATAAACGTGTTGACAACCTTGTGACATAAAAGATTCAAAGAGTCGAAAGTGTCGCTCTGGACACTTATCTAGTAATTCTTTAATTTATATGTCATTTGAGAAAATGAGCAAAATCTTTTATTTTCTTTTATCATTAAACTGTTCGGTTTGTCGTAAAATCGATGGTATTGGCAACCTTATGATACATGTCCGAGTTAATTTAAACTTAATGATAAAAAAACTTAATGATACATGAGAGTTTTATATACATTCATTTGGAATATTAATGTATATAAAACTCAACGTGCAGGATGACAGCAAATGCTGGTAATTCGCCGCAAGTTGGGGTACAATTATTAAGTTAATCGACAAGTACGATGGCTCTGATGGTAGTGATCCTATTTATTGCGCAAAGGGTTCGATTCCCACCGAGAGCAAATATTTATATGAAGATATTTGTATTTGGTCTGTGTCTGGGTGTAAAATTTATGTATTTAAGTAGTATATTTGTGTTTCCTCTGTTTTCTGGCATCTGTAACACAAGTGCTTTAAGCGATTTACCATAGAGTCAGGTATTATGTGTGAGATGGTATGGGAATTTATTATTATTATATCTTTGTCTTCCTCTATAATCTTGTTATCTTGATTTAAGCCGTGAGGTACCGGCAGAGTAGAATAGTACCTCACTGTGTACCAGGTATCATAAGAGGCAACTAGATACCAAAACCGACAGATGGCGGTATATCCATCCGAAATAGTGTCCGAATAGCTCAAATGTACAGGGCGGGCAAAGGCAAATCATTCCCGTCGCGGAAGCTGCCCTGCTTACACGCTTGCTGAGCGTGGCAATTATGAGCAACATTCCCCCTTTCTTGGGGAGGCCTATGTCCAGCAGTGGACTTCCAAGGGCTGAAAAGAGATCCTGATTTAAGTAAGTTTGAAGATTCATGAATAGACATTCATAAGTTTTTGTTATAAAACTATTGAATAGTTTTGAAAACGTTTTTATCTGAACCTAAGTATGAATATGAGCGAAGCAGTTCTTCAATGAATGACTTTATGCCCGAATGTTCGGAAACGGTGTTGAAAGCACAACACCGTTTCCAAACATTCGAGTATTAAGCCATTCATGTATTCACGAAACAATTTGACAGTCGTGGGTTTAATCCCCATCTTATAAATAAAAAATACATACTACTAGAATACTAGGGCATATTTGCAACCTATTAATAAAAGACTATAATTTTTAAAGTTGTATAAGAATAATTCGTGAGTGGACTTGTCAATATAAGATTTCTATATTCATATATCGCCGTGAGGTACCGGACGAGTAGAATAATACTTACCCCTGTGCCAAGTGTCGTAAGCCCAAATGCGTGGACTGCGGTACCTCCGTAGCGGAAGCTGCACTTGGCGATTCTCAACACTCTTGCCCAGCGCGGTAATTTTAGGCAGGAATCCCCCTTTCTTGGACAGTCCTATATCCAGCAGTGGACTTCCAATGGCTTGTATCATATTCCATTTATACGTAGTATGAATACTTGTAGCGGCTCGAAGTTACGAATCTACGTGGACGATGGGCCTAGCTGGAAGGGCGGCCGCTGCGCACGCGCTGTTCGCGTTACGCCCTTGTAATTGCGCAGATAATTATCATCTCAACGATTTATGGACATTATTATATTGTTAACTATTAACTAGTTTTTAACGGGATGCCTTAACTATGTCTTGTTACGACGCAGGCGGTTATGTAAGTGTGTTATCGCTCTTGCAGCGGTGAATTTTATGTTTAATTTTGTGTACAAATTTACTTTCACTTTGTTGCCAGCGATGTTTGTTTTATCTGATATTTAACACATATATATATATATATATATATATATATATATATATATATATACAACTATTTTTATTTATTATACATTTATTATTTATATTTTTTATAAAATATAGTATATATCTTAGGTCTTTCCTTAACATCAAACTATCTGCTGGTATACAAGCATAAGGTAATACAATGTTTTCCATACAAACTTCCCGGTTACATACAAACCTGGTCCTGACAAAATTAAATACAAATTTAGTACAGTCGTTCTAGAGCTGAGTTGCATGCATTTTATTGAGAAGATTTCTGCTAAAATAAGAATTTCTAGATTACCATATGCAAGTAATATAAGCAGCTAAGGGTAAAAACACATGGTATGGGTTTAGTACGCAGTTCATTATAGTCAAAATTACCTTTATAAAGGAAATGCATGTCCGTAGAGGCACCGAGATCTTGGCATTATAGCGGTCTAATAATACGATCATAAAATGTCATACATATGTGTGATGGTTTGTATTCAAAATAGACTTGTTATGTGATCACGCTCCGTCCGTTGGACTAGCATTATAATTTAATAGCATTCGCCCGCGTCTTTGCCCTTTATTTTACATGTATACGCGCATGTAACTAGAAACAATGAGTGTAATAATTAAAATATATATTACTTTATTTATCTATCGAATGGTTATATTCAATTCATCGTATAGATAATAGATGAGTAGGTCTACGTTCTTGGATTAAGTTATCATGAGGTTTAGGGATTCGATATGGAATATATTTTAAAGTCGTATTCTCGTCTAAGTAATTAAATTATAGACGTCAATATATTGCGGAGCCGTTGCATGTTGTTATCCTAAAGTTAGATATTTCCAAAGAGCTAGGAAACTGGTTTCAATTTCACAGTACTTTTATGGCCACAAATAATTAACAATTATTTCTGAAGATCCTTACACCTCGATAGGTATCAATAGAAAAGCAGTTGAGCTGGTCATTTGTAAATGTAGAGCCGTTACATTATAAGTAAGTAGGGAGTAACAAGGCTCATTGCATCCGAGTGGGCGTACGTAATTGGCGAACCAACCGCATCGGCGATCGCGCTGACATTAGAATCGACTTGAATCGAGTACTTACAATCGAATAATCGAGCACTCACTGCAACTATTCCTAATTACGATTTAAATGCTGGTCATCAAGACTGGGTACGTTATTAAATACTTTTTGTATGTTGTTGTTTTTATTTTTTTGATGAGCGTATTGTGTTGGGATAATTTTAGGCCTAGTAGTAATCATATGTGTAATTACCGTTGATGCCATTATTTTCGGTTTTTTCTGTTATTATAAGTAACTTACTATGATTTCTTACAGATTTCTTACAGTGGTCATCTGCTTGTGTACCTCATGCTTATTATTTTAGCGCTGAACATCTATACACGCATTGATGTGATCCAGCTAGAAGGGCGGAGAAACAGTGAAATTACTGGTTAATGACATTATACACATATCTTCAGGTCATAAGGTTGGCGACGCGCTAGTGATGTACTTGAGAAAAAACGGGTGCCTTTAGGCTACGGTGACGCTTTTGCATACTGTATGCTTGTTCTATCATTATCATTCGTTATATCAGTCGTATATTGTGAGATGCTCATAGCTGGGCATAGACCTCCCTGAGAGGAACAACTAACAGTACCGATTGTACGCGGCCTGCAATCAGTGACATCCTGCAGTTCTAAACAGATCTGTCCTACCTTGTTGGTATACCTACGCAGCGATTGCCGGTGTGTGGTACCCATCATAATCTTACGTTCCAGGATCTGCGTGCATCCTACCTACTGCCATTTCAATTTTACTATGCTTACTTTCTTACCTTTCGAGAAGTTTAAAAATAACCATAGAACCATTTGCTAGAGTTAACAGTGATAAGTCGGTATGTGACGGTATTATAATGTAGCCTTATTATTTTCTTGTGATCAACAAAATGTCAACGGTGACATCTGTGAGTTCACATTTGGTGCCCACCAATAATGAATGATACCTGGTACAAGGGGAGGTACTATTCTAATCTGCCGGTACCTCATTCTTATATAAAGGTTTCTTATTAATAGCTAAACTTCATTGTGTTTGAGCTACTTTATAAGCAGTGTGGGATATTTACGCCATGCTTGTATAACAATATAATAACATAAAACATTTGTTTTCTTAATTAATACGTTCCTTTTTACTATACAACTAGATTTATAATAATAATTCACACAACATCTCATACATAGACCTGACTCTGAATCTCTTTAAGTACTTTTGTTACGCACATCAGACAACAGTGGTAACACAAATATAATAATAAATTTTACAGAGAACTTGAATCTTTTATACCGGTAGAAACTTCCTAAGCCTATGATTTCACATATTCGAGTTATGAATATATGATTATACACATATATGATTTATTATGAAAAAATTATCGTTCACATAAATCGACAATTTCCTGTATCTTTGTCAACAGTTCTTACGTTTTATAGTTAAGTACTTGTTCCCTTTAGAAGGCCAGGATGTAAATATCTCTACATACATATGAATAAAATTGAAGTGTCTATTTGTAATTAAACATTAATAGCTTTTTACTATTTGTATATAAAAGTATATACGGTACTCACATAAGAAAAAAATTCTTTTTCTGTCTGTCTGTTTGTTTCGTTGGCAGATTGCTGATATTATAAAAGAAATCACTGGCGTGTCACCAAACTTATAGCCTGAAGATGCTTTGCCACTTTACCCAGTAATCTTACTGTTTTTCTCATCCTTCATACCGGAACACAGCAATACGAACACTGTTATTTGGTGGTAAAAATAGGTGAAAGTGAGGTTGTTTGGCGAACTCGTTTGATTCGAGTCGCTTTTAGTTTTTTTTTGTTTTTCAGTTTTGACAAATGTCAAAAGTCAACCGCTGTACAAAATATACGCTGGGCAATGATGATGTACTGTGATGTTATTGGGCGACATAATTACAGTTAATTCGGCTAGCATTGAACTATTAGGGTTATCATTAATAATCCTTTTTCTTAGACAATAAAACGTATTCAGCCAAAATTTATTCGATTACAGCAACTGGTTTCATGGTGAATCTGATATTATATTTAAAGATAATATATTTACTTTATAAAAAAGACAGATTAAAGTTACTTGATGTTAAATGATATGATGTTTAAAGTTCAATGTTACCCGGATCGACTGTCACGTTAGCAAAAAACTCTTTATTTGTTTTAACTCGCATATATATATATATATATATATATATATATATATATATATAT
>JACJUM010002477.1:6362930-6592036 GCA_020976665.1 Heortia vitessoides | reverse complement strand
TGTGTGTGTGTGTGTGTGTGTAAGTCAAAATGTTGACACTTTGTAACAGTTAGGAAAACATTGCTCACATTTCATAAAATCATTTTAAAACTATTGCTTGTGCATTTAGTTGGTGCAAAATAGATTTCGATTAAACAATACACGGTATAAAACGTTTACTGCAGTGTTAGAAATGTAATATCGTGTTATAATTGGGCTTAGCTATTAAGTTGCCAACTTTGACATACGCGGTGTTAGCGACGAACATGTGACTCTTCTTCATACCATAATTCAAATCGCTAGAAAGTTTTTGTTTTAATATAATTTAGTCAACTAACAAGCAGACGGTCCGCATTATAGTGATCGTCACCGCAGCCTATCACTAGCGCGTTGCCATCCTCGTGACTTGAAGATATTACGGCACATTAACCAGACATTTTATGGAAGCTTTAAATCAGAACACGGTAATGTCGACAGTGCTGATTGGCGGTAGAAAAAGTTTAAGAGTGAGTGAGTGACCAATGCTGACAACTTTTGTATGAGATCTACCTCAAGTGAGAGGTATTGTATATCCCGCTGCAGTGTAAGAACTTTGTGCAGTAACGCAGTTCAGCAATCCTATATCCTGCAGGTGAAATAATGGAAACATGTTTATCGCCTACTTGTGGTGTTGCGCCGCTAACCCCGACCACGTGAAATAGAAAACAGTGGGATATAACAAGGGGATTTCACTCAATCATAAATTGAATATGAACCGTCTGCGGCTAGTCGCGTCGTCGATAGAAAGCGTGCTATCTCTGCGGTAATTTTGCTCGCATATCCACCCATAGGCACACAGAGTTATATTGGCAAATAGCAATACGCAATATGTCAAGCATGTACACAGAATGTTTCTTTGACAGGTTGGTTTCCGTGTGGTGGTTAGTCAGTTAGAGATTGGTTTCATAGTTTAGGTGTATTGACTAATTTGTTTTTGCAGTAATTAGCTGTGGAATACCGGTAGAGTAAAATAGTACATCCTCCAGGACCAGGTAGAACCAAACAGACAGATACGGCGTATCTCCCCTTTTACAAATCGAACGCCCAGTGATTGTCAATACGCCTGCTCAGCGCGGCAGTTATGTACGAAATTCCCCAATTCTTGGGGAGGTTTGTCCAACATATTAAGTTTTAAGCCTGCTATGATGATGATAATGATAAAGTAGAATACGCCAAATATCCATATAATAAATATGATAAATGATTCTCAATTCTTCTGAGCCGGACATCAAAATAATAAGAAGTTTGAATTCAAGTCCAATTAAGTACGATCGAGACATATTTTTTCATATTGGATTTAAATACTTAAATTTTTTCAATATGTGTCTGTGTAATTTAATAAATCTACAAAAGCGCCCATTAGTCCGCATTGAATTATAATTAATAATGTTCAAATTTAACAAAAATCAAATTTCAGTTGAAAACATATGTGAAAATAGTAAGATTAAGCGAATGTGTCTTAAATGAGATGTGGTGATTTCCCAAGATGGCCCCCTCTCTCCTCTCTTAAAAACCCGCCCGGCTCTCGTTGAAAGGATAAGCGGGTAGCTAATAAGATTTGCAAACGATTATGCCGGATTAAGAAAAAAAGATCCTACTTTTATATTATATAATCACACCGCGTTCTAATTTAAGACTTGACAGACACGGATACTCCGAAACAACTGCCACTGAAGCTGTTCAGCATGGCGGAAGATCAGTGTCGTTTAGGAGCGAATTGACTAAATTTATGATATAAGAATCGCTGTTAATGAAATGGTCAGGTCATTGGGAATAACTATAGGCACTAATTCGTATAAAACAAGAAAATTAATTATTTGCATAACACATGGTATAAAATAATAACGAAAAACAAATAAAAGGTGTTCAGATTTATTAAAATAAAATTGCATGGAGATCATTAATAATGTCAAACTTAATTAAATAACATACAATCGAAGTTTTAATAGTGATTTATCATCATCATCATAACTGGAGGTGGCTTTAGCATGCTCAGAAGAATCTCCACGTATGTCGCTGTTAAGGTATGAGTTATCTCGTACTAAATAAAAACTTGATGATTAGATTAGAAATGAAATGTTATTTAAGTTTATTATAAAACACAATTTGTTTGCATAAAAATTAGTCAATGTTTTGTTATTGGAATGTAACTATTATTCTTTAAATATGTATTTTTTAATATACCTGCTTTTGCTAGTGATTGCAAACTCTTTATGATGTGCGTATTTGATATCTAGAATTTTATACTCTATGTAGGTTTCAGTGCACATTCCGAGTCCGAGTCGTCGTGGAGTGACAACCGATTGGATCCGCCGGGTCGGAAGGTCACCGCGACGTGAGAGATGTAGCGTTAATCATGATATATGGGATCGTGATCGAATCGACAATTGATTCGCGATACTTGTTGATGTACGAGGTGAGACAAATTGTGACGCTCACCATAGTTGTAGTTGAGTGCGAATTGGATGCTTAATTAAATAATTTGGATGCAGAATACAAAACACAATGTCGCTTGGTATAAAGCAATTTCCTTTTAATTTGGAACAATACTTTCCGAAGTAACTTTTATTCTAACAGATAGTTTAAGATATCTTAATCTTACTCAAGAATCAATATTGATAAAGGTTTAAAACACAAGCATAAATATTTTACTGATGTTTTGAGTGACAAAATTACTTCTTGTGTTGTGTTTTGTTCCCACAATATCTGATACAATGAACTAACTCTGTGGTAAGTGGCTTAAATCACTTGTGTAACGGACGTCAGACAACAGAGGAATCACAAATATACTACCTAAATACATATATTTAACATCCAGACACAAAACAAACACAATTATCATCGTATAATATTTGCATATGGGAATCGAACCCACGAATTTTGTGCACAAGATATGATCACTACCATGTGCGCCATCGGGCAATTTACATTTTCCGTTTCTTAGTAGCAGAAGTCTATTTAATTCTTAGCAAACGCTTATTACACTTGTAGATCGAAACTAATAAGAAAAAAGAAATCGTAGCCAAGAAAATATTTCTAAATATTCATTTTGTACTCGTATTACGTATACGATAATGTATCCTGTGGTTGGAAATAGAAATTTTGCATTAATTCTCAGTAGCCTACACAAACGTCAGAGTTGTGAGAAAGCAGCTTCCATTTAGGGTTGCGATATATTTATATAGGAAAAATGTTTAGATTTTATTTTTGTTCACACATAAATGTTAAGTAGTGTTTGAAGTATTTTATCCCGGTCGTTCGTAGAGCACACCTACTGTATATTGGGGAAGAAAATGTATGTTACTCAACTGGTGAACTGACCTACCCTAAGTCACAATGTGGTAGACCTTATACAAAAGGTCGTCTACATTGTTATTTCACTTTAAGTACTCCGCCAAATATGTTCGCATTCCTGTGGTCCGATTTGAAGGGTGAGAGAGGCAGTGAAATTACTAGGTAATGTGACATTATTTCTTCAATTTACAAGGTTGCCAACGCGCTATTGTTATTTTTATGATATTACGAGCATCTTTAGGCTGCATTTACGGTTACTATCACGCGGACAGTATGCTTGTTTGTCGACTTAGTCCAATAAAAAAATGTGAGTTCGTTTTTGCACTCATACAAGAATAAACATTGCACTCACAACTTATGAGTAAACTTTCTATTTATGTAAAATTAATCAACTTATGCATCAGCAAAGATTGCGATGTCAGCTATAATTGTTTTTTTTCTAATTAAAGTTGATTACATGTTTGTATGATTGAATACGTATTTTGGTATTTCAAAATCTTAAAATAAACGATATATTTGAAGAAACGATGAATGTGTTATTGGCGCAATTTTAATGATGTTTGTTGTAATATCATAATAAACGTGGTAAATAAAATGTATGTAATTTTGTGGTTTAAATCAATTTTGTATGTATGGATGCATGCAGGACATGTATGTATTTGCATACTGGTATATGAGGCATTTATCTAGCT
Source organism: Heortia vitessoides (assembly GCA_020976665.1). Taxonomy (NCBI): domain Eukaryota; kingdom Metazoa; phylum Arthropoda; class Insecta; order Lepidoptera; family Crambidae; genus Heortia; species Heortia vitessoides. The sequence goes on along the minus strand of JACJUM010002477.1, from coordinate 6,588,032 downwards.
ATCTCGATAGAATTACTTTAAAATATCGAAGTATATTATTTATCATTATATAACAATATTAAAAAAACATAATTAAATGCGTATCACAATTTACGCAGAATAGATCGATTTCGCAACTGGCCTGCGGCTTTTTAATTACTTTGAATCGATTTGTCGCGGGCTTGTTTGCTTGGGAGATTAGAAATGTTCGGTAGAAAGCGTTTCATTTTGTTATAATTATAAAATGAAATACGACTTTTTTTTACTGTGAGCGTGGAACAGGAATATTTTTAATTAAGTAAATCTTATTAAAGTAAACCTTAACCTTTTTATAGGCAACTGAAGGTTAGAGGCATCTTAATTTTTTATAATTCTACATCGGCTACCAAGCATGCAATCCGCGTGATAGTAAGCGTCACTGCAGCCTATAGACTCTCATAATATCACGTAGATATCACTAGCGCTTTTCTAATCATGTAACTTGAAGAAATTATGTCTCATTAACCAGACTTTTTTTTATTTACTTTATTAGAAAACCCACAGAGTATAATCTTGAGTAAATTATAAAAATATGGTCGCTAACTAATTTCCCTATACATATTATGCTATGACTACGAGCTAAGTCGCTTAAAACACTCGTGTTACGGTCATAAGAGAACAGAAGGATCACAAATATAATATGTACTTTACAAACATAACATATTTAACGCCCAGAAATAGAACAAACACAAATATTCATCATATTAATATTTGCCCTGGTTGGGGATCGAACCCACTACCTTTGGTGGCGCAAGGGACACGGGCATACGCCATCTCCCCGTCAATTGCACACCAAAATCTTTTTCATTGAAGTAAACGGTAAGCAAATCCGCTCTATAGTTTATGAGTTGATTTACAAATAAAAAAAAATATCCATCTAAGGTTTATTTATGAGACTAGCTGTGCCCGCTATATATTTCCCCAGGCTTTTTTCACATTTTTGATTGATGCTTTGCTTCTATTATTCGTAGCGTGATGTTATATAGCCTAATTTACTCGTTATTATATCAGTCATCTGCCAGTGAAAGTCCCATCAAAATTAGTCTAGTTGTTTTAGTCATTTTTTTAAAATATATTGTTTGTTATATGTACCGGTGTATACATCCATATGCATTTGGTAAAAAGCAGTAAAGCATTTTTAATAAAACTAGACATTATTCAAAGACCGCAGCTTATAAATATGGTAAAGTCATCCCGGCAATTGACTGACAGTAAAAGTAACTATATATTTGATAAATTGACTACCTATTTAATATTTCACCGAGTAATTAACGCGCCAACAAACGAATCGGAGGAGGCAGGACACTTGAATGGTTGTCGTCGTTTCTTCAGAACTATTATTCTATCTTCGTCACAATTAACTGCTAAAGTTGACGACACTTCTCAGCGGAGCGTAATTTTATATACGTTAACCTAGGGCTAGGGAACGTTACGTACATTATCACGAATTTGTGTGATAATGAAACTACGTTCCAACGGTACAATGTGTTTTTTTTCTTTGCAATTTTACGTTGCGGTTACCCTTAGCCAACTTTTTTCAGGAGTCAAATTATAATATTAACTTAAGTGTACAGTAAAAATAAATATAAAAACATTCATTTCAATTTTTTATGTGCCCGATGGCGCATATGGTAGGGATCCTATCTTGTGCGCCAAACGTCGTGGGTTCGATTCCCACCCAGAGCAAATATTTATATGATGATATTTGTGTTTGTTCTGTATCTGGGTGTTCAATATATGGATTTAAGTAGTATATTTGTATTTTCTCAATTGTCTAGCGTCTGTAATACAACTACTTTAAGCGACTTACTACAGAGTCAGGTCAATGTATGAGATGTTATTATGCTAAACTATTTACTCTGTAAAGATCAAACTGTACAATAGACGTTCTGTACTGACACTCAAATACTGTAGATATCAATTATCGTGACGAATATTAGATCCGTATGCCGAAACGCTTTCTCACATTAATTAGAATCCCGTTTAATGGGTTATAATCGATCATTTAAGATTACGTTGCACAAATAATGACGAAAGCGGGATGTGTTTTATCCCCTTACTTTACATTTACAGAAATAACTCCACTACACGTAATACACTTAATGCCTATAAAATGTTGCAAGAACACGCTTCATAATTTATTGACGTATTTTTCTTTAAAATATTACATCTAAACTACTCCTAATTATGATATCCCTATAGAACTTCTTACTTTTTGTTCATTGTCAGGCATGCCATGTATAGTTTGTTTGTTTGTTTATATTTAGTAATCTTGAGTGATTGTTCGTTACTAGATACATATTGCATTTACAGTATAGAGTAGTCAACGTACTTATCTGCTTTTATATATAATTGCAATATGAAACAAAATAAAAAAAAATGTGGATGTTTTTAAATAAATAATGAAAATATTATACTAATAGTTTAAAAAAAACAGAAATAACATAAAGCGTAATTATGAATCCCCATTTTTTATTTATATAATAAAATGTACATAATGGTTGCACACTATCCCTCAGACTACATCCATTACTAAGCGAGGTAAAGCATTGTTGATTAAATCCGAGTGAGAGTCCTATTCAAACACAGCCATTGTTTCTCCTCGTGTTTAAAAATGGAGTTCCTTTCATGGTGTCTACCGCGTCCGCTATGGGAACTTGGGACGTCAAAACGTCAAGTTGACAGCTCGGTTTGACAGTCGACTTGTCTATGGTACGGCCTATTTACTGAGAGATAGATGGATAATAATGACCTATTGTTGCAACCAAGCAATAGAAACATGTAATAATAAAACCTTGAATAAGAGAAAAAAGATGATGAATGACGCATCTCCAATAGCCACACTTGAATGTGCTACTTACTTTTTTTTAATTCTATAAGTAGTTTCAAAATCAAAATCATTCGTAAGAGACTTGGCTTTGCTGAGAGATTATTTTCTATTCAATACGCTGTATATTTACTCTATATACAGTCAGCCATATCTGTCATCGCTTTGGTGCATTGAGGATAAAAAATGTTTATTATGGGTAAATACCTAAGAAATGGGTACATTGACCGTGGATTTTTTGTAGGCCTGGTTATGGTGTACTATACTGTAGTAGGTACATTATTTTGATCTATCTCTTCGAGTTCATCCATCGTTTGCGATGTAAGCGAAAACTTGAGTTTATTTACGACGTCACACTAGAAACTTCTAAATGTATCAGTGTTTATCTACTATTTCTGTATGTAAAAACACACACATCATTGTTTGCGTATTTTTAAGATCTATGCATACATAAGGATGGACAGACACCGGCCATTTTGTTTTATACTTTGTAGTGATTGATAATTATAATTAGTTATTATTATAATTAACTGTTGATAATTAATAGTAGTAACTATTATTTATCAATAGTTTAGAATTCTTATTTGTATTATTTTATTTGTAAGTTGTTAATCTTCTCAGATAAATCCTCAGACTTTATGTGCATAATGTCCTTAAGTTACATAAGAATGGTATGGAAGGCCTGATAATTTAAATTAATTAAACTAATTATCTTAGACGAGTTTTCGAGTCTTCCATAACAGTCGTGAATATTCCAATGTATTTTTTTTTATAATAAATTCCTATATCTCGTACATTGACCTGACTCTGTGGTAAGTCGCTCAAAGCACTTGTGTGACGGACACCAAACAACAGAAACTATAAATATACTACTTATAACAGAAACTATAAATATACTACCTATATATTTTACACCCAGACACAGAACAAACACAAATATCATCATATAAAAATTTGCGCTTTGACGCACTAGATAGGATCACTACCATCTGCTCCATCGGACCCGTAGTATATTTGTGCAATTTGTATTACGATGAGAAGGAATGTTTTTTTATTATATGTTATTATTTACAAATAAAAAACAGAATAGATATAAAACTGTATATGGTAGATCTAGATTAAGTTTGCGTATTCTATCTGGGCAATGCTAGTGAGATAGATATTAAATTCATTATACGTTTAATACTACTTCGGATTTCACATTTTTGCCGGCATTACAATTTGTTAGATAATCCTGCATTGCTTGCATCCGAGACGCTCGCCTGCATAAGATCCCCCGCATGCGCCGTGGGAATTTATCTGTGCTAGCCATTAGACGGTTTTATGAATGAAAATAATGGGATAGAGCTGTGAAAGACATGCGTTTCTTTAAAAAAATCCGCATATTTTTTTACTTTCTGTTTCCGAAGCCGTAAGAGGTTTTGTGAGACTGCGCCCCGTGGTTTCACACGCATTAAGTAATTGAACCTTTATACTAACTTTGCACTTCCCTTTTTACCCCTTAAGGAATGATTTTTGAAAATATATATTACCCGTGTTTCATGTCTTTTAATAAAGAACCTTTATACTGAATTTTATTAAATTAACAACTAACTCCCAATTACTAATAACAAATAACTTCCAAAACAGCACAGTTTCATACTAACTTCGCACCCCCGTTTTACCCCCTTAGAAAAGGATAAACCCATTTAGAGAAAATCCTTGTATAGTTTATAGAAGGATTATATTTATCGCCTGCTTAGTTTCCGTTCCGTGAGTATAATAAATAATAAAAATAGCCTAAGTTACTCCTTATAACATAATATAATCGAACCAGCCATATTATGTATAGTAAATCCAGCCTTTTCGGAGTTTACCCCAAACAGACAAATAAACAACAATTTTATTAGCTTATTTGTGTTAAGTACTTTCATATACCTGTTAAAAAATCTGTTATTTTGATATAACAAACAAATACTTACATTTTATTTTATAGATGTATAGCCAGACGGGCACGATGGCGCAGATGGTAGTAATCTTATTTTGTGTGCAAATAGTCGTTGGTTCCATCCCCGCCCAGGACAAATATTTTTCTGATTAATATTTGTGTTTGTTCAGTGTCTGAGTGTTAAATATGTATTTGCGTATTATATTTAAGATTCATATGTTTTCTGATGTCTTGCATTACAACTGATTTAAGCGACTATCTCGGAATCAGGTCAATGTATGAGATGTTGTGTAAATTTATTTATGTATTATGGCTTGGTAGCAATACTTTCTGGAGTTGTAAGTGTAAATTATGTTTCACCTCAGTTTTTTTAACGAACGTTTGTTAAATGAAAAGGTACATAAAATAAGGTAAAATAAAATAGCTCATTGAAATACAAAGTAGCTCAATAAATTATCGAGCTCTTATTCACACACAATAAATATCATAATATATTATCCTCCCTATAAAATATATTTAAAACGCAATTACCATTTTCCTGTAGGAAAACGAAGCTTAGTTCGCTCAATAAATAATACCTATATAATGTAATGACAGACACTTTTTTTAAGAAAATCGGATAACCGATATGACGTCTAAAATTTCATATAATCCCACTAATTTATAAGCGTGATTTTTTTATAAATTCAATGTTCAATCAATTAATTCAGTGCTGAATGATTTAATGGATTTGCATGGAATTTGTCACAGTGACATATCGTCTGGAATAAAACATTTCTAATATATTTTTTATTCAATTTTATCATGGACGATTTTTGTGGGATAGAAATTGTTTTATTTTTACATTATTATTTTCGTATTGGTTATTCACATTATTTTCAACGCTCAATGACGAGAACTCAGGAGACCTTAAAAGGGGCGATATAAAGTGATTTTTTTCTTATTTTATTGTTTGAGCCGCAAGAGGTCCCTTGTTAGATATAGTCCTCCTCTGTACGTTCCGGATATTAGGACCATAAATGCGTGATGGAAGTTGCAGTGAGACTATACGGTAATGCAGCCTCCAACCACCACCCAGTTGCATTTGAGCTACGCTGTTTAAGAATGGTGCTATTTTCTTATTTTTTGGAAGAACCCAATGAACTACCCAAAAGTCAATTCCTGCGTCACCGGAAATATGAGTGAGATGTTTTTCACAACGTACCCGCGTACACCGCGGCTGCCCCCGTGTGATGGGAGCTGAACTGATGATTTTCTGATGAGATATTTTGCGGCAACCGTTTTCAAAATAAATAATTATGATCCTATCTATTTTCCTTCGGCTTGAAGTCCTGCAGCCGTTTGTGCTGACAGTATCTTGTAATTTTTACTTCTTCTTCTTGATGTAGTATGCAGGCCTACATACACCATCGCTGTTAAAATTTTGGAATTTTTTCTTAGTTAATAGTGGGTCTATTTAACTATATATTAGTAGGCGTCTTAGTATTTGAGTCGATGTCTTTGTGAAAAATTAACATCTGCCTGGCGACTGAAATGTTTCTAGGATAGACACTTACTCTAACGTTTACTATATGTTATTCTAGTGTAGGAGTACAATCTGTCTCTGCCGCCAAATCACCTGCAGATTTGTAAAGCCGTTTTGGCGTAAAAATATAACACACATCCATACAAACTTTGATGATTATAAGAATTGCGTATTTATAGCATAAATCGTTATTAAATAATAATAACCTTATTTTAACTCATCGATTTTGCAATCTCGAACCAATATCACGTAAAACGGAATTGAGCCTGGTGTTAATGGTAACTAAGGCGAATACTGCCACTTTGCAATCAAAAAAGTCATAAGAAGCATTTGCATAGAAATGACAGTCAAGAAAAATTGCATTATGGTACATCCATTAGTTTATACGCATGAATTTTCATTTAAGCTTTAACATAGAGAGAACTTAAATAAAAAGTAAAATTGAATTTCAAAAATAACACAGTTTCATTTTCACATTATTCTAGTGTTGCAGTACTTTTAGCTGGTTTTATAAAAACAACTTAATCTCGGTTGAAAACAAACATTCAAAAGAGTTTGCATAAAAGAAGGTTTGATGGCGGCCTATTTAAAAGTCTTTGTGAAAAGTCAACGAGTAAAGGCCTTCGCAAACGGATCACCGTGGGCGTCACATCATTTAGTTACGCGCAAATGAAGCCGGGCGGGCGTCGCCAATGAGTGGTATCCGCCACTCGTAACTACTCAGTGGTAAAATAATTAGAAAATTATTGTACCAATATCGGATAAAATATCGAGCTGCGTCACAATTATGCAAGATGTAGAACGCTGCAGATAACTTAAAGAAGTTGCAACAACCATCGGTGGCGTGTCGCGGCTACTGTCGCTAATGATCGTCACTTGTTTTGAAATCTGTCTTTACAAAAGCCATGTGAAACCCTAAAGAGCAGGGCGGTCCAAACCAGATAGTATCTAGGGTCAATAAAAATAATTAAATAGATTAAAGAGCCGCAAAATATTGAAGAAAATGCAAATTGACATATATACATCATTGTTATAAAATTTTATTACTTTTTCATTATTTATCTCTTATAATTCTGTCGACATCAATGTAAGTAAATGCTATTTGCGTGCATCCTTAAGTTATGTAGGCAGGTATCTGTCATTAAAGTCGTTACACTACAAAAGGGTTCTTTACCTATTGCTAATTATTATGAAACATATATATAGGTACACTCTTTATTTATTATTAATACTATTAAAATGTACCTGTTCGATGTATTAGATTGTTTATATTCAGCTTCCATAATTCTTTTTACTTTTCCGACATGTTTTTATTATTATTATTTTCTTCGTGCAAGATGTTGAGTGTCGTCTAACATTAAGTAATAGATAAAATGCGTATAAATCTAATACTGAATTTTCTTATTCACTGAATTATATTAACTTAATATAATACCAGTGATAAAATAATGTAATTTCCATTTCTCATTGAATACACAATTTTCTCCACTTAACTTCCACTTCTTTGTAGATATGAATACATTTCTGCTTAAAAGTTACAAGAAAGCTTAATGTTATGAGTTTTCATACTTATTTTTGAAGACGTTTCTCTTCAATAATAAGGAAGTCATCTGCGAGTAATCTCGCTTAATTTAATTTGTCTTCGCGTCGAAATCCAAGTGACAAATTTTTCCGAAACGATAAGTATAGGGATAACCCGTCTTGCGATACCCGAACTGTGTTAGTATACAGTTTGTACCGAGCTATGGAATTTTCCGAGTTTTTGAAGACAGCCAGCAGTGATGTGCGCGGCGACACATCAATTAATTATTTGTTAGTTCTTTTTATTTTATATCTTTGGATAAGTACTACTAAAGTACTACTAGGTAGTACTAGATTATATCTAAGACTAAGTTTATTTCAGGATGGAAAGCAGTGACAGCTGTGATACTGCTGCTGAAGTTTGTAAAGTTGTTTTTTCTTTTGTAAACGAAACAAATAAATATATTAAGTAAACCTAATTAAACTAAAAAAAGCCTAGAGCAACTCGCAAAGAATGAAAAATGCAAATCGGGAATTTGTTTTAAAAATAAAAAAAAATGCCCGCTCCGTAATTCTAAGAAATATTTAGATAATTCTGATATAGAAGCTGGCTGGCTATGCAAGGCGTTTTGCTTGCAAGGACTCTTGGGACAATAACCAAGATTAGAATAAAAGTGAAAATAATTAATACAATACAACAATAAATATTTAGTTTTTGAAATTTTTATTTTCATCTAAAAATTGCCTCTAATAATTTGATCATGCCCATTCCATCTAAATTGTATGTACTTTCTTTTTTATTTTCATAAGTAAAAAAACTGTTATTATTAATATTTTAAGTTCCCCATTGGTTTCAACGTTTGGTGCATTGTTTATAATAATTATCCTTAATTCAGTGTCTTTTGACCGTAATTTTGTCCTTTGTCAAGTTTAATTGTAAGTAATTGCAACAAATACTTAAATTTTAGGTATCCGCTTGTCAAAAATTTTCAAATAAGTGTCAAAGTCACACCTCCATGAAATAAATCCGCGCAAAAAGGATTCCTATATTTCTCTTGCCACTACATAGAGTTACAAACTGTGCCTTAGGTTTTACCTATCACGACTTAGCATTATGTTAAATCAACTACTCTTAAATTCTATCAGTAGTTCCTAACGTAGTAAAGTAAAAAAGTAACGTGTTTAAACACACATAGAAACTCTTCGGTAGTATTACCAATATTATTACGAGTTGAGATCTGAAGATTTTAGTTGCCCAAAAATGTTGGCTTTACTCAATCTCAATTACTTGTAGATATGAATATGATAGTAGCCTACTTTTTGTAAAGGAAATTGCTTTTTGTTTTGTGTAGTTTCTAGACAATTTAGTAAAGGAAAGGAACATGTTCTAATTATAGTGCGCTGGCACAGGAGATGCGCATAGTCTCAGGAAGCAGGGATAAACAATGTTTCCCGTGAAAGCATTATGTTGAAAGTTCCTCCAATGTTTATAAACTTTACCTTTTGCTTCCGAGGCGCACGTCTACCCAAAAATAGTTAAGTCGGTTTTCTTCTTTAAAGTGGTGAAGATTTGTGTTTATTAAAACATTTAAAATGTTATGTAGATAACTTAGAAAGATTACAAGATCTAAAAAGAAATGTTTTTGCTTTTCATTTTAAGATCTTGTAATCGAAAGATTTTGACTCTTATAATCCCTAGTATAGACGCAGGTACTATTTTACTTTTCCAGTACCCACAACAATATTGTACTGACCATCTTTAAGGGAAAAAATTGTAACTACAAACTTGACTGATTGTGACAAATCTTTTAAATCTTATCTAATCTAAAGATTTTATTCTTTAGTTAAAAACCTAAAGCTTATTTCGTTTAGTAAGATAGTATCAGGAACTACTCAACCAATATGAAACAATATCAGTGTTTAATAGTTCATTTATCAAGGACGGTTTTAGTATATATTATATTGTAGCGAAGCGTTAGTTCCTAAAATTAACGCAGGTAAAACCGCGGGCATAACTAGTATGTGATACAAAAATATAAATATTCTAGCTGATCTGTATAAATTGACCTTTCTTAAATTTATATATAAACTATCATATCTTTCAAGTTGGATCAAACTGTACATACATACTAAGCAAAAAATATTAAATTCGGTTCAGTATCTTAGAAGTTCATTCCGGACAAACACCGTGACACGTAGTTTATATACATATATAAAGATGTAAAGATATAGTAGCAAACTGCAAAGGTCATAAGAACACAGCAATCAAACCTTCTTAATTGGTAAATTCAACGATTCATGTTGACACATGCTCTGATAATGTTTTAATAGCCGTTGTGAAATGTGACCGTTTGTAAGGGCTCAAAGTATCGAGTTCTCTAAAACCCCAAAGGCTGACCATAGATATCCCCAATATGGTAACACCATATCAGATTTCTGGTGTTGGACTGCCAGCGTGCGTCAGTGTTGTTGTGACGTCAATATAATTGTAGAGCTCACTGCTTGAGCTTTACTCCAAGGCAGTTTATAATTCATGTTAATAGCATTGTGTCAACGATTTCTTTCATTGCCTCGTGGAAGAGTTTAACAAAAAATTCTAAGACGCTTCGATCGAACTAGCGAGGTTTTCACATAATTTTTTAGTTGATTTGGTGTAAATATATGCTGTCACCAATTGCGTGCAAACACTAGATATTTAAAGCTTTTTAGTTTTCGCATACACGTTACATTATTTTTTGCAAAAATAGTATTTGCAAAGTACAATTTATTTCAAAAAAATTCAAAAAAATAAATATTTTACCTGCAGGCCTAAAGTTACCTGGTAAAAATAAGTGAACGATATTTATTGCCTAAGATGTTTTAAGGGTCAAGAAGTTTTCTGCCCCTGTAATATTCAATTTATATCGTGTCCTACGGGAACTGTTCCGGAAACACAATTCCTAGGGTTCATACTTTCCACATGCTAATACAATTTTAAAATTAAAATGAATTATCAGCTTGATAAATTAAATATCTGCTGTGAAAATGTAACAAATATATGGATAGACACGATTTCGTATTTTTAAACTAGTGTGAAAAATAGTTAAATAGAAAGACATTGAAGTATTCATGAAATTTCAAGTAGGTGCTTAGTAATTCCGAATAGGGTGATTTTTTCAACGGTGTATGATACGTAACTCTGTTTATTGTAACTCCAAACGCCCCGAACCGCCAGCTACATCTAAAAGCGGCATTGTTAACTTTTAATCCGGTTTTAATGCAGAGGGTTAGAACCCTTGCTTCAAAATTTTGCATCAATGGTTAGAAATATTAATCATGGGCACTGTTCAAACTTATCTGGTACATATAAATATGCCTCCATGTTTATCGTCCGTACCTCCGATTCGTACGCTCATAGTAATTCACGATGACTCAGTAAGCAGTTTTCAGAATCACGATTAGATAAAATGAAAGGTATCATGATCTTTGTTCTCTATCACGAGAGTAATAGACCGCAACAAGGATGATTCAGCCGGATCCCGTTATGGCCCAGATTTATCATTAGCCGGTTAACATCTATCATGAATCTTATCCGAAATGCATCCCGAACCTGTTTACGCATCTGTTGACATGACACTAGTCATGTGGTCGCAGCATATGCCACGGGCAGAACTCCCGGGCCACCAGGTGTCGTAAAAGGAAAAAAAATACAAACAAAAAAGAGGAAGCAGTGGCGCATGCGCGGCTCAGTTTTCGAGTGCGGGCGGAGGGTGCAGCATCGACTTAAGCGAGGGTACTGGTCCGCGCGGGCTCAGTCAGCTGACGCAGTCGGTCGCGAACGCACGTTCTTACTCCGCGTCGGTACGCGCAGTGTCTCTCGAGTGTTAATCTCTTCGTGTTAAAAAAAATAACAATGGCCACCTACGCCCAGTTCAAGCATGTCGAGCTCTACAAGATCGGCCACGGAAAGAATAGGTGAGTGCTCGACGATTGACACCTCTCAAAGGATTCTGCTCCTGTTCGTCTATCGAGAATCTCACTGATCTTTGTTTTGGGAAAGGTCAAGGGTTATACAAGTTTCATCGATATGATTTATTTTAAAAAATATATTTATTTTGTGTCATCAAATTTTCAGCTATACGTATAAGTCATTTATATATCTATTTCAGTTTTTGTACTCCAATTTGGCGTATTTTTTATATAATTCCGTTTTAGGAATTGGAAAAGGTATTTAGAATCTAAATTAGCTGTACAAAAATTAGGAATTCCATCTCTGCATTGTTTTAATTTTTATCTGCATTTTGAGATAACATAGGTTGGCGCATATCAACGCGTTTTGCTTTATGCATCCAAAACTAACACAAAAAGTGTGTGATGTTACTTTAAATAAGAATTGTGATTTATACTACCAAAAAATCTCATTACTTTCGTAAAGAAGTCCGTTGAACTCTACATCGATAATGTGGAGGTCACGCAGCTTTTTAGACCGTATTACGGCTAGGAGAAATTTCGAGAAGACTTATTCAAGGAAAGTATTTCTTTCTCAAACATATTTTCATAAAAGGTCGAGAAAAAATAAGGATGTTTGCATCCTTTACCTATTAATCACCCTATTTGGAAATCGAGCGAAATTTTTTCTTGATTGTTGTCCACATTATAGTTAAAATAATTACGTTTAAGACCTTTATTACTTATTATGTGAAAGCTAAAACGTTTTGATAGAAGAATTACGTAGACGCATATAAAATTCCCCAATAATGTGTGAAACATGCAACGGATCATGCACAAAATTTTACATAAACACGGAAACTTGAGCAAATTTTTGCCGACTTGTGTAACAAAAAAAATGTAGAAATAGTTTCAGATTTTAGTCGCATATCTGAAATGGTTACCGCGTATAAAATGTGTGTAGAGTCGAGCATGCGATACCGCTATAGTCTGCTCCCAAATCACGCAACTTGACGCAAATGGAGCTTTTGACTGTAACAATAAATGCTACTGTGATATGATTGTATATCCGATAAGATCACGCAAATATTATTTGCGAATCGATTATAATCCGTCTCTCTAATAATATCTGCTATTAGATAAAGCTTCCTTATGTAGTTCATTAAAAAGTTTGAATAAACATCTGATTGCTGAAATAATTTTATATTTTAAATATAACTATTTGTCCTGACTGACATTTTCCTGTCTTTACTATGTATGTATATTTATGAGTGAAAATCATATTGCGATTATAACTTGATATATCTATACAGTTAGCAAATAAATATTATTATTGGTCATAAGGTCAGAAGTTTGTCCTAGACAAACACGCGTATGTTTTTAAAAAAGATGTTTTGGTTAGAAAAAAATAAATGAGGCTTAAATTAAGGAATAACGGTTTAAAAAAACCTTTGAAATAATGTGGCTTAAAAAATTATCTGTTTTTGTTTAATCAGCTGGTTAAAGCTGAAGTAAAAAGCCAGACAGTGAAACACAGAATGTTACTTCAATAGGGGTGGTTCGAAACTTGCGTGCCAGGTCGCGCTATTAGCATATCCATAGGAAGTGTGCGATTACTCGGAATGGACAGACAAACGAACACCGACGCCTTTACGACGTCTCTTCGGTTAAGAAAGGCCTATATATTAAGGAAGGGCTCTAGTAGACGTCCTTGAGGCACCCTTCTACTAAACTTGCGAGTACGGAATATCAAAAACTTGTTAGTTAATATTTACTAGGTACCATTTCATTGTAATGCTTTTATGAATTCATAAACTTCATAGAGGTCTAGAAGAATATTGCGCTTAATTAGTACCACAACATGGTTCTACAAATTCGTTTGTAAAAGTACATACACTTCTGAAATTTTACAACAGGATTTGTTGGTTCTAGAGACAAATATCATTATTACTTTTCTGTCATCTATTGAAGAAATCCAGTAAAAAGCACGTAGAAAAAGTACCATATATATAAATAATATTATGTGCTGTTAAAAAGAACGGCGTTTTAAAGCCGTTAAAAGTACTTTAATACAAGTAATGAACGCGTAAATGTTATCAAATATTAAATCTTGAGGAGTTATGCCGTCGAAAAATAAAAATAGAAATGTCAAGTAGGAACTTTCACGTATCTTACAAAAGGTGTGATACTGTTTCATATAACAATACCAGCTTTACTGTGGAGGACTTAAATAGTTATATCTTTTTACAATCATACCATAATAGATACTACAAATGAATGTTCCATTTTCATAATAAATAAGTCCGTTTATATAGAAATTTCTTTAATCTCTTATAATAGGAATAAAATCATTTGGAATTCTCCATAAATTTCGAGTGAGGAATCCAAACTAAAATTAGTCTCATTAATTTATTTACTTTCCATATGTTAATAATGTTAACGGCATATAAATAACTAATGTTAATACCAACAGCTGGGGTATTTTTAACCGCGACGACATTGTAATTATATGATTACGAGCGGTAGACCACACGTCGCAACAAAAACCCGCAATTAGATTATTTAATCAAACACAATTCTGGACAGGTTTAAAAATAAACATATACCATTATATATACCAATATATAATATGTGTGTATACATATACCTGAAGTATAGTTTTTGTTAAATTTTATTTATGGAACGTTTGAATATAACTCAGAGTTTATCTAATCTTTTTTTATATATCACTGAGGGTACTGGTCTCATAAGGATATCATTCCCGCGCCGTCAACCTTATGATCTAAAAATATTATATCAGATTACCCGGTGATTTTCCTGCCTCTTTTTCAAATCGGAACACGGCAATGCGGCTTACGGTTTGACATGGGTGAGAGTGCACAATGCAGACAACCTTTGGAAGAGGACTACTTTTAGTAAAACTAATTCATGTTACCTTATTTATATTGAACAATGTATATAAATATGTCGTTCTGCATGTTTACCTTTGACCTATCTTGCATCCTATTAGTAAGCAACATAACAGCAATGAACCCGTACTACAAGCCATGTAGTTCTTATTAAATTAACTTGTCACTGGCCGCTAGACAGCCGCTCGATATTTTTAAATCCTGTTTCTCATTCAATGCCATGCGAGGTTACATGCGTTCCATAGTTAAACGCTTTTTTACACCATGCAACTCGTGCTGTGTTCTATAATCGATGTAAAAAGCTGCTCGATCGGCATTTCATCGATAATCGATGTATCGACAAAAAACTCTAACACGGCATCCGCGACACTGTAGCAAGACCGTTCATCTTTTCTTGCAATAATTATAAGCAGAAGGGCTGAAGCTTATAACACATTCTTATGGAAATGTTAGACTACTTTTCAATTTACCGTAATTCTTAAACGTGATTCGCGATTGTTTTTGAAATGTACGGCTTTAACGATAAACATGGCTGTTATCGTGATAGAGTGCAGTGAAATTACAGGAATGCTATCAGGACTATCCCTTCTGCAAATTGAGCATGATGCTATCTAATCCGTAGTGTAGTGTTCATGTCAACAATTATTAAAGATATCAAACAGAATTGTAAAAAGCAAACGAACAAGTAATCAGGTCAGGCTTTTATGTGGATTGCGGAAACTCTAGCAATATTTACTTCACCAAAAAGAATGCTGTTACATTTTTTTTATTCGCCTCTGATACGAATATGCCTACTTTCTTATCAATAGAGTTATAGATCTTCCCCAACACCGAAATCTGGGTCATTTTGTGAACTAACTAACCATTTTCCATAAAATAAAAAATGATTCACGAAACAAGGTCGGCCCTTGCGTGCTCTCGCAAAATTTATACGGAAATAAGCAGGTATTCAGTACGGTAATACCCTAAGTCGTAATATTCGTGATGTGTCCCAACTGTAAAAATGTCACGTCATGATAAACGATGCCATTTGGATATTTGCGGAGGCATAAAACAGATAATAAAATCAGTGGTAAACCAAACATACCTAGTAATAGATGATTGATGTAACGAGAAGTGTACGCAGTGAAATATTATTTTACTGGCGTCAGTTTAGTTCTAAATTTAAGTAAATAATTGCGGGTATCTAATACAAAATGAACTCTAAAATGTTTTAAGTTCACTATGAATAAAGGGAAATGCCTATATTGAACCGTAATAATCTCTTCTAAGTTGTAAATTCAATGCTGCAGAAGTTGCATTTTACCTTAATAGAAATATGAGACCTGACATAAATTGTAAGCTGACATTAACTACTCTGACTGAATGAGATCAAGTTGACGTTATAGTCGGGGCAAACTATAATTTATACCACAAAGATTTTTAAAAGTAAGGGGTGTTAAGATTTATCAAGGGAATATCGTGCTTTTTGTAAATGTTGTAATATAATTGAAACTGAAAGAACACTCTGTTTGTATTGAGACGTATTAGTGCATAGACAATGTCTATAGTGCATAGACAATGTCTATAGTGCATAGACAATGTCTATAAAAACATTTTTATATTGAAAATCCACAAATGGTGTGTAAAATATTCGTGATCAATGACTTTCTCTAGTTCTATCAATCAAGGTGGTACGTGATAAAGGGAGCTTTAGAAGCTTAATGATGACGGATCAAATCGATATACATATTGTAAAATTGTACTAGGAGATAAGCTGAGTTTCTATAGTTACTCAAGTTTTTTCAGACACAGGACAAACACGATTATCATCATATAATTTGTCCTGGGTGGGGATCGACCCCACAACCTCTGGTGCGTGAGATAGATCACTACCATCTACGCCATCGGGCCCGTCGTTATACATTGTGAGAATATGTCTGTTCAAGCTGTGAGTTTCAGATGTATTATGTACGAGTTATAGTATCATCATTATTTACTATATCTTTTATATATAAAATACATAACACACTGGGTAGTTATTAAATAATTTGTTAACATTAGAAACTATTTGAGGTCCATTTATGCTACGCATGAATGGACTGATATATGAGAACGATTAAAATTTGCATTAAATTATTTATGGATGCTAACAGTATTCGATTTCTTCGCGTCATCAATTTATATGGTTAATGATGTTTTTATGACTTCGGACCACTAAAGCATTATGTTTATTCGGTAGCTGATCTAAAAACTTATCGATGAATAATGTTCGATTTATTACAGCTTCTTAAAAGGGCTACCGATGTTTTAAGATATCGTTATACTGTTTAATAAATTTATTAATACGTACTTCTTATTTACATTTAACTATCAATGATATGATTATTTGACATTTATTGTGTTAAATAAATTGTACAATCCACAGATTTTTAGACATGGCAGCCCTATTTATTGAATCCCAAGCCATTTTATCGGTACCTTAGGTTTCCATTAACACGACTTTGTGGATAATATGAAACGATAAACTGTATTGAAATCTTGCTTGAAGTTGGGAGATAGTAGAACAAAGTTTCAACAAAATTTTGTGATATAATTCTAAGATACCTTGAGCATTTCACTTTAAATATTCCAAAAAATATCTCACAGAAGGTAATCCAGGACGATGCGGGAAAAAGAATTATAGATTTCGGACTTTAAAAGTAAAATACAAAACGCCTTAGGTCCATTTGGTTCATTTGCAACAGTAAGCCGTCACCGTAATTTGTAGAGTATTGCGAATTCGATAAGCGTTGCCAACCTTAGATATCATGTTCCATCAAACGACAATTTCACTACTTCTCTCACGTTAAAACCTAGCACCTAGGAAGTAGAAATCGGTGAGAGGTGAATATTAAGTACCCATGCAGATTATGATACCATATATAGTTAAACAAAAAATCCTGTAAGCATTTAATATTTCTTCAAGTACCGCAGATTTCTCTAAAGTTCTGTTTAAAAATCGATCAACTGTTAAACGCGTTTTTCGATTATTTGTTTGATGGTGTTTGAATAGTTTTTTTTTATTGTTATTAAACAATCTCTTTTAATATCTCAATCCGGCGCCACCGTTACGTCACTGTAACGCTTTTTGTTATTTGTGTTAGTTTGCAATAAGTAAAAGTGAATTCAAATTGGCCAATAAATATTGACGGTTTATTGACACCTTGGTCACGCTCACGCGAACTTTTTAAAAATTGATTGTGACCGCATCATTTGTTGAGTTAAACTCACCACTTTCTTTATTTTTTATATTTCATTCTAGCGTTTTATTAACTGAATATTCTGTGTAATCGCGTTTTTATATCTGTTGGTACACCCAAATATTTTAAACAGTCGAGAATTGCTAAGTTTGTTTAGCTTAGTAATTTACCTAGCCGAAAAATAGACAAACTTCTTACTACTATTTAAACATCGGTTTTTAATTTTAATTTAATTTATGTCCCAACAATAAGCATTTTAAAGTGCAAAATTTTGTATTGTCCTTAGAAGCTCATCTGTTTATATCAAGGATGTCACAGCGTGATTAATTGTGTCAGTAGGCTGCGTTAGTTGGCAGTTCATTGTGTTGATAAGACAATGTTCTGGAGGTAGCGACGGTGCGCGCGCGCTCGAGATGGCGGGTGGAGCGCATCGCGATCCGTTATGCGCCTGCGCAGACTTAGGGCCGGCTGTGTCAACGGAAAGTGGGAAATATATAATTTGAGAGGAGATAATTAAAACATTGTGGATTACAGTGCAGTAATAAATACATATATACATTTTTGAGCATATATCTAAGTATAATATAGTCAAAGAACATCTTTATGAACAGCTTTATGGAGTTACATTTTTATCATTTTGGTTCGAATGGATATATATTTGTGTATTTAATAGAATTCTTCAGATTTTTTACATTATTAATCCTTATAGAACACCACAATAGAACCATATTATACCTAAAGAAACAAAGTGTCATGTTGCGTTAACAGTACAAGATTGCATTCGCTGGCACCCCTACGCTGGTGAGATGGTTTTTTATCGCGGCGATTATCGTCGGCCCGTTAGACCACCGCACGGGCACAATTTGTGCACTCACTTGTAGAAATCACTACAATCTATCCACCATAAAATATCCCGTATATATGTAATTACTAGTAATTAAATATGATCGCCGAGTTTTCTTGCAGCATCTTGATAATGGATTAAGGCGTAGCGGAGCAGTTGGCTGTCGTAACGATGTATGCATTTCCCATTTCAAAATACGATAGTGGAAAACTGCATTTCTTTATGAGTAACTGTATTAAAATAACGTAATCAGACGTTGAGAGGAATGAGAAGGGAAATGACGCTCGAATTGAATTTGAATCTTGATGTAATAAATTAAAGTCAGCATGTACAGTTATATTTTAATCATTTCTTTTTATAGTGATTGTTCAAAATCCTGTTAATTGTTAGTCTGTATATGGAATACAGGTATTTTATATTTTACATGAACAAGTCCTATCTCTCTCGCTAAACCGATACACTTCTCTTAATTGCAATAAAAAAAAAACGCCAATGCATGTTCTCTAGCGGCCTTTAATGAACGAATGATGCGCAAGACCTCGACGCTCCAGGCTAGGCCAGGCCATTTAGATAAGATACACTAAGAACACTTTTATTCCACAGTCAGCACGGTCTCATGCATTTCAAAATAGTTTTTATCGGATTCTCACGCAAAATAAATTGTTATATAGCTGGTTTCTCATTTGCTGATAGCAAAAAGGTGAGGAAGGGACCTGTTGCCGGCTCCTGCACACCAGCTCAGTAATGAGGTGTTTTTGATTGATAATACTGTGTGGCCAGCATCGCTGCCCCGAGGCATTTGCTATTTATACACATTCCAATGGAGCTACCTGTTTGATACAACGTTTGAAGGCATTACTAATTTGTCTTCCCTTTGTGGGTGTACATCTGTCGGTTCGCTCGCATCTTTGGATATGCTTACAAAATTCTTGTGTTAACTACATTACTGCAGGTTCTTTAAAATATTTCTCTTTCTCAAAATTGTTTGTTCGTCTTTAGTTTATTTCTATAGAAAAGTGGTCGTTTGTAATATTTTTACAAATCATGGTTGCGAGGGAAAATCTGGTGATCATTTAACGGTAATTTGTTTTAATTATCAACATTCTCTCAGCACTTAACATTACACGCGTTAGTAAGTGTGAAACGTCAAGTAAAAAGCCAATACTGCATTCTTAAAGCGTTGGAGCAGCTGTTAAATAGCTGGAAAGCAGCAATAGTTGCCAGTTTATAACACCGGACGCGAACGTTTTCAGTTTTAATGAGCCATTGTGAACAAAACGCTACAAATTGTCGGACATAAGTCGAAGGGCCGTTTATCTTGATGCCTCTTTAAATTGGCTGCGAAGTTATGAGTGCAAGTGTCAATAACACATTTCAAACACTAATGGCTATTGATTTTCGCTTGATAATACGTCGAGCACTTTAAAAGGTAAATTGTTCCAGTAACTCGACCATTATTTGAGTTTTATACCTAGATGAAGAGAACTCAGTGTCACACACTTTTATGGTCTATCGTTAAATCTGTTCTGCTTTGTGGCTTTCTCCATAATAACATAAACAAAAACTGACCATAGATTAGGTTCCATATTAGTTTGAAATGCCATATTTAATCCACCTCAGTGTAGCGTAAATATTTTCTAATCTCAAATGGCTCTGGTAATGAAATGCTCAGATGAATGCACACCTTTCTCCATTTATTTTTCTATTGTCACCTTTTTACATCGCGCCCGGCGAGTTTCAATTTGCGTACAAATTTGTTTTCAATTGCCTCCAGTAGTTATGATTTAGATGTTATCTAATGTATGCTTTTGTTCGCGACTCAATCTTACTTGCGTCTTTTTTCTTTAACACCTTTGTTGTTCAACAAAAAGAACACAAAGTAGCTTTTAAATTGATAGTGATCGTTTATTTCAGTATATAAACAGTATTATTAGTTTGGTAAGATAAATATTTTAAAACTCAGAGAGTTTCGTATTAACTGGTGTTATAAATTTTTATAGATACTGAACGTAAGATTTATTTACAGGACCAATATCTAGAAATAATGGATATGTAAAAGCGCAGAGACGCACGTGAAGAATAACAGCTCAGGAATTTTAATTAAAAGTCGGAATAAGATGAACCTCCCAGTCATCCCAAAAAGCCTAAGAAAGTGTTCGTGCTATTACAAATGTATTGTAATCTAGTGGGGGGGAGGGGGGCAATCGTGACCGGCGCGTGCGCGCGACGTCTAAATTTACAGGTGCGCCCGCGCACGAAAACGATGATCTGTTGGGAAATATAGCCAGTTTATTGCCCTTCCGATGGGCACCTGTATCCCGTAGTTTGACCACTGCACTAAGAAATAAATGTCGCATACACTGACATGATGATAATAAATGACGCTTGACAAATTCTTTCAATCTCTTATTAAATGGCGTACATGTGGTTTTAAATTATATATAAAGACGTATAGTAACTTTTTTACTTACTAAACTATTATTCTGATATAAATTTAAGAAAAAAAAAGGAAATTTTTATTGTTAGACTTTACGAAACGAATACAACTCACAAATACAATAACTCACATTACAGAGGCCGTGATATTATTCCAGAACTGGAATAGACGTGTACAAGTTGAAAGGAGTTTTATATCTGGCACGTTGATCTTAGACAGCTAGATTGATGCATTCGCCAAAGAAACGTAAACACGTCCAAATGAGATGTTATTATATTTTTTTGTATGTAAAGCCGTGTGAAATGAAAGTCGAGATAAACCGCTGACTAATGTCGTGCGGGCATTGAGTAGATAACGTTCTGGAAATTTATTGTGGAGCACATGTTTCTCTACCACTCTAAAGGCATTTTCGTTGGGCATAACTGCTGATAAAATGACAGATGCTATCAGAAACGTGATGAATTTTAAGGACGCATTAAACGGCCAGTAAAATTTTAGTGCTCACATAAAATTAATTCATGGTGGGAAAAATGTGAGCTAACTGCTAGCAAGCAAACTACTTGTAAAAGTTTGACAATGCGTTCTGTTAATTATACAAAATTTTACTGGTAGATATACATCCACACTGACGACAAAAGTTGTTTATAATTTTTTAAATTAATAACTTGATGCCCCAAGAATGGACTCTTAGACTTTTTATGACAAAAAAAGGTAAATTACATACGAAATTTTTCTATACAGAAAGCGAATTAATACAAATGAAACAATATTACCATATTACTTAATAATTACTAGGTGTTGATTATAAACAACGGAATATCCACTTCGAAGGATGATACAAAAACTACACACATAGAGTGTCTATGGACCGCTTTTATATTATTATGTAGTCAGGATTAAGGGCCTGCGCTGACTTTTAAAGTAAAGAAAACAACATAACAAGGCCAAACTCATACAATTAAACGCAACAATAAATCCCAATACTACCATAAAAAGCCACAACTGTGCAATCAACGTTTATTATAAGACTCATATTATTTAAAACCGCCCCCGTAATTGCGTACCTTAAATTAAGGCCACTTAGGTATATCGTCATTGGTGTCTCCAACAGGAGTAAATTGTTTAATCGTTCACAACTGTGTTAGTCAACTTCCTTCTGCCGAATTGTTTGGTGTTTTCTTAGAATTGTCGTGAGTAATATTGGTAAGGCTGTGCAGATAATACCTTTGTCAGTTCCCGAAAAAAAATGTTAACTGCTCGATGTGTCACGGCTAACAGTACGAACTCATTGCGAAGATAATGACGTCTAAGTATACATAATTTCAAAATTACGCAAGTAAACAACATGTTTGGATCACCTGCGTTGCTGTTGGTCTGTGTTTTGTAAAAACTTTTATGTTTATGCTTCAAAAACTATGTTGAAAGGAGGGAACGTGAGAATTGATGCCGAACCGCCTTTCTAATTTCGCTGACTTCTTTATGGTGACTTGGTATTTAATTTTATTCAATTGGCTACCTCGAGAACATGAAGTCCAATCATCATCATCAATCAAGTCCAATATCCAGCTTAAATATATTTAAAAAAATAGTTTTTAAGAACTTCTGAAGGACTTGAGTATAGCTGGACTAACGTGTCGGAATTCTGTACCTATAGGGTTACATAGGGAAACTAGCAGACAGTCCCGGTTTCGCACGGGAAGACATAAATAGATACATATATTTAAGTAATAAGCATGCTAAGTAAAATGACCATGAATCCCTAATTAATATATTGTATGCTTATCTTAAAGCCTCACTGTATACTACGTTGGCTGTGATATTTGTAGGTAGCAACGAAGCGATATTGATTTTCAGGAGATCCTACTCGAGAAAGTGCCAAACACAATTACTCTCCTCGAGTTAGTTACTCGATGCACTGCGTGGCGGCCGCCGGCATGTTTTTTATTTTAATTTTATGATATCTTTTGAATAGAATGTCCGTATTCAATAATTCAAAAGTAATGATCTGGTATTAACACAGTTTTGAATATTAAATTATTTATTTGGATAAATAATTACAAATGGCATGGATAACGCGGTCTGATTTCGATCGGCATTTCTATAAATTTGTTTAATGTAAAAAAGTAGTTATAGTGACGTGACTACAATAGTTAGACTTATAGTCTCCCGAAGTTTTTTGTAGATATTGATGTATTCTATAATATTGTCAAACATTTTTTCCTATCATTAATATTCTTCGCAGCATATGCGATGAAAGACATTTTCTGGCTAATTTTTCACACCTTTTGTTGATTTAATAGGATTTTCTAAAGTTATCTAGTATCAAATATAGCCTATGTTACTCAATGATAATGTAGCTTTCTATTAAAAAAAGAATTATTAAAATCGGTCCAGTACTTTTTAAGGTTATTCGCTTCATACAAAACTACAAATCTTCCCTTTTTATAGTTTTAGTGTAGATTAGCTGTGCCCGCGACTTCGTTCGCGTTGTTTTAGAAAACTATCGAGATTATTTTTTGATTGCTCACGTTGGTTTATGTTATTGTATAATCGTGAATAAGATTTTTTTAATAATATGTAAAAAAAATAATGTTTTTAAAATAATGGTTCAAAGTACTTCGGCATAAATTATATTTGCACGTGGCTTGCACATTATAATGGTAGTAAGCCTTCTTCGACAAATAATGTTATTATGAGTAAATCTTAAGAGATAGACATATACTGTCGTAGACTTTTTTTTATTATTAAAAAGGAATAATTCTTTTATACATAGTTTTTAAATAACTTAAACCGTTTATGCAGCGCATGTGACGAAAGACCTCAAATGTGAATAATTTTCCCCGTCTTTGCAGTATTTCTCACTGACGCTTCTCTCCTGTTAGTTTCAGCGTAATGTTACATAGTCTAAAACCTTTATCTATAAATGGACTATCTAATAAAATAAGAATTATTCATATCGTACCAGTAGATCTTGAGATTAGCGCGTTTAAACAAACAAACTCTTCCGCTTTATAATATTAGTATAGATTAGTATAGATAAGTACGGGCATTTCAGCAGGTCCTCAGCCTTTGTGCCTTTAAAAGCACGGAGGAGCTCGAGATGATAAATTTTTGGTCTCCCATCTAAATACTGACCGATGCCAAATTTCCTTAAATTAAATTCGCGCGACTAGTCGGAACTAACAATTAGCTGCATATTCACCTAAACAGCATAGCTCAAATGAAACAGAGCGTGGATGAGCCGCACCATTCCCATCACGGAGTTACGCTCTGCGATTGCCACCAAGTCTAGCCATAATTGTCAATAGCCCTCTTTCTTCGGGAGGCCTGTGACCAGTAGTTTTAGTTGGCTTTCTGTGGCTGGTACGATGACATTGAGGATACAATCGTTTATTTCGAGAATTTAATTTCAATGATTTGTACTATCGACAATGACATAAGCTATAGTTAATTTGTAGCAAGTATGTGGATTCAATAGAATCTTAGTTCCGACCGGCTGCGTTTATTACGGATATGACAGTCCCGTCTCTGGGTTGTCAGGCGCATTCATTGTACGCAATCAACCGCTAAGATTTATGGGACATATATAATAGTACCTATGAATATATCCTAAATAGGGATTGTAGCATCATCATCATGTTCACTGTTCGATATCAGGTATACATCCTAGCGATTTCCTTAAAGAATCGGGTGTATGCGACGTATCGCGCGATACAACGGTTGTAATCATTTCATATAATTTATCATTACAGCAAAATGGGGGAGTTTTGCCCAAAATTGCCGCGCTGGGCAAGCGTGTTGGCAATCACAAAGCGCAGCTTTCGCGACTGGGTTGCTGCTACCCATTCTCGGATGTATATACCGCGATCTGTCGGTTCTAGCAACTTACTCTATGTCCTTCAGTACATTTCATTCATCAACACCTCACCGGTTAAACTGTAACAAACAAACAAGCACGCTTTCTCCTTTGCATTATTAGTTTGGACGGTGGTCGACGGTGGCGTATGGGATCTTCGCAAAAACCAGGTTCAGCTGTCTGTCGCCATTTACTCTATTTAGTATGGATATTAATTATCCGATGTAAATTAGCCGTAATAGCATCGGCAGTTAGCCGCGGTGAGATGTTCGTGGCCGCGAAGGCAGTTAAATAGAAAACATTGAGTGAATTAAAGCTACTAAACGATCGACCTATAAAGTGCTTGTGCTATCGAGTTTTGTAATTGAGAACTGTATTGTTGATATCTTTTATTATCTGAGTTGGGGTCTGGATATCCGCAACGACATAGAGCTGTCTTTAGACTTGAAGAACGAAAATTTGTTTCCCGGGTTGAAAGTATTTAAGTGTGGTGATAATGGTACTTTTAACGATCTTATTCTAAGTAACATTGGGCAAGGCACATCGTATGTAGAACTGATAAGCAATGTGCAGTAATGTTCTGAAAACTATGCGTCGGCAAGCGCAGCGTAGCGTGGCAGCACACGACGAGGACAGATGATCTTGTTAGAATTGCAGGCGAGAGCTGGAAGAAAGCCGCATACAATAGGAAATTTCTTGGGAAGGATTCAGAAGTGAACATTATATGGCTGACATGATTGTTTCTCTGACACACTGTGTGTCCTGTGTTTGCTTTTAATTGATCCGGTCGATGATTGCTCGAAATTGACACGAATTGCCTGTCAATTAATTTGCCGAAGCAGTATGACTTGCGTGGACACTTGGGATACGGATCACTGTTCTTTATTGCTTCTGCCATTATTTTGAGGTGCGGCTTTAAAAACATAATTATTGTTTACTATTGGAATTGAGCGCAGCCATTGTTCAGTGGTATACAATCTATTGGATATCTATAATATTATTGTAGTGAGCGATTCATTTTCGAGACTTTTCGATCGACGACTGGTAGTCTTTTGTTCTAGTGCTTTGCATCTTCTGTTTTCCTTGGAAACAATTGGCTTATACGCCACGTGCAAAAATCTAAGACAGCAAAATCTAATGAACTTTAGTTCTTTATACAACTAGAACTTATGTAGGATATGTTTAAGTAACATAATAAATATCCATGTAACGAAATTGCTCGCTTGCCTATTACCGACTGTAAAGTTGTGTTAGGTAATACGCTTACCGTGTAATTATATGCCTTCAGTAAAACCCTAATGAAAGTGTTATATTACAATTTAATAAACGTCAGTAGACTCTAAACTTAGTAATAATAAAGCTTTCCAGTGCAACGCTAATATATTTGCTAGTGAGTAGTTCTCTAACTTATGTATTTCACAAGTAACCCATAGGTTAATATTTAGTAAGCTTAACCCTAGGAAATAACGGCAGGTAGGTTGGGTAAGATTGGAAAGTGCATTTTAGAGCGAACCTTAAAATCACCTTAATCTTCTGCGTCAGGCCCATAAAGTTATGAACGTATTGTCTTCATAAATGCCCATAAACGGAGAGCTTGAATGTTAGATAGGGCATTTAATACTTTACAAATTTTGCCGTTGGAGTCAGGTAGCTTACAAATTTTGTAGCTTAGTTAACCAGCCAGAAATACTACTATAATACCGTAAAATAGCAGTGTTCGATTGTGTGTTCCGGCTTAAAGGATGAGAGAAGCAGTGAAATTACTGGGTAATGTGACATATTTTCAAGCCTTCAAGGTTGGCAACACGCTAGTGTTATTGCGGGCGTCTATAGGCTGTGGCCAGTGGCGTAGGCTTAGTATCACGCGGACCACATGCTTGTTTGAGGCCTGGTCGAATAAAAAATCGGTATTTTTTCACTCACATGAAACCTGATTCAACATTAAAATTCACAGCTAACAGACACCGTACGTATTTAGGCTGCCGTTTTCTTGTCTTTGACATGAGATCTTTAGGCTTAAGTAGTATCGTGTTCACTTGGATATGTTTGTATAACGTGTCACCGTCGATATATGAGACTAGCCATATTTGCCAATATCCAATTATATCTCGTCACAGTGACGGGCGGTTTTGCTAATCAAATTGTCTGAATGTAAATTAAAAGACAATTTTGGACGTGATTTATATTTAGGAAAGTAATTTAACTTTAATTATTTATACTTTTTTGGTACAGATAATGGTTATGTGAAGCTGATTTTGAAATAAATGAAAATTTAAAAAATACCCCTGTTTTATCAATTATGACGCAGTCGAACTCACCGTCTGCGTACATATCTTCTGTAAAATTTTTTTTTGTTGTCTTTTTATTTAAATCTATTCAGTAATTTTTGCGTCAAACAAACATCCGAATAAATTCGCATTAATACAAAATATCACTGGAAATAAAACTAATTCTTAAATACTCTAAAATACGGTCTATTATTGTTCTTACATTTTTCATTTGGCGTTTACTTACGACAACTTTTATCATGAACGCGCAAATGTTAAAAAATATTTGATATTAGTGGGTGACAGACCGAAGTTAATTAGCGTAAGATTTATTTTCATTTGTTCTGTTTTATGAACTCATGTGAATGTAGTTAAGTTATGAGGAACCTGACAAAACCTGATATAAATTTGTAATTTGGTTATAATCGCATTTGTAATTCTCGCTGTCTCGTCGAGTTACATGAAAGAAATCATTGTATTTTTATGATCATAAACTTTCTATTTTCCTTAAGTGTCTTTAATATTTTACACTAATTCGAGTAATAGTTTATTTTATATTTAACTATAAAAATTCAAGTAAAATTTAAATCAATTAGTACATCGATTTCTAATTTTATTTTGAGGTAAGCGAAAGCTTTAATTGTCTAGGACATACACACGGCTACAAGTAAATGTATACATATCGTCCAGAATGTCCTAATCAATAGTGACCAATCTATTAGACATTGGGATCAATATTGGTCGAGGAATTTGGACATGTCCTGTAGCAGCGTCCGCAGGACTTTGTCATATTAAAATTACCGTAAATGAGCACTACGACTAATTGTAGACGTTACTGTGACAAAGTACTAAATAGTATATGTACTTTGACGCTGACTGTTCATGTCAATGGTGCTGGAAAATTATAATGTTTTAAATTTTTAAGAGCTTACAAGAATGAGTCATTAGTGTGAGGTGTTTCTGTTCCACTGAGTAGTGCAAAGTTATGTCAGAAATGTACAGTTTTCGTTGCAGACAAGAGTAATTGAATTATTCTTTCGAACACTACGCGGGAGCGCCCAAAACCGTAGATAATTTTGCCAGAGCGAAGTAAATGATAATTTGTGCATGCTTTATATGTGTAGCTTTTATATAAGCTGCAGTGATTAAAGTTCTATGAGGAATAAATTGATTAATTATTTTTTATATGCCATTTATAAACGATCCGTACTCTTCCTCTGTAATTTTTCATGTAGTTTTAATTAAAAACATTTAATTTACGTTGAAGGAATTTATTTTTGCTGTGCAATTGTAATTCTATTATTTTTTCCAATAGATTGAATAATTGTGACCGTTAGTATAAATTTTATTAGTGTTGTAATGATACTCCTTTATTGTCATTTTGCTCAACTATTTCTCTGACATTTGCTGCCCATTTAGTGCAGTGGTATAATTGGTATATAGAGCTTAATCAACTCAAAACAACACACAACTCAATAAATTTTATTTGATAAATTTAATTGTTTAACGTGCTGAATTATTTATATTTTTTAATTGAAGTAAACCCTATTGCATTTATCGTCTGCTTGAGTACCTCACCCATTTCCTCGGCCATTATTTCTGCTGTTTGATATAAAAGATGAGATACAGTAAAATTACAGGGTAATGTGGCAAAATAGTATAACGTACAGTTACCATTTTAAATAAAAATAAATATGTATATATTTAAAAAAAATACTTCTACCATTATCGAAGTCGAATTGAAGGTGGTGAAAAGAATGTGATTGCTCCACTTATGCACAAATACTATCATTATAACAGATGTAAGAGTCACATAGTATACAGATAAAACCCACTTTTTCCCAGTTTTCTACAATAGAGACTGGGAAATGGTCTATTGTCCATAATTTTGTGGTTGAGTCAGGATGCTACTAACGTCTTATAGGAGGCAATTGAAATAATTTCGCTTTGGTCGAGTGGAATTACTTTTATGATAGCTTCTGCGGGTTTATTTCTTCGGATCATTTCCCGATGCTTTTTTTTTAAATGCGTTCTAATGGCAAATTCTTTTTATTGCAACCGTCATGAAGGTATTTATACGTAAATAAAAATGTGTTGTTGAAATGTATGTACACGCATAATTCTAGAATATCATATCAGTCATAGAAAGTCCACTGTTGGACATAGGCCTCCCCAATATGGAGGAATATTGCCCATAATTGCCGCGCTGGGCGGGCGTGGTGGCAATCGTAGGGCGCAACTTTGCGACGAGGATGCTGCTGCCTATACCCACCCTATAGTACTTAAGTTGCCATCTATCAGTTCTGGTACCTCAGTCGCCTCTTAAGACCCCTGGTACAGGTGGAAGTACTAAATTACTCCGCAGGTACCTCACGGCTAAACTCTAGAATGATTGCACCAAATTGGATATTTCTATTTTTTTTTGTTTCTTGGACCTTTGTTTGGGTTGACCAGGATTGGGAAGTTTGTTTTTTTGTTTAGTTTACAGAATAGATAAACAACAACGGAATTAAAACTGATTTGGTAACAGGGTAAAATTGTTTTATGTGACGGACGATGTCGGGGCGATTGCTTAGTAATACTAATAAATGTAATAAGGTTACCTAAAACCTTAGTGTTTATACAAAATTTATTGCGGATAAAATAGGGGCGCAATTCATTTTATAGTACTTCATAGACATAGTCAGCCACCTAATCAACCAAGCCTCCGTTGAAGAAAGATTTTGCCGGGTAAAATAAATTTCTCAAGGTTTAAGAGCTAATTACGGTTCTTTATTATTCACTCTGCATATATTAACGTGGTATTTCATTGCTGCCTTGTAATTTTCTTTTATCGTTCCATTGAGTGTTGACTATGAATGGATTGCTCCCTTCACCCTTCCCGCTAACCTCACCCCGGTCTCACCATAAATGCACACTTACAATAGGGTTGAACATAACACCGAGAGTTCACCACCCACTCCTATAATTTTCCCATGCGTATATCGCCTAATAAACGGCATACGAATTTTAACGGCTCTTAATTTCCAATAAAAGTATTATATATCATTAATAGTACGGAATGTTATGGTTTGTATGGAAATAAACGTGGGTCGTAATAATTGGTTGTACAATTTCAGATATGAGCATGACTATTTGTTAAAGAACTTTCTTTGTGTTGAAATGTTTAAGTGAAAGGGTTCGCTCAATATATTTTGTGTTCTATTACGTGTTTCAAATTTTTAATGAAGCGGATATTGCTTATAATTTGGAGTAAAATACACTCTCAATTGAGTTGGTAATGTTTTGAAATAAAAGTAAAGATGCAAAAAACCTTTTAACTTTTTTTAACGACTATTTTATAAAATAATTTTGCGCTTTGCTTTATATTTAACACAATTATAATGTAGGTCTATACCCAAAGTACCTGTATTTAAACAAAGTTTAAAAAGTTGTTATAGACTTGAATAACATCTATCTAATCCCTTTTTCAAATAAAAAAAAACCCGCTCTGCCCCGACAACGTTTGGTAGACTGACCTGAATACAGCGAAGCATGGCTTTAAAAAAATGTGTGCCGCGAAAATTATGCTGCGTTTAACTGTTAAGCCGATTGTTCGTCGTGAATGAATGAGCCCCGTCGAATCGCCTTGTGTGGCGCCCGGCTAAAAAACGACCGCGCTACACTTATTAATGTTGGAACTATTCAAAGAAAGTGCGTGCTAACATCCAAGAGAAACCGTGGCATCCCTAAAATGCAGCGTCATCATTACACTTGTATTTACGCGAATCGTAATTTCGAGAAGCTTCTGTGGAAATAATGCGCCTTTTGATTTGGCGAAGCGGCTCTTTTATAACCTCAATTGTGATTTTTTTTAACGTTGGGAATGTAATTTTATGTTCATGTGATTTTGTGTTTTAACTTAGAATATTAGTGCTTTCGTGGCGTTGTTGACTATTGTCAACGAAACGAGCTTTCGTTTCTAATCAGTGTTCATTAATTGGACAATAAATTAAGTTAGAGACAAGTTTCTGATCATAAACTAAAACAAATGAAGATACACGCGTGTGAATGCACAAATGCTTCGCAACATTAACACAGTTAGGCAACGCATAGATTAAGTAATGGTTATTAAGGCAGATGCGCCTGAAGGCACCGCCATACATTAAACCATCAATTGAACCGCAAGCGTTCGAGTTAACGGCTATTAAACAACAATACTACTCTCTTTTGAAACGGCCAATTTGTGTTAACGAGGCGAGATATTTTCAAAACACGTACACAAAATGCCCGAAATTACATACGCAATGCATTGTAATTTGGACGTGTTCTCGTCAAAAATAGATACGTATCGCACTGAGCCGGATGAGTACAATTACTAAGGCAAATATCGCGTCTAAATCAAACGCAGAACTGGCATTAATCGATGAATGAACTACTCTCTTCCGTTCATTGTTCCAGGGTATACTGATCGAGGCATTGTCTTCAAAATGTGCATTCTCAAATTGAATTCAAAACAGTTCTGATTGGGATAATAAATTTGAACTCGGCGGCTACTGCACTCTGCATTGTCTCGGCACGTTCTGTTGATCCCCGATAAATAATGGCGGGGGACAAATTCGATTTCTGTATGGGATTGTAGATCGTATCTGCCTAGCAGATGTCAGGTGTACAAGGAGATATTTGAAGTGATATAATATTGCATCTGGATATTTATTATGTAGCCTTAGTTAAGGGGGCGTGGACATCACATAATTCTTTGATACATTATGTTTATCAATACACCTTTGTAGACTATTTTCTTTTATATGCCCCCTAACTTTCACACACTGAACTTTTACAACTTAAAGTTGTGGTACGGCCTCAAATTTTTACTAATTCCTGGATGTTTAAAGTACTCCTAGTTAAAAGTACTGTATTACTACCAGTTATAGTGCAAGGCGCGGGTGGATGGTATTAAAATTAAATTAGATTACCTATTTTTATAAAATTACATAGTACTTTTTAATAACTTATATATTTTTTTAATAATTAATATTCCAAATGCACAGTTCAAATTGATAATCTAATAAACTACTTATTATATACTTACTCTTTATATAAGCACGTTCCAACAATTTTTTGTACAATGTACAATGAATAAATATATTGATATTTAGAAACAACAGTGTGCTATTAAAGCGAACATCTAGTTTTTCCTGAGAAAGATCACCCTCGATCGAACAAAGGTAATGGTGAAAATAATGAAGCGACGAGCCTACATGAAAGTCAAATATTTGTAATTGTGACTAGTGAAAAGCCTCAGGCACGACGCGGAAAGTTGACATTGAATTCATTTCACATAATATTATGTGAATACTTTTTGTTTCGCCATATTGTTCGCTGCGCCATTGTGGCTGCTCGTTCCCTCTCTAACCCGGAAACAATCGGTGTGTTATTTACAAAACATAGCCATTATACTATTGCTTATATTTACGATTGTACAATTTTCCAACTCTGAAAGCTGTCATTTTGACGGCATGACATCCAACTAACTTTTACTATAATTATGGCTATTTGGAAAATCTTGCCTGGTCCTGGTCTCTATATTTAGGTCGTTAAATACTTAAGCATATTCCACATGAGATGCACTTGGCTATCCTCTAAAAAAATAATAACAGGATTCTTGCCTAAAATTACCGCGCTGGGCAGACGTAGCGGCAATTGCAGAGCGCAAGGCGCGCAAGCTGAGGATGCTGTTGCGCATTCTCACCTTGTAGTATTTAAGCTGCGCTGTTTCGGTTGGATATATACAGTAATTTGTCTGTTCCGGTCTTACTTCTACCTCAGTCGCTTCTTAGGACCTGGAACTGAAAGCGGTACTTTCTACGCTGGTACCGCTGTCAAGATTGGCTGGTACAATATCGATTATCTGTTTTTCTATGTTTACCGTATTTATACATTGTCAAGCAGTCAAAAGCTATTTATCTTACATTATGAGCGAGCACTTAAATTCCAAAACCACAAATATCTAATAGCGCATACACTCATATTGTTCTCAAAGTCACACTAAATAGCTTTTAAAAATTCACAATCGCTTTTCGTATTTGACCAGTTGAATGCTTTTCGTCAAAATCACACGCATTAAATATGCATAACAAACATTTTTTATTCGTTGAAATGTATGTTTAATTAATAAGGGCCTGGAACGCGACCTCGAGCTGGCCCTTTGAGAAATTGTTTTGTTATTTTAATTTCGATGTTTTCACTAACCAAACCTTTTTTCTTTACAGGTAAGAATTTGTTCCTCTATAGAGCGGTGTACAACTTATTTCTAAAGACGGTGAGTTCTTCCACTAAAGTATTGTAAATAATAGGCCATTTTTAATAAATTATTTAAGGGTGTAGTCGTTATTATCCGTTTTGTGGATAGGTTAAAAAACTATCTAATATGTTTATCAGTTTGAAATAAAGCCAATAATATAATTTAAGTGCTATTAGAGTGCCAGTAGCTGAGAATCGGACGCACGTTGCAATCGATTTCCATATGCTAATATTGATGCCAGCATCGGCCACCTGTTCGATAGGGCAGGGCCACTATGAGTTAGTTATACGAGTTGTAAACGGTGCACATTAGTATAGTACAGCCTGCAGACCATATATTATTCATCCCGAACACGCTTTCACGAACTGCGCGGTGTACTCGCTGACAAGCTTTACGTGTGTGTTTCTGAGATATTGGTATTAACCATTACATATTATGGTATGGGCATCCGTGTACACGTCATTGGGCTAAGTGCACGCACGTGCAATCAAAGATTATATATACTCTGAATC
Organism: Heortia vitessoides; assembly: GCA_020976665.1. Taxonomy (NCBI): domain Eukaryota; kingdom Metazoa; phylum Arthropoda; class Insecta; order Lepidoptera; family Crambidae; genus Heortia; species Heortia vitessoides. The sequence continues at coordinate 6,553,958 of JACJUM010002477.1, read as the reverse complement.
TCTGAATGATATTCAACCGTTAAAATTATGTGCCACTCTCGTATTTTCAGGAGAATATTAAATATACATTTGTGTTATTTATAGAAGTGATAATTTTGACAGCAACTACCTAGATTAGTACCTTTATTTGCGGATTTTATTAGGCGAATGTCACTGTTCAAATTGCTCCACTAGATACTGCTTAGGATCGTAATGTTAGGAGATATTGATTAAAACGGGCATTAGATATCCTCTTCTCACTGTAAGTAATTTTCACTCATAACAATTACACATTTACGAGGTAGATTTTACACCGACATACAAATGCGGAACTGCTGTTTTGGAGTATTTCCGTACATGGGTTTTTTTAATTTGGATGCATAATTTTCTAGCCTAGTTAGGATTCATTCGTCTAAATCGTTTCGCTCCACGCATAATGTTGTGTGCAGAGTTTATTAGATATAAAGATTTTACAATATTTTCGTAAGGTCGTGTGGTGATTTCTCAATTGGAGAATTGTGTGGGTGCACTCGCTACCCCTTCGAATAAATCGCGATGTCGAACACCGCGTATACTGCAGCTAAACCTGCCTAGTACAAGACGCGTACATTGATTTGTGTTTTATTTATTGCTGTATGCATTTGGTATTCAAATTCGCGTGCGTGTTCACCTGCCTACTTTACCGAGCAACGCTTTCTTTGCTTGGATTAAAAAATATAAGCCTTTATTTTACCAAACCTATGATTTATCGTGTAACTCATAACTTAAACAATTTGGAGGAAAGAAATTAAAGAGAAGTTAGTTAGAAGTAGAGATTGATTCTGGAAAAGTAAACGTTTCTACAGGCATTGAGCACAAAAAAATATTAAATACATAAAAGTGGTACACCATGACATGGACTGTTGTGGAAACTCATAATCCAGATTGACATGCCATCAGATATAAGAGCAGTATACATTATTGCTACGCTGTATCGCTTTACAAACATAATAGGCGCCTACTTTGTATGCGAATAGATGTCGATACTGATACATGATCACTTCAGAATATTAAACAGGTAACACGATATTCCATTTAACAATTGATGTCAGATGACGGCGCTCAAATAGAAACGTTAAAATTATTTTACTGTGTGTATATTCGGAGCTTAATAGATTGGAATGGCCTAGCACTAATTATTTTTTAGCGCCAAACAGTTTTCAGTGGTAGGTTGTAGCCTGAATTGGTGTTTCCTTACAACCTAGTTCATAAGAGAGGTTTGTCCCTATTTGCATTGCGTGCAATTAGGTGCAACTAAAGTTTCTGTTTGCTCTTTTACCGTTTATTATCGTTAATGGCTTGCTTGAATTTTTCATTTATTAGTATTTATAATGCAGCGTAATAATATGTCGTAATAAAGTCGTACTATTATTTTTTTATTCTATCTCTAAATACGTCCATAATGTACAAGAATCTTTTATTACAAGTTTATGTTTTTAGAAAAATTCAAAGAGAACACATAACTTAACAAATACACATTGAAGATTGCAGTGTTTTTGCAGATTCATCGCAAAGAATTTCTTTGTGAATAGGCCTAAGTCAATATTGAAATTTTTCGAACACCAACTTGTATTGTTCATTGTAGTCATTATAAAGCATATATGGTTTAGCCGAGTGTTAAAGATGTGCGAGCGGGTTGGAATATGATCAATGGGTTATGAATGAATAATACATACATAGATAAGTATTTAAATTTATGGAAGGCGATAAATAATAAATTTGAATGCATCTTCATCATCTGACTTATAACGAGCGTGTGCAATAAGTTGAGATATTTTTACATGTATAATCATGCTGTTTAAATATACTTATTTAGATCAAATCAAACAGAAAGCTTTGTGGAATTTAAATTTTCTCATCAATACATTAATATTTTAGATATAAAAAAACCTACAAAATCTCATAAATTGACCTGATTCCGTGATTAGTCGCTTAAAGCACTTGTGTTATGGACGTCTGACAACAAAGGAATCACACATACTTAAATATATATACTTACCACCCAGACACAGAAAAATATAAATATCATCATGTAAATATTTGTCCTGGGTCTGCGCCACCTGGCCTGTTCATAACAAAGAATAGACTGTGTCGTTGTTGTTAACATGAATAATTTTTAATAAATTATAAAATGTTATAAAAAACATGACAATATAAAATAGAACGATTAACCCTAGATATATTAAACGTTCACAGTTCTTTAATTGAGCATTTTGTCTTTCGATATCAATGCGAGCTCAGCCTATGTCGGCTTGCTATTAATAATTTATACGACTGCAGCAGGTGATAAATGGGCAGATCTGAATATGATAATCTAATATGGCATAAGTACTAGTGATAGCCATTTTCTGATAATATTTTTGAATAATGACTTGCAAATTATAGAAAGTGCCCCTATAGTGCATGCAACTTGGCTTAACAACAAAATGAAGGAAGTTGATACTTAGATACATTAATTGTTGTTGTAGAAAAGTAGTTCATCTTGATCCATTTGTGATATGCTCGTAGGACTAAAGTAGTCCAACTTTTTTAACATTGGAAGCGATAGAGGTTAGAACTCTCCGCGGTACGTAAATGTGTATAGTTAAATATTATTTGAAATGCATCGCCAATGCACTGTTTATTGCAGTTTCTAGCGGTTAAATAATCCAAACCCACAGGGAGTGCAAACGTGGCATGCAGAATGGGACCTCGTTTCTAATATTAAACACGCGCTGAGGTCATCATCGAAATAAGTCACGTAATAACTGCATCCTTTGCTAGAAATAACGGAGTGTTAAGTACGCGTTTTAGTTCAATGGGACCCTATTGTGAATATATGGGACGATATTCGGCTTATACACAGGTGCTTATGGTTTTAAATTAGCAGTTATTTCTTAATATACAGCATCAAGCGAAGCCGTGGTGCGTAAGGGAAAGTAGAATTGTACAACCTCCAGGAATATATAGATATAGGAACCTACATATGGTAGAATATCAACTCTTATTGGTGACTTGGATAGGCAGCAGCGTCCTCGTCGCGGAGCTACGCTCTCATATTGCCACCACGAGTACCCAGCTTGGCAATTATATGCAAAGCACTTTCATGATTAGTGGCCTATGCCCAGCAGTGGGCGTCTTACGACTGATATCTTGACTGTAACAACATAAATAATTCCTCCAATATAAAAGTTCGATTATTAAACGCACTGTGGTATTCAGAGTGGTGTTCAAAAACACATTATCGTTTCAGTTACTTTCATTATGTTTCAGTTAAGATTAATAGTGTGTTTGTGGAAAGTAATTTTTATTTATGGATGAAAATTGGAGTTTTAAATTGGTTTATGCTTCAAATACATTCTCATTTGGTATTGTATGACATACACTTATAAATACGGCACAATAGACACTAAAAAACTTTCCAATTAAACTTCAGGTCACCTTAAAGAATATTAGAATTCCAGAAACGTAGATTAGCCCTTACCATTTAGTAGGTCCTTATCTAGGTCGATATTTGGGAGCCCTTTCACTTATTGTCCCATTCTCGGAAGCCTCAATTTCTTAAAAAAATACTCGGCAGGTTTTCTAACGGCTTTTCAACACAAATGTATTGCAGTCTTCGAATTCCTTTTGAGTTTATTTATTTTGTTAGGTCAATATTTTAAGAAGACCTCTACTTCTATTTACTTATTATATAGATAGATAATGTTAATTTCTTAGCGAATTACCATTTAAGTGTCATTAAAAGTACCAATAAAAGTTTGGTTTGTGCTCTTGGAAATATTTGCGAACTTCCAAATAAGAAAGATTTATCTAAGTATTTTTGTAATTGAATTGAAGGCGTAAAATCCAAATTATGCTGAAACTTATGATTTACCAAATACTTAAGGCTCAAATCAATACGTGATCAAATATAGCAGAAACCTACGAACATCTCCTAAATGACGATACTCACACGAGAACGAGGAGCAAAAAAGTTGCGGTAAATGGATGTCTGTTTAAAACCGCAGGTTCTCGAATGCAAGTCGTGTACCACCTGTGTCTGTGGAAATCGCTTGATCGCTCGTCTATATCGAACAGTAAACATTTCGGGTGATATGATGATGATAATGTAAAATGTCTTTGAATTTGTTAAACTTTGTTCATTTGGATTGAATAGAATTACCCAGGGGTCCAGTAGAATAGTACCTTTTGTTCCCGAAACTGCGTCCTTAAAATGCAACAGGGCTGGGACGTCTGCAATTGCCGTCATGCCTGCCCAGCGCGGCAATTATGAGCAAAATTCCTCCTTTCGTCGGCAGGCCTAAGTTCAATAGTGGACGTTTTAATCACACGATAATATACGATGAGATCGAGATGCTGTTCATAGATATTTTAGCAACTTTACTATCTATAGCAAACGATGCATACCTGACATGACCATTAAATAAGACGTCGTAGTCTCGTTTGGTTCAGAAACGGTGCGCATGGACGACTCCGGTGCTATACCTACATGACATCGGAGATACCCAGCAATGGGCCCGTCAACGTGATTAACCTATCCGATGTTCCATGCCCAGTTTCGATGCATTAGGTTGGAGTGAGATCGAACGAGCATGTTAGCGTACCTTGTTAGAGTGATCTCTTTTGATTATGCTATGGAACAGTTTGATATATTGTCGTTTTTATGCGATACAGTGCCAGTGTATGTTCGACAATAGTATTATTAGTATTTTTTAATTACTAACACAATTTTGCCAATAGTACAACACTATATAGTAAATAAATTATTCTTTTAAAATATGAGGATAATCAAATCAAATAAAATGGTTGGTATGCGTTTAAATATCTTGAGTTTTATGAGACTTCGAATTAGTATACCTATGTGAGAGATGTTTTTGGGAACTTTAGGATATTTTTTGACCGTTTTGTTATTATTACTTTATTAAAACATACTACAACACTATAACGTGAAAACTATATAATATAGGTATATTCATAAAATAAAAAATAATCCATTTATTAAATAGTTTTAAAATTCTATAAAATTGCAACATAACAAAAAAGTAACTAAGAACTAAATTGCAAAAATGCATTTTAATTTCAATATAACTATTAAAACACAATTAATGAAATTGAATAGAGATAATTAAAATTTAGGTGAATAATATAATAAAACTATAAATGTCTCATATATCTATAAAAAACATAATAGTCATCATGTCGACCACGCGAGTGAAGACGCGGGCGACGGCTTGGCATTACAAAGTTACGCGAACAGACGTCCATGAACTAGTTCGGCACACAAATATCCGTAGTATTTATTGACAGTGACATTAGCGCGTGGACATTTATACGCGACTATTGAGTAACAGTGCGTTCACCTGTCCAACCATTCATACACGCCTTTGTTCTCCCCTATTCCGTTTTAGCCCATTGAATAATTTAAATACGACATCACTCTATTATCGAAATGTATGTATATAAACATGATTGCATCGACATCCTCGTATTCGGTTGTATTATTTATGGTTTGTCAATGAATTTTCGGAATGGAATGTCATTGTCAAATTTTGAATCGTCATTATAGTCTATGGTTAAGATTATTTATATGAATGACGGAAAAAGAATATGTTGCCTGTTTTATATGTAATTTGGAAACCCCGAAATAAATTTTTAGCCAGCTTCGTCTGTTCTTGTCAGAGTAGTTTATCAGTAACTTAACTGCATTTAATGCTGTATGACAAAAAAAAATCTATGAACTAATGCACAGTATAATTGCATATTTATTCTTAATAAATTCTATAAATTGTATCTAATATCTATAAATACGTAGCTAATAGTTTTATCATTATCTTATTTGGAACGTCCTTCCTTGTCTAGTAATGTTTATATCCACGGTGTCCGAACATGATGTGATCCTGTAATTTCCTGTTCGAGGCAGTTTATTTACGCCACTCCAATTGCATATTATTCCTTTTTTATAAGGTTTGCTTCTGTTAAAATAAAATAGGTAATAATTACCAAATCCTCATAATATATCCCTGTTTCTCACTTGATTCTAACAATAAGTTCATTGTACTATCTAAAATTGTACAATAATAGGACAATTAAATATGTCCTCTCGACCACGAAATGGAAAAACCGGAATTAAATTTATATATGTAATAAATATGTATGTAATAAATCAATAAAACAATAATAATTAATTAATTAATATGAGTTGGAATGTAGCCTTGACGTCTTCCACTCAACACATGTATACTTTACCGTATTTTGTAGATAACATACGCGGAATAATATATATTGACGTGAAGCCATGTTATCATTGTACACGAGTATTCTATGGTTTAATGCGGAATATACACTAGTTGATGCCTTATCACGTCCTATCAATTGTAGCAGTCAAATAGCTAGTTTTAATTTCAATATCATCATCATCATACCAGCCATTGGAACTCCACTGCTGGACATAGGCCTCTCTAAGAAAAGAGGATTTTTGCCCATAGTTGCAGGCAAGCGTGTTCTCAATCGCAGATGCTTTCGTGACGGGGATGCTGCTGCCCATCCCCGCCCTGTGCATTTGAGCTGTACTGTTTCGGATGGATATACCGCCATCTGTCGGTTCTAGTACCTTAGTCGCCTGCTACGACTCCTGGTGCAGTGGGAGATACTATATGTACAACTCTGCCGGTACCTTACGACAAACATGACATTTTAATATTGTTTTCATATATTATACAAAACAATTGTTTTCGAATCAAAGTATGTCATGTCAAATATCTTTATGGGAATAAATTTTGCGATCATCATCATCATATCAGCCGTTGGACTTTTTTTTTTAATTTTGTCTGGCTTTTCTCAAAACACACATGTACACACCGTACACAAATCCTTAGCTTGTTGCTTGCAAGTCTTGGCATGCATGACAGCATCTGTATCAGGTTTGATTTGGCTGTAGCTTAGATCTCTGTGGTTATAAAGTGCTCGTAAGCTTTGTTGGAAACAATGGAAAATATCGTGACTTTTTTTATTCGAGCAAGACCATTGCCTATAACATTAGGTATATCTATAGATTTTCCGTATGACTTTATTCGAACTAGAATATATTAAAATAATGTTTTTATCGTACACTATATAACACACACAGTTACACAGTTTGCTGTCTCCAAGTGTGTTCAGGGCCTTAATAAAGTTTGATCCACCCTTGACGATAGTATCAGCGTTGTTAAGATATTTATAAAGCTGTCAGCTTGAATAAAAGCAACATTAGTATTGACTGTTGCAAACTTGACAACCGTTTTCCTCGATGACCGTTAATTCTGCAAAGTCAGCGTGGTCCCATACTTTAATAGATTTCATACGTCGCGTTGCGTTCGAGAACGTGTAATTTAAGAATTATCGGGTAAATGCACAAGCGTCCGGCTCGGTGCGCGCGCGCTTCGGCGCCGGCTGACATCGATACATAAATTGAATCTCGCGATTTGATTCGATCGCTGTAATTATATCGTGCTGCCTCTACTTTGTCAGGGTTTCCAGTTTTGACGGGATTCTGTTTATGACTTGACAGTTTTTGGTTTTAAAATACCGTTATTACTTTATCGATATCAAATTCCGGATTGCACTTTCTAGTGTTATAAAATACTGTTGTTTAATATATACATCAATGTAGAATAAAAAATAATCTTTTAAAAATGAAACCTAACCTAAACACCTTAGAAAACTGCAAAGCGCTGTAATTTTAATCTAGATACCAACTATCATTTACCCTTAATATTGTGATAACCCTAGTGCAGTACGTGCACTTAATTATTAAATCGTATTCTTCCGTCGACTGGAGAACGTTAATATAAGGATAAGTATTGAGATGTAATCACCTTTCTATTAGCCAATTACAGTCTTAGAAACACCATCGAACTGTCAATCAGAATCAATGAACGTAAATATCCGTAATTATGAAGTCTTTATAAAAACAAAACTTAATCTCCATTTACGTTTGTTCAGTTCACTAATTATTCAGTATGAATATCGTTATTGGCTAGGAAATAGCTTCTCGAGTAAAAGTAAAACTGAGGAGAAATGAGGATTCATTATTGATTACGTTAACTTTTCTACAGAACGGTCATGGTTCACATAATAAGGTCAAATTAAGTTAGATCATGACTACAGATTACCACGGTCGTAATCTGTTTGCCGATAATGCTAGTAATTGTATAAGAATTCTCAATGAAATCATTATTGTAATTGAATCAAATTGATTATGTTGACCGGATCGTTCAAAGCATTATGCATGCTTAAGCGAACTATGAAGGTCTAAAATTGTTTGAACGCTAAATAGTAAAGGCCGTGAATCAGTCTAAAAAAATCAATTGTTAGCAATAAACTAGTCATTTCAACTAGTTTCACTTTACATAAGCTGACTAAAGTCAATAAGTTGGGCGTATACAGTTGAAGGTGCATTAGTCAAATAAAATGCTCGAAAATATTGCTCGGAACAGTCTTGCATGGCTCGCGAGGGTGTTCCCGAAATAGGCACGGTAAAAACAAAGCGGGAAAGCGTCGACGGCGCAATCGCTCGTCAATCGACGTATCACCGACATCCAATTAGGAGAGGCACGGGCGCATCGAGATCGCGTTAACTCCGATGCTCTCAGCTCGTTCTGTTACCGACCTTTCACAATCAAAACACCGTTGTGAACGGGGTAGTCTTAAGGTGTACAATATGCATCCAATAACCACCTATACAAACGTATACTTACCTTTCGCCTGCATTTGTCCGTTCGACCTAGGTTTACTTTACATCTCATCCCTAAGGATCTCTTGTTATTACGGGAAGAAAACTATGTTGCTCCCTGATGGTAAAATAGTCGTCTCAATTCTACAGAGAAAAATAAAAAACCAGATTTATTTCACGGAAACATGTTTTCCTTTGAATTAAAAAGTGTTACACCAGGCTATCATTAATTCCTTTGCCAAATTTCATCGAGATCATCGATGAAAGAGAGACAAACATACTCCCAAACTTTCGGGTTTATGATATTAGTAAGGAAGTAAGAATTTTGAATGTCCCCACTGCAAGGGCACTGCCATTATGAGCGAATAAGGAGTCGGAGCCAAGACTTACCACGCGGGCCCTATGCGGATTGGTCAGTTTTGTTTTTAATATTTTTTAACCTACGTCACATTAAATTTATCATAAAGTTTCGTCAAATGACGTTAACATGCTACTCTACTACTACAAGTGACATTACCTCATGTATGTCAGGTCAGTTGTGGTTGTAATGATTGTTGTGTGTCATCAGTAATTTAATATCAATATTGACAGATCGAAACGATTAGTTTTGTAAATTGACATCCGAGATATACCCAAGAGCATGTCACCGATGTTCGAGTTAACGCCAAAGTCTGTGTTTCTATTGTAGAAAGCACCTTAACCCTCCATCGCTTTACAACGATGATAAATAAGCAGCGAGTCATGAACAGGCCCGTCTCGACCAATCTGCTGACAGCAAACGTGACGTCTGCGCCAAGATACCGGCAAGAGAGCGGCGCTCTGCGACGACTCGGCTTATCGTGATCAGTCTACGTTCTCCAGCTTATTGGCAATCACGCTCCGCCATTAGCCTGGCTTCTAATAAAGATATAAATTACGAAAAGTTAATTAAAACGGTTATCTTCCACGGGCGACACGCCCGATCTGAACCAACCACTACTATTGAGGATATTGAACGATTTATTGGGGAAAGGTATACAGACATCAGATACGCTTGATTGATTTGTCTCTGACGTCTGTTAAGGCCTGTTATATATTATTATCCATTTAAATTTCTTGTGCAATTTTGGTGAAATTGTATTGAAGATATATATTCCAATTACAAGTGCATATATACCTATGACCAAACGAACCCAAACCAAATCCAACGAACCCGTCTGACCTTTGAGCGTTTATGGCTTAGTTACAGAAAGTGTTATTTATTACTGCAAGATAGTCAGCAATTTAAATACAAATATAACTATTGTACTACTAGTATACTTTAAACTTATTTGCATAAGTTAACATTTGATTCGCAAGATAACAATATTGGCAGATGCCAACACTGTTATTGCATCGTTGCACTTACTTGGATTGTATGCTAATGATATATAGCTATGGTAATGTGTTTGGTTGCGAAATTCATATGTCAACAGAGCTTAATTTCATTTTCATAGTCACGGAAATGCATTCACACAATAACCGTCATCGCCTTCCGTCATCGCATACAATATGAGCGGGCCGGGCGGCGGCGTGATGCGCGCGCGCAAATGGAAGCTATTCTCACGGGGCCGTGCATCGTTTGCGATCGCTGATTGGTTCCAGGCGTCAGGGGACTCAACTCTATATACGTGCAAAATATTTAAAATGCAGATCGTTATTTTCAGTTAGGTAATAATTTTCACTTTCCCGTTTCTCACCGGCATGCCCATATTAGGATTTAACAAGGAATCAAAGACTGCGTGTTGTGATAACGTCTGCGTACAATTTGTGATTTTTTTCCGGTGAAGTGACGATCACGTTTTCTAGTTATAATATTTGGCTTGGTGAAACTTCCAGATTGTGTCCGTGAATAGAAATAGATCGCTTTGTGCTATGAATACGTTGCGTCGGTCCGCCTAATTGTCATGGAGCCATCATGCTTGGTTGATCAGCATACCGCTGATGCAATGAGGTGAAAGGAGCAAAGGGATCCATTGCACAATCTCAAGGAACGATGCTGCAATTAAACCTCTTCGTTCGACGTAACAATGCCATGAATATTTCAACGTTATGGCGATTGATTTGCGGAATCATAAAATTGTTTCCGTGCTTTATCTGAACTTGCGATTTGAAAACTTGGTTAGTCATGAAACAAAATGAAATCTAGAACTGCTATTGAGAACTAAAATTAAAGAATCACATTTGAAAAAGCAAATATATTTACTGTGATGTTATCTCAAAACAAAGAACAATTAAGATACTCATCGCTCGCTTTATTAGACTTAGAAAATAGATTTTGCAGTTGTAATACAATGCTCACATTGTTTTAAATATAGTTATAACTTCAGAGATGTATAAATTATTAAAGCTTTCACTGAAACTCAATAGGAAGTGAGAAACTTAATAGGGAAGTTGAATTCGGTTTTACCATCTGAAATTGAGTCGTTGTAAATGAGAACAGATGAAATGCTGTCAACAGAGCACGTGAGTGATCGGTTTCAACATTGACAGCCGGCCATTACTTACTCAGTTAGCGACCACGGATGACAGAATAGATTTATGATCTTTAGCTGCTATATTTTCCACTGAAGAATCTTAATACACTCTTCGTTTCACTGTTATCTAGCAGTGTCATATCACAATTACAACAATGCATATGGAAATCTTATTTGTAAGATTGACTTAATTATGATTGTAATTATACCGCTTTGATGGTTTGATATAATCTCGTTATACTGCGTTGTTTTAAGACATCGTTACGTTCATTTTTGTAGTGACAGCTGAGATAGAAGATTTCATAGCTAATGTCCATCTTTTTGCTAAAAATGGCGCCACCGGATCGACACGAGGCAGTTGCTTAGAATATCGTTTTTTTTTTTTATTATTATTAAGGTCACCGTTGTTTGATAGCATTCCATGCTCTATTATCACGATAATTAACTGTAAACTGGAATATAGTGTGAAAATTCTTGAGCTAGTTGTAAGTCGTCGATTATCTAAAGAGCCCATACGTCTATTATCTTCAATCAAGCCAATAGCGTAATTGCGGTTTCTCATAGATGACTGCAGCCCGGTTGTATATTATTGTTCTAATCTAATATCGGCATCCACTTACGCCTTTAGTTACACCTTTATAAAATGTATATGGACATCAAACAGCATATAACTGCATATAGCAAATTAATGGTGTCGGAAAATCTATGTCATAATTTGATTAAACTCATCCAACAAAATGTGAAATAGCGATTGACTAAATTTTTTTTTGATGATAAAACTTGCGTTTTATTAGACTTAAGCATTAGGCTAGTTATTAGTTTTTAAGCAATAGGCTAAATAATTTTGAATTTTATGACCAATTATAAACACTAGCTTAAAAACTAGATTTTAAACTAGTGGTTATAATTAATCATTAAAGAGGTGAGTTGAAATTTCAATCTGAGCATTTAAAGATGCCACTCTCGATGAAATTTTCTTGAACTTACGGAATTGTGGTAATTTCTTAATAAAATTAAGTATCGAATTCGTGAGTGCGCCTCAAATGGAACAATCGCTCAACTGTTGTCAGATGCTTCGGTGTGACAGGATGACAGAGTGAGTTAATGGATGAATTGCAGTATCTAAAATGATTGAGTCGTGGATTCGCTTGATCGACGAAGAATTAATATTCATGAGGTCTCGTGAACCTCTCGACAGGCTCTCGTCAATGAAGCCACGTTTGTATCGGGCGAGTAAAATGCCTAATTCATTGCATTATTATGAACTCGCGACGTGAAAGTCAAGTTAGTTGGGGTCATCGGGTTACCTGTCAAACGTTCAAAAATTTAAACAGAGCTGCATGCACCTACTATCGTCAGGTTTTTGCCCGTCCAATGAATCAACATTTATTTGAATTTCCGTAGAAAGTTTCGAAGTAAAATGTTTTGAGATAATATTTTAAACAACGCATTCCATTACACACGCTCATTGTCTGTTAATGGTTTTGCTTTTTGTTACAAAACGAACAGTATCTTTTTTACTTTAACGAATTTACTTATTCAACGTTGGTATAAAAGATTTCAACGTTTCATTTTCCTAAATTAATTTTATTTTTTACATAATCTATTGTTAACATTCAATAAATTTAAGGAAGCTGGTTTGAAATTATATTATTAGCCTTTGTTTAGACACAGACTCAAATCAGATGTATATTATTCCACCGTCCATAAAAGGAAAATAGATTTACAGCGGAAGAGTGACTTTGGGAGCATGTGTGCGCGCAAGGGGTCGACAGCACGACCCGAAATAGAACCCAACTAGACAGCTATAGGACTAATTATAGTCACGACTAGGGATATCTAGTAGTTTAGGATAACGTGAATTGAGTTAGGATACGATATATAATATAGGCAGGTGAGATCAAATATATATATATTTATAGAGAGCTAATCCTAATTATACGGTGTAGGTATTTGATTTATATTTATATTAACAACTGAACTTCTCTGGAGTGATAAGTATGTAAGTTTGTTTATATATGTTGTGTATATATGTATGTTTGTATGTAAGTTTTATATCCATTGCATTGAGAAAGTTATGGACCTTATAGGTCGAAGTGAGAGTCAAAAATATATGATGTATTTCATGAATTGATCATAAGTAGGTAAGAAAATTGGCGGTCTATGAACTTGAAGAACAATAAATGATTATGTTGGATGGACATTGGTAATTAATATGGGCGAATATAATTACTACAGCAGAATTGAGGTTGGGGCTTACGCAACATGCAGATGTACATGTTTGTTATAAACAGATGTTTTATTATAAAGAGCATTTGGTGAAAGATGTCTTTAAAATATAATTACTATTATGACACCAATAATGATCACAAATGATAAATAAGTTGTAGCCAGTTGCAACATATCTTTTAAAGGGTAAATTATAGATGATCTTTGATGGAATAGGTAGGTTAAAGAAAATTTCAAATTGAAAGTAATTGTATAATTTGGTACAGGTGCAAAAAAAGGAAACTGTTGCCGACCACAGATAATGCAACCGAACCAAAACGGAAACTTTTTTATCAGAATAAAAATTGAAATCGTGTTCCCCGTGATTGATAACCGTACAAAGTGAGTTTGTCTGTCGTACCGTGATATAACACGAAATTTGTTTTGTTGTTCTGTTATGTCAGTTTCACGATACTTTCCACTGGCTTGCGTAACTTTGATAGGTACTGAAAGTGGTGATTGGTGAAAATTTTACATCTCTCTTGTTGTTTTTCATTGCTCTTTTTGAATTTAGTTATCGGTCGTTCTTAAACTGACTTTTATCATATGTGAAAAATAATTCTATGCCTATAAACCCTTATAGAATCGCTATTCCAGACTTCTTGCCAAGTAAGCGTCGACTGATCCGAATGACTGATCAGGACAGTTACTCGTAATTAAATGAATTAATGATTTTCTAATGAGAAAAAAACTACTCTTTATTAAGTATGTATAAGTTGGTAGTCCAACCTACAGAGTTACGAGCAAGCTAGCCTAATAAACCGTATTATATACCATTTATGCAATTTAAATTTGTTGGGCATTATTAATTAATGTCAAGGTTCTTTATTGTTTAATTGCATACAATTCTTAAATGTTCGATAAATTACTAAAACTTAAAAATGGATTTATTTGCAGTACACAGAATATTTTATATTTAACTTCAAATGTTCTGTTCGAAAATGCAAGTAATAGGTTGGTAGGTATTCGTCATAATAATGGAATTATTTCACTATGTCACGACCCAAAAATTTTACAAGTGGTGTGCAATGATGGTATTGATAAAACGCGTGTCTCCAGGGCCGTGCCAGGCCCCGTCATCCCCGGCTGAAAAACGCTGTAAAAACCGCAAACCCTTGCATGGGCCGAGCCGGCGCTGTCACGAAACTATAACCGTAAAGAATGTACCTCTTTGAAGACTGAGAAATGGCCGAACAGAGGACTTTCAATGTCAGGTTCAGAACTTTGGGTTCACGTTTAAAGAATTTGTGTGTGTGTGTTTCGTTCTGTTTAACGCAATCTTAAATGATAGCAATATCAATAAAATCCAAACAATGTTAAGATGTTATATTTGTTTAATAAAATTCATTTAAACTTTATTCGAAGATATAACCGTTTCGCTTAAGGTTAGGATAAACCAAAAATATGCTGCAACATCTGTGTGAAAATCCCACCAAACAGAATAATTGACGAATAAATACATATGTTTGGACAAGTGTCGGAAAGTGATCCAATATTTTAATAACAACTTTTGAAACTTATTGAAGTAGAACTAAAGGGATAGCAAACGGAACAGAATCTCCACCACAATGTAACTTACAACATAATTACTTTTATAGAATATCATATATGTTTTTTGTTATGGGGAACTTGTAACAATTTGAACTTTGTAACAATTTGAACTTTGTAACAAATAAGTAAAAAGTCTTTAAAATTATTGTCCAAGTGGAAAGCTAGCATGTATATACTGTTATACGATGTTAAGGCCCTGTATAGAAACAGAGGTTGGTGCCAAGTAATCCATCACTGTGACCCAGTGCAGCCATTTGGGCCACTAAAACTAATGTAACGAACGCCAGGCCGATGGTTCGGTGTTGGATGTTCTAGTGTCGCTTGTGATTTTAAAACTAAAGTCACGACAGTCACCAGAACCCATCTGGATGGTATAACTGTTTATTTCACAATCCTCCAAAGTAGGATTTAGAATTACCTTTTAACGGCAATGGTTTATTTTGGACTGACCTAATGCTAAACTACTTAGATGTCAATTCCGATACACGACAATGGTTGGTGATGTTCATAAAGAAAAAGTATTCTGATGTCTGTTTACTTTTTCGGTGATCGGTAGATAGCAAAATGTAGTTTTAAGCAACCTTAATGTAGGACCAGTAATATGTGTGAAATTATTGATGTTATATCGTAAAGTTTATTTTTAAGTTTCCACTTTCACCTGAATTATACGTTTTCTCGGTTTCGTATAGAGGAGACACGGCGTTTTATTTTCAACGCAGTGCTGCTATATAATATATTACTATTTGCAGAATAATAAAAGGTGATTGGTTTTTTTTATAACGAACACGGAGAGTACATTTTATGAAGCATTAAGAGAAAGTATTGCCAATTCTCATTCATCAATTATAATCCCCTTCAATCGAAGTCTTTATGATATCAACTAAAAGGCTTTTTTTTACAAAACACTTTCGTTGGTTGTGAATTTAGTTTGGTGCACATGTTTGTAATTTTATATTAGAGATTGCAAATGCTGTAAATTATTTGGAATTTATACCTATAATAAAATTAAGAACATTTATAGATTTATGATTAAGATATTTGTTAGATATTTTGCATTACTTTGCTCTAACGAATCAAAACATCGATAGCCATATAAGGTTATACTTAATCTTTTGCCAATTTCACATGCGTTCATTCGTAAGCATAGTTGTGTATTTCGTATGAGTTGGCATACAACAGTACAAAAAGATATGTATGTCCAAAACATTGAAATATGTTCTTATTTATTTCTTGATTGAAAAGTAGTCTAATACAAAAATAAATTTAAAATTTTATCGAAAGCTCTCCTGATTTATTGAAGGAATTTTATATTTTATAGTGTCTTGTACAATTATCATTAATTGTTTCAAAGTAAATCTTAAATTTTCTTTCAATTTATTATAATTTGAAGAGTCATTTGACCGTTCCATATGTGTATTTAGAGCAATATCGCCATCGTTTTTTACCAAACCAATCCGGCTTGAACTGACGATTAATTAGGTGTTTCCTCGCCACACGGAACCCTTTGATCCGGCCGTCCGACGCAGGTCGCGCGTGTCGCTATGTTGCTGGCGACATCCGTAATTCTCACTTTTCTGTCGTCCCTTTCGTATGGCTCGCCTAATGATTGCGTCCTGCTTCGAATGAATACCACATCGCGTTTTTAGTCCTTTTTTTTATTGAGCACACGTTTTTCTGTTTTTTTTATGCAGGTAAAAGTCTATAGATATTTAGTTTTATGATTTTAATATAATTAAATTGAACACATTATGTATAAACAGCGTAGATAAATCTTTACTCTTTGCTCTTCACTTCACAGGTTGTAACTTCATGTGATGATTATAAATTAATAAAATATAGAATGATGAGATGTGATAGATTAGAATGCTTGCTTGCATACGTAACGAACCATGCGAAATTTATAAGCCCATGATAAGAAAAAGGAGCCTTGGTTACGCCCAGAGATCGCGCCAAGCTAATTATTTCACACTTTTCTTTTAAAAAACTGCGCGATGGCCGACTGTTTCCGTCGGCCGGCTGTCGTGTCGATTCGTTCCAGTGCTTGCACGGACGAGCCGCGTTTTTGCTCGGCTGAGCTTAGTTTTTGCTCAGGCTGAAATGCTAACCAAGTCAATACACCATCTTGTTTTCCAAACAATAGCCCCTGTATCATGCCGTCGGGTCGACGATTTGGTTTGCATTTTACACCGTTAGATAGAGAGATCGATCTGTTACAGATATATTAGACGCTTGCACCTTTCTATGTTGTTTGTAGGTTATCGCTGCCGCATAATAATCGCTCGTGCCCTATTATCAATCAGAAATATTTTATATTGTCTGCTTTAGAAGCAACATTCAAATGTTTTTTGACTTTAATACTTAAAACGAGTATATAGATGTTTGCAGAATAGAGCACCTGTAAATGTATCGTGTTTAGTTGTAGAGACAATACGGTTTGTGTATCCCTACACAAGTTTATTATTTATTTTCATTGGACGTGAGAATTCCATTGCCTACACCCGGATTATATCATCGATTTGCTCTTCAATCTGCAAGACACTTACTTTAACAAAGTTCAAACCCATCGATCGATCGCAATCAACTTTTAAAAATGTTCCCACAACTTCCATTGACTTATCATAATCAATTTTATAGTTTGTTATGAGACTTGTTAATTTATGACGCCCACTTCGAATGTTGCGGTTGTAAGATTTAACGCTTTTCAAAGAAGACAGTTAATAAACTCATCAACATAATGAAGTGGTCGACTTGACCTAAAAATAGAAGAACATTCTTGACTGCTTAAGTGTAACGAGATCTTTATCTCCAATTTAGATGCGCATATCGGAGTGTGCGATCTACGTTCTTACAGACGTGGACGTGTATGTAAGGCTTTCATATTGTCGTGTACATACCTAACCCAATTCGACGTGTTGATTCAAGTGTCAGTTATTATTTCTGTCGTTAGTAAAGTTGTACTGTCGTCACTTGACTGGTAGTTAATTTTATTACTTAGCCAACTTGTTCACGGTCGAGACTCTAGTTTAGAATTAATTTGAGTTGTTTCAACCGACGTCATAAAGTGGTAAAAGCCTATTTCAATACTGTTTTTGCTAGCAAACTAGTTTTTCTAGTCTTGACATTGTAGCGGAACAAATGAGTTTAAAGATACTAAAGCTTATTTAAATTAAAATTTCTAAATGTGTTACATTTGTAATGAGTATTTGTATCCTTCCCTATAATTAACTAGCATTCGTTTCTGAATCATAACTACACAATAGAGGATAACAAATTGGAATTATAAATTGTTATACACGGTATGTAAAACTCTGTCCCCACATACTTGCGCGTTTCGGATAATCCAAACTATAATACCAATACCATATAGATAATACCATATAGAAGAAATAATATAATACCATATAGAAGAAAAATTTGATAATTTTGTTTGTTACTATTGAACACAAAAACTACTTAATCAAATTTAAACATTATTTCACCATTGGAAAGTTGCATACTTACTAAGCAACACAAGCATTGTATATATCACCTGAAATCATATGTATTTTCGTAACGAATAAAACTCAAAAACCAATGGAAAGCTACATTATGAGCAAATAATATTGGTTATTAATATCTCTATGTCTTTATCTAAGCGGAAATAATAATTGTACACTTAATTGTACACCAAAATTTACAAACAATAATATTGATAGTAATACATAGTGAAGTACAATTGGCGGCCTTGTCGCATAAACCGATTTCTTCCAGGCAACTGGGAACTACGGTGATGAAACTGCGGATAGACAGACCAAGTCGCGGGTGGCTAATAGTCAATTATACCTCGTGTTTAGCTACACCGTGATCTTTATTTTGTGGATAACGGCGAAGAACTTTCGGTTTTTACTTTGTGCCGGCATTTTCGGGTTCGGAAGACATGTTTTTTGCTCGTGCGTTTCAGAGCGCGACCAGTGCGGTACCGTTGGCCCGCTTCTGTCCAGCCGATGCTCAGTCCGCGATTGGCCGACGCGCGGGACCAGAACATTCTAATGACTCCACTACATACTCCTCTGATCAATTACTTTATCGCACTCACCAAGAGTTATTTCTCTATCGGCGTGATGATATATCCCTCATGCTTATCGACTTTTATTCTCGCATATCTTCGACGATCGTTCTATAGATAAACCTGCTTATAACTTTCAAAGCGAATTCAAATATCGCTCTAATTCCATTTGATGCTCACAAAAGAAAGTTTCAGCTTCGCAAAATGTCGAAGTAATTCAACGACCGTATTGGTTTTAATGTCTATAAAGAAGGAAACTTAGACGTTGGGGTTAATGACCCCGATTCGTTTGCGTTGCCTTGACGATAAAGTTGCCGTGTGTCGATTAACTACAAAAGGACGGCGGGTTCACAAAGCACTCTTTTATGGTATTTGATAACATTTGTGACGTTGTGTTTTACGTGCGTAAAATACGTATGGGCACAATATCGCGATATTACCACTGGAGACGACACTAAATTTTACATGCTTACTTTGTTACTGACATATTTCCTTGAACTTCTTTAAAACGGGTGTTGATATGATTGCTTTTGTGAATTAAATTTTTGCTTAAATTAATGAAACACCTAACCTCATTTGATTTATTTTTAAACTATTTACGTTTTGGTTCTCTTTCCTGCCTCCTGGTTGACCACAACTGTAATATTTTTTACAATTCCTATTTATTTCTATCGTAGTACTCTTTGTATATTGAAATCTACGGTACAGTAGTTTTTTGACTGTAAACAAAATTTAAAAAAGGATTTTATACGTACTATAGACTTAACAATCTATGAACATATTGACGCTTCGCAACAAATGTTGATACCATCGCAAAATTTCTGACAATCTCAGACAAATATGGTACATAACACATGTGTATCTGTACTAACTCACGGAATTAGACCGATCCTTATCTCCCACTATAAAAGTATAATGTTGAAGCGGTCCGTAAAAGCTTCAAGCGCTGCAGTGCTTGAATAAAACATATGCAGCTGATTTTCGATTTTGATACGAGATATCGCACTTGTTTGCGAGCCATAAAGATAGGCTTTATCAGCCCCCTGTTTGAGTACACCTGGCGTAAATATTTTACTATTGTTACTAAAATAGACGTTATGGGAATCTGTCAGCTATAAAGTTTATACGAGAATAAAAATAAGACTTGAAATATATATTATACTTGCGGATCCCACAGACGTTGTCCTGATAACTAACCTAGATAACGACCAACTGCAGCATCATCTACCGGGTTTATTTGTGAATCTTCATATTTCAGGCCCTCACTTAAAAGCTTTAACAAACAATTATTAAAATCGATCCAGCCGTTTAATTGAAGTATAGATAAATAAGCTAGATACTGAATGCAGCGCCATCTGCCGGGCTGACTTGTGAATCTAAACCATCCAGGGCACTACCCAAACGCATACACAAAAAATCAATCTAGACTTTTAGGAGTTCTGTGACATACACACTTACAGTTTAATTTATTTCAAAAGCATATCTATATATATATTTGAATGTAAGTGTATATTTATATGTGTGTATGTTTGTTTGTTGTGTATTTTAATATATATATATATATATATATATATATATTCCACCAGCTTTAACATTATTTCTATCCAAAGAGTATACTATTATTATTATTAAAGAATATAAAATTCAACGTACTTTTAAACTTATTGTGCTCAACAATAATATTCATGCATATTTACCACTTCAAAAGTTTGTTATATATATACAACAAACAAACATAAATACATATAAATATACACATACATTCAAATCCATTTATATAAGATAAATATAAAGGAAATAGTTACAGAACTAGGGAAATAAAAGTGACAGATAATACTCCTTCACCAATATCTTAAAAATGGAAACAGATCAGATTTCACTTCTAGGGGGATCAATTACAGCAGTGAACGACTATCACCTGATTGACTCAGAGCAGGCTATCGGTATCGCTAATTAAATGGCGATTTTGAATTAGTAGCCTATCTGAAGGAGTCGCCAAGCAAAACTATAGATGATATGGTTTAAAGAAAAGATGGCACCGGTATCCAAAAAAGGCACAACATTTGATTCAACCAGGAATGGATGAAAGGAATTCTAGGCTGACCTTTCTTATTCATTATTCCTTGTCACAACACTAGCAAAGCACAAAAATAAATGCACAAAGAACTTATCGAAAAATTTCAAAAATCCCAACCCTAGCAGATTGCAAGTGTGAAAGTAATATTCAACTTTTTATTGATAAAATTTGCAATAAACTCTCAAAGTTTATGGTTGCATTACGTACTGCAGACGTGCGGCGCACTGGAAATGTATTTTATCGGCAACACTCACCTAAATTCAGTCTACACTTTCTAGGGTTAAAAAGTTTTAACAAGTCATTTTTCTTTTTACAGGTACGTGCAAAGTTGAAAGTTTGAGTTCATGCGTTTGACTGAGGATGTGTTTGGTATGTAAATCTGTACATTTATACATGTAGCGGTGTCTAGTTCTAGAAGTAATACGCGTACGGGGAAGATAATTAAATATAGTTTAAGTTTATATGAAGACGGACAGAAAATTTCAATTTTATATATATAACTAACGACCCGCCACGACTTCGTACGGCTGCAATGGGGATAAAATATGGTTATTGTGGGTAATCTCCAAAATATAGATACTTGCCATCTCGGATTAGTTTAAAGATTCAACCAGTGTTTGCAATATAAGCGCAAAAAATGTGTTTCTTTACCACATCACATTAGAAGACTCTGAAATAATCAGAGTTTTTCTACAATATTATGCATGATACTATACAACTCTTGAATCACTATCTATTAAAAACCCGCCTCATCTATCAAAATCCATTGTATTGTTTTTAAGATCTCAGCAAACATAGGGACAGAAAGCGGGAAGTGGCTTTGTTTTATAAAGCCACTTCGGCTTTGTTTTATACTATGTAGTGACAAACAAACCTGCAAATTCATTCCCGTACATTAGATATATGTGTATAATATTAATTTATATAATATAAATTAGGAGAATATCTTTGTTTTTGCTATATGATTAATAAATCAAAAGAAATTAAAAATGTATGTATGCGCATAAATATAAAATGAATACGCTAAATTGGACTTTTCAATTTTGTTTCCAATTGTAACAACCATTGTTTGTTCGAGATCAGGAAATTTGTATATGTATTATGTATAGGTAGTTTATAGGTTAAAGACATAAGAATGTTATTAAAACTCCCCCAGGATAAAGGTATCAACAGGATAAAATTTTACTACGTACCAGGCGGTAACCAATGCCGACCATACTTTTGGAAAATATACAAATACTTCATAACATTTACGCAATCACTACTAATAATAAAAGTTCTCTTTTGACGGCTTTAAAACGCGGTTTATTTAACTTTTTACGTTTTTTTGTTCGATGTTGCGGTTACCTCAAACCTTCACAAGATTGAAAAGTTAGTTCAACCGCGTTTAAATATGTTGAAAGAGTCAGACCTGTTACTTTTACTAGATGAATAATATTATTTTTTTACGCATATCAACTTTTCCAGATTGATTAATTATTAGCTTCTGATTATATATTTACACAATAATTCAGTTTAATGGATTTATAGGTGGCTAACTTTCGCATGAATAAGATTTACAGATACTTAATTTAGACGATTAGAACGTCGGTCGTTATTTAGCATTTTTATGGCGAATTAAATTGACACCGTAACTTATTGGCCCCCGGCACAGAGCAGAGACACCGTGGGAGTGATATACTTACATAATGAGGAAGCTGCGTTTAATAGGCTGTGGCCTGTGGCGATTACGACGCCATGTATCAGAGTGATGGTTAATTTGCTCTGTGGCTATACGCAGCAGGCCGCTTAGCACTTGGCAGGGTACTTAGAACCCTTTGATTTTAAGTTTAATAGATGTTTATGAATGTGACGTTCACTTTCCTTACCTACCACATATAAGCCGTTGGATGTCCACCGCTAAACATGGCCTCACCGTGAGATAAACATTGTCGCAGGCTGGGCAGACATGGTGGCAATCGTTGATTGTAGCTGCTGTAGCATTTGAGCTTACGCTAATGTTTAGTTAACGTATTTGGGCAGGTGTGGTGGCAACGGTAGAGTATAGCTTTGCGGCGGAGATGCTGTTGCTCATTCTTATTCTTGTTTTGGATGGATATATAATTAATAACGAATCTCATCTTAACTCTAATACCGTGACACTCGAATCGGGCTAAAAATTTAATTCTGCGGCTTTCGGGTTTCGGACCTCTCCCTGACTATCTATAATTCTAGAGTTTGCTTAAACTGGACGTGCTGTAATGTCGAAACCCATGTCATGATTTATCGATTAGAGTTTTCGTGTGGAGGAATTTAGGTGTCGCTGCCTGAATTTCTTATTTACCAAGCGATATTAAACTTTAAAGTGGCATGATTTAGAGTATAAATTCTTTGAATTAGTTTCTTAATGTCCTGAGTACTCAAAAAATAACAGTAGATTTATCAATTTCAAGAAACATGGTCGACGTCATTTATGTTGCTTGAAGACAAATATAATTTTCAAATGTATGGTATATAAATAAGTACATTTTGTAACATTTTGTGCAATAAAGTTAAATAAATAAAAAATAAAAATATATAAATAAGAGTACTACAAAAAAAAGTATCAGTTACTTTGAAAAAATGTAAACATATTTTTAATATAAATTATTGTAAAAGCATTTTTTCAAACGAAATTGTAGGATTTAGCTTAAATTTCATTTGACATTTAAAACAGAATTAGGTTAAAAGTTAGTAAATATAAATTGATCTTGCACAAATATCACAAGAAACTATCAATGATTTTTATTGATGTATCTATCGGATAGCATATTATGTCATATATATGTTATATATATATGACATATGTTGTTCTTATATGTACCTAAAACACTTTCACCACGGGTTTTACGTATTTATTGACTTATTGTAAATTTTTCTTACGTGTATATTCTTATTATTTGCAAATCAGTAGATTATTATTATTATTAAATATAATATCGGGGTGAATTCTTAATAATATAAACTAAAGTGATGAATAATAATAAATTTACACAACATCGAGGATCTTCATAAATATTTGTCCTGAGTGAGAATCGAACCCACGAACTTTGGCGCACAAGATAGGAACACTATTATCAGCACCATCGGGCCTGTCAATGGGAATGGCAAGGTTTTGCTTAAACAAGATATACTTTTAGGTATCAAGTCATCATACCAGCTATTAAAAATCCGCCGTTGGACATAGGCCTCCCAAAGAAAGGCAAATAAAGGCAATAAAGCAATTATGGGCGACATAGCGTGTTGGCAATCGCAGAGCGCAGCTTTCGCGACGGGAAAGCTGCTGCCCATCCCTGCCCTCTATATTTGAGCTGACTTTTTTGCATGGATATACCACCATCTGTCGGTTCTGGTACCTTAGTCGCCTCTTACGATACCTGGTACAGGGGGAGGTACTATTCTACTCTGCTGGTACCTCACGGCTAAGGTATCAAGTCAATATCTTGGAATATTACTACAATCACTCAGGTATCAAGTGATTGTACTAATATTCCAAGATATAATTAAATTTTAAACTCTATGTTGCACAAAAACTCCTATATTCTGAAGTCTGTTTACGAACGACATTCAATTTTTTTTTCAACGACACTCATAGTATTTGGAAGTGAAGAACAATGTTGAGCTTAGGTACATTCTAACTTCAACACCAGTATGATGTAGAAAACTAAGGTACTAGAAATTATATCTATGAATAAAACGAAATAACAAATGAATGCTAAAAGACACGGCATGCGATAACTTCTGGCCGGTGTAACGTGAAATTTTGCGTGTATGCTAATAACCCACTTAATTACTTTGTATGACGTCAGAGATCAGCTGGCACCCCGCCTGGAATAATTTCATGTAAGTGGAGCACTGTTTTGGAACGATTACAACAATGCCTAAGGCCTAGATATTAGGGCGTGGTAACTTGCTTCTCGTGTCTGTAATCACAGTTTTAAGTTTATTTGCAGTTAGCTCCGCTCACAACATCATTACCAAAGCAGTGAATAGCTTCTAATATATTAATCGAGATTTAATTTTAACCAACTATTTTTATCGCCCATACAAACCTATACAACTAATACAAACTCATCAAATTTCACATTTTATTATAATAAATTCTTGCACTATGTAAATCGTCATCGCAATTTCATTTGAGCTACACTGTTTGGATATACCTCTATATGTCGGTTCGGTGCTTGGGGAGGTACTACTTTTCCTACTCTACTCTCCAGGTACCCCGAATGTATACATTAAAATGATTATGCTTCTATCTATAGATTTATTTGTTTTATATCGAGTCTATTGATTATAATGCAGCCAAAGAAGAACTAATATCTTGAACACTAGCCATTATATAGATATCACTTCACTTTTAAACGCGTCCCGCTGGAACTGTCCTCCGTCACGGGCCTAAAATAATCTGTCCTTACTTCGGTTTCAAAATCTGCCACTCTCTGCTCTCCACTTATGCCATGCAATCGCAAGAAGCAGACAGACACGTTCGCAGTTCTAACATTAGTAAACATAGATATTTTTCTAACACTGGTTCTTTGTTATTAAGTCATGATATCAACAATCCATCGGCCTCATTTCCCTCTACGTGACCACAGAACATGGCTTTCCCATAGAGTCCATTCTCATCAGATTCGAGTTGTTAGAACGTGCGAATTACTTCGCAGCGATTCGAAATTTCGTCTCGGTATGCGAATGGCTCGCACGGACTTTATTGTAGCTGAAAATTGGTGCTGGCGTAATTTGGTGGAGTTGTGCATGATACTACTATCGCGTCATCATAGATAGTTCCACCCATAATTTTATAATGAGCAATTTATTTTACTGGACCTACTGCCGCAATAGCTACTTTTATCTTCAGGGGTACCTACTTGTTGAGGTAGTAGGTAGGTACTGTTAAGTGTTCATAAGCTCATGTAGATATGAGCTTATATCCATGTTTTTGTGGTAGTCAATTGTTTTTCAGGTGACAATCAGTAATAAGATTTTTCTCCTCAGTGTTTCTCTCATACTTATCGCTTTTGTAACTACCTGAAGCTTTAAAGCCTATCGATGAGAAACTAGAGGAAGAATGTTTCATAGCAGCATTGTTCAAACCGACAATCATTGACGTCCTCGATTATTTAATCTTTAATTTACGAAGCGATCGATATCGCAATTTCAAAAATAGCATGCGGCCCGTATATTATTATGAAGCCTGCGGCTTAACGATGTTGCTCGTGACACGGTTATAGGTGCAAACATGGCACTAAATATGTTATCTTTTGATGTATAAAGAGCACAGCGTAGTCAGAGTATGTTTAAAAAGCGGTTTACCTAATCTATATATTGATACGTGAAGCGAAAAGTTTGTACCTATTTGTAATAAAATTGCGCGAACCGTCCATCCGTTGATAATTGACATTTACTTTTTAATAAAATTTATAATTACACACACATCTGATACATCAAGATACTAAAATTATGTAATAGGCTTCAGTTAATATATTCTCTCTGGTTTAATTGAATGTTAGAATTTATTAAAAATCGAAAATTGCAATAAAGTTAGCGCTTAAAGATGTCATAACTTCGTCTTGGTGGTGAAATGGACCACCAGGCGATCACTAGTTATTATTATCTGTTTGTTTGTCCTTTTTGTAAAATATTTTATAATCATCATAATGCCAGCTTTGAAAAGGTCCACTGCTGAACATAGGCCTCCCTATGAAAGGGGGAATTTGCCTATACAGGCTGCTTTGGGCAAGAGTGATCGTAATCGGGGATGCTGCTGCCCTATTTCGGGAGGATATACCGCATGGTACACGGAGAGGTACTATTCTACCAGTACCTCACGGCAAAAAAAACTCTTAAGCTTTCTTCAAAAACAAAAATAAAGTAAAAAATAAGAGAAATCGGCCATAACAAAAGTTATTATTTATTTGTACTGCTATAGAATTTGTAATGGCGCAATATCTACTGTCTATAACGTTTTGTGGTCTAAGCTTACTGTAAGTCTAGCCCGACATGTGGATGCATACATCTCTCTCGGTTCCGCATTGCGATGAGATGCAATTTCGCGGGTAATTCAACAATTCTGCTGGTGTCCTGTGCAGCTTTGGTAGGGTTATTACCCGCTATTTTCAGTAGATAAATATAATGCTAGGTAGTGAATATTACGTAGCCTTTTGTGCAATATATTTATTTCTGGTTATAACATAACACAGTGTCATCTTAAAGGTTACCGGTTTGATACCAAAACATCATAAATAGCAAGGGAACATCAACCTTTATTCTAATTATTGTTCTCCTCTTTCTTTCTTTATATTGACTAATTATAGACCGTTGGCACAAAATATATTTTTAATATCACTAATAGAAATAACATAACTTATTTTTTTGTAAAATTAAATTCTCAGTTAATCAATAAAGGCAAAATATTAAGAATTATTCAAATATGTTCGTAAAAAACGCAGAACGCAGCTGCTTTCGCCTTTTTCAATAGATCAAAATTATTTCTCACGTCTATTTATTAGACGTAGTTGTATAGAAGAACCGCGGCAACCCCTTGTGGTTCCCACGCCGAGTGGCCAACGTGTTGCAACGTGTTAATCGCGCCGGGGCAGAGGTGCCACCGCGACCTACTGACTGGACTCTGATTCATTCTAATATGAAAACGTGATGTTCTATTACTTTTACTGAGAAATTTATTTGCGAGACGCGTTCGGCTCGTGAGGTGCGAACGGCGTGCGTTGTTCGATTGGATATTGCGTAAATAGCGATTGAATCTTCATTTTAACTAACTTTTTGTAAATTCGTCACGACGTTTTTATAGAAGTGAATGCTGAATGCCGAGGTAGATGTTAACGGTACTAGCATGATATGAGGCTAAGGGGCGAGTCATTATTAAAGCATTTTCAATTCCTCAGATTTCATGGCATCCGTAGAGTAATTGATTAATCTATATTATTTATAAAAATAGAAGCTGATTGACTGTCCGATTGACATATCAACGCAGGACATAAACAATAAGTATTAGAAACTTGAAATTTGCACAGGGGATCCTTTTATTATGTAGCACAGTTTTTGCAAGAAAGGATTTTTTAAATTCTCCTCCTAAAGGAGTAAAACGGGGGAGCAAAGTTAGTATGAATCTTTGCTGTTTTTTAAGTCATTCGAAATTCAAAGGTTCTCCATTGAAAGTCATAAAACATGCGTAAAAGCTTTTTTTTAAAAAAAACATTCCTTAAGGGAGTGCGAATTTAGTATAAAAATTCTACAATTTAACGAGGGTGAAACCGCGGGGTGCTGCTAGTTGTGTATAAAGGAGTACGCACGGCGCGGGACCATGGGGAATGTTCGAAAAGGATCGAAAACGTTCGCAATTAATAATTTTGTAAAAATCACATATTCCTGTGCGTATGTTCTGTAGATTGATTATTGAGCAAAGAAACATCGAATAATCAATCTCTGAATGATCATGTTTATTTGTCGATAGGCACCTAGTAACATGCAAATGTATTATCTGCTTGCCTACAATCCATCAAGTCGCCTTTCACGCAGTCGATGTTGTTGGTAAAAGCTAGTGTTGAATAATTGATTACACAAACTGAGATATAGCAATTATCATTGGAAGGAAGTCCACTGCTGAATATAGGTCACCCAAAAAAAGAGGGAATCGTGTTTGGCAATCGCAGAGCGCAGCTGTCCCGACGAGATGCTGTTGCCCGTCCCCACCACGAATGGATATACCGACATCTATCGTTACAGAAACCAAGTCGCCTCCTACGACACCTAGCACATTGGAAGGCACCACTCTACTCGGCCGGTACCTTACGGTAGTAATAGAAAAAAATAACTACAATTTCGATTAAAATATGCGATAAAATAAAATTGATTAAGTTGAGTCAACAGTACTTAATGAATAAGTGCCGATCGCTCAATTAAAAAAGACGGATGTTTAAATGTACATTTGCTATCTTTTACCAGATTACAAATGTTATTTATTCTCATCCGTTAAAATGTATGGGAGGAAGTTTTGGTCATTCCATCGCAACGTTTCAATTAAGCATTCGTTTTCTGATTTATTTTTACGCATAAAGATAACGCGAAGTTGAAAAAACAAATAAATCTCACAGCCACCGCACATATCCAAGTTAACATTTAAAAATAAACAAATAAATGTAGTTACATAAAAATGAATCGGGTTCATTAGTTAACTAATAAACGCACTCAATCATCCGCTCCCGCTTTCGAAAACAAACGTTGGACATCGTTAATCTTCAGTATCGCGATGTGTTTGTTCCATTGATGCAAGGAGCTCGCAAACTGTCAGCGGAAATATAAGATAAATCTTCTAATTAAACACGACATGGATAAAAAACATAATCGAAAGGCTCGACCAGAATTACAGTTTTGACACTCGTCGGTTACAGAACCGGCCATTTTTACGACCATCGGACGTCCGAACACGACATGCGTTTAAATTAATTAAACCGTTCAATGTAACAGCCATCAATTAGTGTCACAATCGAGTCGTAATCGAATAAAATTGATTATTCAAGCGGACGATTACTCGGTATCCTATCGTGTTCTCGATAGATAAAATAAAGAATTGCCGCCTATTTGCATGGTTATTGCTGCCATTTGTTTCCGCTTATGGTATCATTTGCAAATAAAAAGACCACAATCGATAAGAATGGAAGTTGTATGCGTGGTTGGTCGTGTTGTTTATGTCGTCGAATTAACCGTTCCTGTTTACAATCAATCTTAATTTAGAAACTTTGAATTCAAAGCCATGTAATTACTTCATCTCCTACTTTTCTGTTTTTAGACTTCGTATTTACACGGACTTATTCAAGTTGATAATTCTACTAGCATTATTACTATATTAGGTAATTAATTGATTTTACGAAAATTAAAATGTAAATGATTTATAAGATGAATATCCTATATTGGTTTACTTCAGTCATGACATGAATAACTATGATATATAAACAAATTAATGAAAATGTTTGTGCGCAGTAATTTAAAAGAAATAAAATTTAACTAAATTCTGTATTTGTGTATAATTCTAATACACGTAACAATAATACAGCCGCGGGGTACTGGCAGATTAGACTAACACCTACCTCACTTCAGTCGCCTTTAACGATACCAAGTGCAGGGGGCACTTGGTATCGTAAAAGGCGACTGAGGTACCGAAACCGACATGGCGGTATATCCATCCGAAGCAGTGTAGCTCAATATAATGAATTCACACAATATGTCATACATTGGCGCACAAGCTAGAGACGCTTCCGAAAGCGCCATCGGGTCCATCAAATTTCAAATAGGTTCGGGTGTTAGGACTGTTAGTTAGTCTGTGGTATCTGGGTTCTTGTCCATAATAAACGGAATTCTCGTCTATAGACCATAATTGCGATTCTGACAATCGGAGAGTGCGACGGGAAAACAGCTGCCTATCCTTTGCAATTTTGTTACAAGGCGGTTCTTGAGTCGCCTCTTACACGTAGTTCAGGGGAAGATACTGTTCTACTCTGCTTCTAGTCCTAGTTATATATCCTCGTCAAGTTCTGAATAACGTTCATTCAAAACTTGACTTGCACTCCCAGGAACAATCACGATCGAGCACTCGAATGATGAATTAATGAAACAGAAATTTTGATTTCGTATTACCTCTTGTGTTAACAAGGTTAGTACTACAAGAGCGGAAAGTACGGGATGTAAATTTGTGCTTTATTAATTCCCGTGCTCGTTCGTGATTGGCTCGTCGCCAACCGTCCGCATTATTGATTGATGTGTACGAGATGACGCCGGTTACACCCCGCCAAGGCTGTTCAGCGTCACTCTATGGATTTGTAAAGATATAGTTTGTCTCATCGCTTCGAATGACAACCGTTTTTTATCCATCTGTACTTTAATATAATATATATATATATATACGTCTGTCTGGTTGTTTATTTGTCACACATTTGTGTTTTAGCCCTTGATTATACTGAAATTGTGCAGATGCATTGCTGAACATTTACTTAATTGGGCGAATTTGAGCTACATTTATTTTGAATAAAAAATTAAGCTTACACACTATTTTATACTTTGAACTGACTTCTAGGTAAATAGATGAAAGCTTCGGTGTTGTGGATACCACACTAGCTAATTAAGATGAAACATACTAATATTATGCCTAAATATATGTTTAACAATTCAACACAGAACAAACACAACCCTTGGCGTAGAAAATTGGAACACCACTAAATGCGCCATCAAGCCAGTCACCCGATTTGATGGGCATCAAATCCGTGGCGTGGTTTAAAACATTTAAGAGTAAAAAAAAATACTGGTTTTGGGTATTTGCGAATTTGGACCTGAACAAAGTATGAGTGAAGATGTTTTTTTTTGTTAATATTTAAATCTGTTCTCACATCGAGGCGACGTGTTTGCAGCAATAATTACGCTCCAATACGTCGCCCCATCAATTTAACGATTCAAGATAAAAGGACGGACGGACAGACACTATCGCAGATGTAGCAGTCGCTGGCTGCCAAAAGGTCACACCATTAACCCGACAGTTATTTATTCACTTACGCACAACCTCTCGGACGGAGCCGTCTTTATTTGTTTCATATATAACTACTTTCCCAACACGGCTTTGTCCGCGTGTACTGGGTCACAAGTATATTACCATTACTTACTTACTTCCTTATGTTTTTGTGCACGTAAATTACCAGTTTCCAGAAAATTATGTCGACTTTTGTTTGGAATAAAAAACAAAAAAGTAACCTATATTTTATTCTAAACTAACATCTAACTCGGTACCAAATTTTTTTTAGTTGTTTTGTCGTGTAAGTGCAACAAATATATATCTATCTATACAATCTTTAGCGTTTGTAAGTATAGAGTAGTAGTATAGTTAGTAAGATGTTGAGTTCTCACGATCGCTCCGAGTGATTGCTCGAGAGTGGATCGATTTTTTTTGT
Source organism: Heortia vitessoides (assembly GCA_020976665.1). Classification (NCBI taxonomy): domain Eukaryota; kingdom Metazoa; phylum Arthropoda; class Insecta; order Lepidoptera; family Crambidae; genus Heortia; species Heortia vitessoides. The sequence continues at coordinate 6,521,842 of JACJUM010002477.1, read as the reverse complement.
TTGTTAATCTAGCGAGGAACATAGACCTAATGGCCTACAAACACGGCCTATGCGTCGGCTAACCGGCAGGCAAAATAACACTTAAGATACGCAAAATGTTTTTTATATCATTAGGTTAGCAAACATGCATACATTTTGTGTGTCATCACAAACATAACACAAGAGCGACGTAAACCTTGTGACATTTCATATTTTTTCACATTTGTCTGATAATTTCACTGCCACTCACGCAGTAGAAATGTGTAAAATGTAAATACCAATACAGGCGACCTTTGTAAGAGATCTATAGTGTAACTAAACATTAACGGACGGATGATGATGAACCTTTTATCTTACCAATTTGTTTTTAACAATCTTAATTGTATTTCATCTTACATTCGTGTGTTAACAATTTTACAATGACTACACACCTAACTGTAAATTACAGCTTACTCTATCTCTTGCACGCCAAAGTTAAGATATGGCAACATTAATGGCATTAGTCATTTGATTTGAATGAAGGTTCATTCCGAGAATATGTCGTTTGAAGATTCGGTTGCATGTATATTCGTTAGTTTTTAGTCTCAATCAGTTCTCAATTTTTTCCTATAGTATATACAAACAACTTCTAGAGTCGTTGTGAAAATTATATTCCACCGGATTTTTTATTTCTCGGTGGTCAATTATATCAAATTATGAATGTTTATGTTTTATGAGTTTCTGAATCATTTAATATAAATAATTTAAAAAAATCTAGCAGATTTTTTATGGTCCAATTTATTAATGACCTATAAAAATGTGTCGTATTATATACTGAATAACCTGTGAAATTCCGCATCAAATTCACTCGTCTGCTATATATTATAAAGATACATGAATGATTCGCATGTGGTACTGGTTTCAAATTTCTAGCAAATTTTTTTCTAGGTCCAAAACTAGGCGGCTAGCCTTTGTCCACCTACATAAATTTAAGATAGAACGCCAACTGCATTTCATTGTTTGCTGGCACGCCCCGAGGTGTTCTACATTTGAGTTTATTTTTTATCTGAAACTGTTTATTTGTACAGCTATTGCAGCTCACCTGCGTGTGGGCATCGATCAATGCCCGATTATTTTTCGGTTGGGCTTGTCACTTTTGGCTGTGCAATATTGAGCGTAGCAAGCAACAATTGTACGCTTTCATGGTATTGACGATCATCAGATGTTTAAGTAAATTAGAAAAGAAGTTTTAGTTATTTAATTTAATTACATCCATCTTCTGTTTATAATATGTTTATGTATCGAGCATTTCTTCTGTGTTCGATTATATTTACTAACATGTTTAATGGCATTTATGAACTCTTATTGATATTTTGTTCTGCTATGCCTTTACTTATTCGTTGCAAATTGAACGAATCCTCTTCTAGGTAAAAATAATTTAGCACGATTTGTTGGAGTATTCGATAATTAACCAAAACATCTTGAAGCAATCAAAGTCTTACGATACAAAGTACAACACTTGTCCACGATAGATGTTATCAATTAACTGCATCCAATAAATTCCCGGCTCGTACACCCTAATGCACAAAGTAAACATATCGATTGTGGCCCATTACCAACGCCTGCTCTCCATATCTATCACCTCATACCGACAGAGGCGGTATCGTAAAAGCTTAGCTCCATTACCCCCTTATTTACGATGTTAAAAACTGTTAACAGTGTCAAGGAGTCAATGGATACAAGGCAATATGATAAACACGTAGGCACTTAAATATAGTGGTGTAGATTTGTAGACGGCTACCAGACGCTAAGGCGAACGACCCCATTTTGTGCCTACAGCCATCTGAAATATATAGAATAATCTAGATGTTTGATCGCTGTTTGTGCCTAAGCTGACAGTGGATTGCTTAGATCGAAGATAAATATAATGATTAAATTTTAATATAACTTTCTAGTTTCGTGTTCAGTAAGGTAATATTTTGCCGTACTGTGGGTATAAAAGCGATCTCTCCTGATCGGATTGTAAACTAAAACAGACATTTTATTCCAGTAAAAAGAGCTTTTATTATTTCTCATCGTCAGTAATTAGTTTTTCTTACAATATGTAAGTAGGAACTTTTAATTTCCTACTTGCGTTCTACATAAATTGCCCTTTTGTTTTCAACCTCTTATATTTATTTCCCAAATACGCTCGACCATTAATGTTTCAGTTAATAATAATAAGCCGGGACAATTGGTGGTTTCCATTGGGGTGAAACTATAATGAGGGGGTATCGAACTCAAGTCTAATAAAACCACAAAGTTATGTCCTAATGTTCTGTTCTATTAGCAATATATAATATGAATGTTAAAATGCAGTAGTAAGAACTTGAAATAATTAAAAAAGAACATTGCCTCATCCAAAAATGGAACACAGCTATTATTTGCAGATATCGTGTTTGTTGCTAGAAATGCTGTGTTTAAAGAGTTCAATGAAAAATATGCAAACAAAACTGAGGAAGCAAAGGAAATTAAAAAGAATCTCCACTTTTATTTTTTAAGCGAAGCAAACGTGTTGGCTCACGGAGACTGCTGACCGGCAAATGTTGCCTTTTGAACACGTTAATGAGACACTCTTGGATGTAACCGAGGTTATTTAGCTCAGAAAAAATGTTACTACAAAATTATCTTGTATTTTTCAAGTTAAAAAAACCTGAAATACGCAAAAAACGTAATTAAATTTTCTTCACAACACTAAATTAGATTTCATACCATAAATTGTATGATGTACTCTGTTTATGGTTTTTATAGAAAATTTTATTCCTAATGATAATATAACGTTAGGTTTGTGAGGTTAGGTTAGGTTATACCAACTAGAAACCATATTTGATTAAAACAATTTATTTTAACTACTGTTGTTTTGCTTTTACAATTGATTTCTGTGTTTGTATATTTTTCGATAAATGATTCGAATGGCCGAAATATTCTTAACGCAGACTCTATGCTTTACAGTTAATTTTGTTATCATATTATCTAAAACGACTTTCTAATGTCTTCTCACTTGTTTACTTTGTAAGGTATGCAAATTCCATTAATCAGTAGCTAGCATGCTCCATTAGCAAAAGCCTGATACCTTAAACAAATCCCTTCATTAAGAAAGATATATCACCAAAAATTTTGCTATTAGGATCAGAAATTTAAACCTAAGTATCATGCGAATAAGATATATGACGAGGGCAGATGTAAGCTGGCGGAAATTCTCATGTAGTAGGGTAAGTGCAAAATAAGCGAGATGGAACATTTTGCAGTAACAAAGAGTTGTTCGCAGCGGTTTTACTTAGCACCTGCCTTTGGTATATACATGTATGTATACCCGTATATACAGAGAGAGTGCGAAACGGGTTGCTGTAAATAGAAATGTATGACAAAAGCTCCTTTGTTTTGGGACCTTGTTAAGTTCTTAACTTAAACAAACGGAAAACTTGCTGCGGGTTTTTTGATAAACAGGATTGAACGTATTTGCTTTATGAATTGTAGTCACAACATACGAGTATTATACAATGAAGTCTCCCGTCGGGTCTCTGTTGTAAACTTCAAAACTCGAATGCATTTTCATACGGTTGTCACCAATGGATAGAGTAATTTATTTAGAAAGGTGAAAAGGGCAGGTTAATATTCTTTCCGACTAATATACCAACCGCAAGTGAGAGTGAACTTTTAAATATATGAAACATAATGACTATACATTGAAAGTGAAACAAGCGTTGAGTAAATGAGAAAGGCATAACATAATAAGTGTGTTTTTTTGCGCTTAGCCGAAATTTAGAGCGAGCGAGGAGTCAAAACATAATTTATCATTGTCACGAAACAATGCAGTGACGGGAGCAACAGATTTACAGACATACAGCCGAAGAACTATCTTTAGTTTGATTACTTATCAGTTAAGGTATTCTGTAAAGAAATTCGGTCTCGAATTCAGCTCCTTGAACGTTTAAAACTCTGTCCATTTCACATGCACGGCGACGTGACTAGCTATTTAGAAAAGGATAAACATCGATGTAATTGTAAACGAATCGACGTTTTGAGTGCATTTACAAAATGTCTATGTTTTTCGACTATCAGTTTTATCGTGGTGACTGGACGTGCGATCATTGAAATGAAAATAGCTGTGAAAGATAGTAGCCGTCAGTAATTTGAGCCTCGATGGGCACAGAATGTGTAATTTTATACGATTGGTTTTTTTATTAAAAGGCTTGACTCTGATGACTCGTGGCGATAGTACCGCAAGCCACATTCATTTTTACGCTATTGAAACTTTTTTGAAAATTTTACTTTGCTAACGTAGAACGGTTGATTTGTTGTGCACCTGGAAATATTTATTTGATTTGTTACAGGATCCTATTTGATTTAGTCGGATTGAAAATTTATGAACTTCTCGAAGATAAACAAGAGCGTTCTTGGACTTCTTAAAAACATTTGTGTTTCATTTTAAACCCGATAAACGGCTGGTTGGTAAAGGCACACAAGCAAAGATGGCCAAGATTGACGAATAGTTATAATTGGGACTTTTCCTTAAATATCATTGTTATAGCAGCCACAGAACGTGCACTGCTGGATATAGTAACCCCTAAAAGGGGGAATTTTGCATTGTGACAATCATTTCAGCTACGTTGTTTTGGATGTTGATTGATATACTGCTATGTGCCGGTTCCGGTAACTCAGTCGCCTCTTACAACACCTGGTATTGAGGGAGGTACTATTCTACTCTGCCTGTACTCGACTGCAAACAGATCAATATTTTTTCTTCAACAAAATATTACGTTAACACTTATATCAGTACACGGGGCCTGAAATGTTTTATGCTTAGTAAGTCTGAAGGAAAGTTTGTCGCACCAAAACAATGTAATATAGAGCTGGTATCACTGTCACAGACTCTATGATTCCACGGAATGAGAAATGGTGGGATGACGTAAAACACTCTCTTCCGCAGCTATGCACCTAATGAAATAACAACACGAAAGCTGAGGTGTAATGAAAATTGCATTTGTGAATTCTCATGTGACCGCTTTACTTTGGAATTTGAGTAGCGGTTTCACGTAGTTTAGTATGTTCTATAAAATATGTATGCAATTATTTTGTTCTTTTCAAGTGTGATTGCTTCATTGTAAATGTTTCTATTATAATTTAAAACTTTTTCTACTTTTTATTATAAATGTAGGTTGTCCTAAAAACATACATATCAATGTGAATTACATAAGCTAGTAACAAATTACAAGATTATGTATGGTACGCTAGATAAGGGCTACAAATTGTTAGAAGATATATAATTACTAGAAGTAAAGTTTATAGTCAACAAATCAAATAGAACTTGCTGGAAATTATAAAATAGCCTTATGATTACTTTTCCAAGAAGAAACTAACAATTCACATTGACATTCAGTGCGTTATTAATATTAAAGGAAGGTGTGAAAACTATACTCTGAGTTATAAAAATATATGTAAATTAGTTTCCGACGGAAATTGCACATTTTTTCAAAGTACTGAACGGAAATGGCAAAGTGCAGTCGGTTTACGCATCGCCTCTCACTTTAAGTCATTCATCTCCGATACCTAATGATCGTGTTAGTTCGAGATGCACTTTTTATACTTATTTTTCTTTAATAATATCGAGCTGGTTTAACCCAATTATTTACATTATGAATATATAGATCTTTCATCGAAAAGGTGACTTTATTTAGTATTCGGAATTGGTTTTCAGCAAAAATTAAAATGTAAGTACACCAAATCTTCTCGACACTTCATCATATTCTAATATTGGTAAAAGAGAATAAAAAAGGTTTTTATATCAATTACACATTATAAACATTTAAATTCGCAGTTTTTAAGAACTTTAGTGTGATACTGCATCATTAGAGTCGGTTTTATGTTCGTTAATTGATTTAGTGTTGGTAGCTGGTTGTTGCATGGATTATTTGCCAAATATAAACCATAGAGTTTATAAAAATATGTTATTAGTTGTTTGTTTTGTAAAACCTATATAAATATTGGATTACCGATATAAGTAACAGTAAATTATGAATAATAATTGTGTTTCAAAATATATTAACTAACTGTTCTAACAATTACAGGCAATCACATCGTGCATATTCATTAATATTTAAAAAAAGGTAATAATCACTAACATTGAAAATCAAAAATCAGCAATCAATCAGCAAGTATGAAGCAAGTACATATGTAAATTAAATTGATTAAATTATTAATCATAACGAAATGAGTATTATTGTGTAAAAATTTGTATCAACCGTGGATATTGGATAATTGTTCGCGTAAATATACCTGTAAAAAAGATCTCAATCAATGCCAGGAAAAAATCCTGTAGATTCCAAATAAGTAAGTCGCAGTTGCGTGCACGTTTTTATAATAATGCGAAAAACTTTGTTCTCAGTACTATATGAGCTCGACATTATAATTTTAAATGCGCGCCGATCTTAGAAAGCCGGTGTTAATGACAAGTAAAACAAAAGAAAACGAAGAGTAGTTCATAACAGTTTGTCATTGATGCTATTAAATTCAAATTGCGCGAAAGTGCACAATGTTTGCTCTCTATATCTCGTTTCGTTCGGATACAGCGGAGGTTTTCTCCTGTCGTTCCGCGTATGATAAAGTTACTCAGTGTCTGATTACCTTAGATATCATTAACGTGGTCTGTATTAGTGACGTTTGCAAACCGCATGTTGCAGAGGCGTAAAGCCATTAACTGGCTGAGTACTTTTGATTATCTTACAGCGCGTCTATGTGCCTCGAGGATTTGAAATTAGGGATGGTACGTGGTGTTGGCGGCAGATTCGCATCTCGCAGTTGGGTTTTATAACTGTTGTAGTGAATAGAACTTAAATTTTACTACTTCTTGATGTTGAACAATGTATCCGTTTTCTTAATAGTTTCCATACTGTCCTCAATGAATCTTATTTTGTTCCCAATGTTAACTTTTTTTTCTAAAAAAACACGTACAAAAAAACAACTTATAATCTAAGCTCTATCTATTGTAAGAAATAACGAAGACACATTATTCGTGAACTATAGCAACAAACAAAGTAACAGACAAATATTCTACTTTTTTTTATTATGAGTACACGTAATATTTCGTTCAAGCTCTTGTCGCTCAATTTATATTTTTTATATGCGTTTTATGAAGATGTTATTTTATTGTTCAAACAATTTAATTTATTTTACTTTATGAAATAAGCGACAAGATTGGATATGCTCGTGTGTTCCGCTCATGCTACTGAGTTATTAATTACAAACGCGACGGTTAAATTATATATGAGAAACTTCATTCAAAATGTCAGGTGAAATAAATACAATGAACTACACGTCACATTTCCACTTTCTTATCTTCAATGTTGTTATTTTGTAGTATATACGTGACATATATTCCCGTAACTAACACAAAATTGTACCAGAAATAAATGATTATAACTAAATTAAATCTTTTTTTAATTTAGTCTTAAGAAGGTCTTATAGCGTGGCTTTTTTAAACAAATACGTTTCTTTAAACTACATTTAATTTAAAGCAATATATGTTTACCAATGTCGATATTTTTAAGCAGATTTTCTCATCCCTGCATGTTATGCCACGAGAGGTTTACTATAATCAACCATCTTTGTCGGCTCGGATGAAAATTTAAATAAATCCATGAAATATTTATCTCACGCGCCACCCTTATCGTGATCGGTAATTAAAATACCGTAATACTGATATTTATCGTGCACTTACATCTGTAAAGGAAACGACAACGCAGCTCCTCAAAGGGCGCCCTACAAAGTGCTCGCTTGTCAAAATATTTTCATAAGTTATGGAAGGAATTTATTGTTGTCTTCCGGCGGCCGTTTTCTCCATATCCCTTTGACAGCTGTTTATTTTCGTTCCAGCCCTCGGCTCCGCCCGCCATGTTCTTTTGATCGCGTGTGGCGTACGCGCAGCGTCTATGGCGTATGCAATTAAACAATTTACTCTCAAGAAAGCTTCTAATTATAGGAACATACGAAGTTTGTTTATAATATTCATTATTACACCACGCATGCGTATAACTTACTCAACATTGGCTTATTCTCTAATGGTAATTCATGGGCATTTCAATCTTTCCAACATTGTTGAAGGAAAACGTAATTGTGTAGTTTCTCTTATGATTTGCCGGCAATTAACCTACTAATGGGTTTACTGCTTATTGGGGAGATGTCCTGATCAATTAAAACGATCGACCTGTATGCGAACAGGTTTTATTTGCAACAAAACGTGCGTAAGAATGTATAATGGACCGGCGGTTGCGGTGCGGCCGCAGCGTTGACAAACCGCCGCGGGCTCCAATAAATCTAGCCAGAAGATGTTCAGTATCGACGAGGCTAAATCAACTGCGGTACAGTTAGTTTTCAATCAGTACTGCAGTACATACTGCAGTGTAATCGCGACGCGCGCGCAACGTAATTTGCCGACCGCCGGCGGCTGCGCAGTTGCGGGATGTAATCGCGCTGCCTGTACAACACTAGCTTCTGAATAGATAAACACGTTAAGGGATTTAGATTTGTTGCTCCGGTTTGTTTGACGATTTGCAACTGAACATTGCAATTTTGTACCGTAATGTTTGACGTATTAATAATAATAGACGTATAAAAAATAGCACTGTAGGTGCCATGCCATGCCCATAATTACCACGCTGGGCAAGCGTGCTGGCAGCTGGAGATGCTACTATCCATCCCCGCCCTATGTATTTGAGCTGAATGGATGGATATACCACCATCGTCGGTTTTGGTACCTTAGTCGACTCTTACGAAACTGGTGCATTGGAAAGTACTATTCTATTCTGCCGGTACTTCACTTACTTGTTGTTTTATATTCTTCCCTATTGTTATAATTTAGCTCGGCGTTATCAAATGACGCTGTCATGTAAACATCAACAACAAATCATAAACTGATTTTTGTGCTAACGTCATGATTTTATTTGTTATTTATATAATTACTATGTAACGAAAGTGCCTAAAGTGTATAAATGAGGCTTGTGAGCCTGATGGTCGCCGTATTGTATTTGTAATTTCGATTGTACTAGCTGCTTACTTTGGTAATATGTTACTCTCCATGCATTTCTACGAATAGTGCCGTTTAACGGAGCGCGGCGAGTTATATCATAAAAATACTCGTATTTGACGGGCCCGTTGGCGTAGATGGTAGTGATCCTATCTTGTGCAACAATGGTCGTGGGTTCGACTCCTACCCAGAGAAAATATTTATATGATAATATTTGTGTTTGTTTCTGTATCTAAGTGTCAAATATATGTAGTAGTGTTAAGTTTAAGAAGTATATTTATGATTTTTCTGTTGGCTAGCGTCCGTGACACAAGTGCTTTAAGCGACTTACCACGGAGTCAGCTCAATGTATGAGATGTTGTGGGAATTCATTATTGTTAAATAAATTTACTAATAATTAATTTTAATAATACAATGTTTTCTTTTATATTCACGATTGAATATTTTGTGCTTATCTGCAAGTTTTTAAATAATTATTGGATAACTGTAATTGACCTTAGAATAATTAGACATTGTAATAATTTTAATTTATATTAAGGTGTTTGTTATCCTGAATAGATAAATAAATAAATTACAAGTCTGATCCTGTAAAAATGTTTTTTTTATACAAATACTATATCTATAAGAACGTACAATAACAATGTAACAACTAAATAACTGTGTAGGTAAAGCTAATACTTCGTTATTCCGACGATGCGTCAGCCATGCTGTTAGATGTGTTGTAGTATTAGATTACCGGGTGGCGGTCATGCGTCCAACCCTTCGTTGAACATTACGCGTCAATGGATGTGCAACACATGTAATTAGCCTTGATAGATTTGCCGGGGTTAACAGCAGTATAATGCTAATAATTATTTATTTTCATTTTGTATATATTCATTAGTTTGTTAAATGTTAATAACTCTTAGTATGGAAGGTAGGAGGTAGGTATGAAGGTCTTTAGAGTACATCTTTTGCTATAACAGAAGTAATATGTGCCAGTACAAAACATGCATTGCAGTTCGAAACAAGATCAAGCGAAAGATAGACCAGACCTACATTATCGAGGGGCCTGTCGAGGAGAAATCCTCGTGAAAACAAATCACCTGGTGTTTATTAATACCGTAGTTGTAAAATGACAAATAAAATACAGCGACGAGCAAAATACGAGGTCCTTAGCGTAAATATTGGATGCTTGTATCGTAAATACGGAACTTCCTCTCGACATGGCGGCGACGGAGGTTCAAAAGCGAAATGTTGCCAACTCTCGCAGTCTGAGTCAGGGTTGCCGCAGAGAAAAACAAGTACACCTAAAAAAAATCTCTTAAAATAAAAATAATAAACAATATAAAATTATGGACTATGTATTAATTAAAATAACGTCTTTTGGCAACGATCCAGTAGTCAGACTTTAATCAAAGTTAAATAATATTGCAGGCTACCACATTTGCTTGCTGTACTTTACATGGCGACATCTCTAAAAAAAATATTTTTGTGTGGTCTTTAATTGATCTGACAGATTTGCATAGCAACTGATTCTTACTATATATTTAAAATATTACCATAACGCATCCCTGTCGTTAGGGATGTCACATCAACTCCGCAGGTAAACATCACAATATTTAAAAGTTCAACCCGCTCGAACAAACAAGCTTCGTTTCATCCGTCCCCGGGGTTGGGTTGCATTCTTGTTAATTGAAAGGGGGCACGAAATAATTGGGAAGCGATATCAATTTTAATTAATTAAAGCTGTACGCGCTGCCAGATGGATTTTAATAAAGGTGTCAATACTTATTTCGATAGGGGATAGTTTCCTGTACACGGAACTATATTCCTGACATACATAACTACGACTCTCTTAACTAGCGGCGCGCTGCGGTGTCGCTCGCGTAATTCTCGTTCCCGTGAGAGTTATAAAAGTAGCCTGAGTTACTCCTTATAACTTCAGCTATTTGTTAATTAACGTCGAAGTTACGATTGATCCAGCCGTTTTGGAGTTTACTGACAGAGAAAAATCAAATTGTAAATACAATAGAAATACATACACATTTGTTTATTTTAATAAACTGTTATTTTGTTATAACACACAGACACTTCATTTATATATATGAAGTATAGATAATACTGTTTATAGGCTTTAAATGTATGAACAGAAGGCTTGATATCTATTTTTTGTCACTTTTGTCATTTTGTCCCTGGTGACATCGACAGTTTCTAGTCGCTCTCCAATTGGTTGGAGACAGAACACATTCGATGTTGGCTGAGTCATCCCTGCAGGCACTTGCAACCCAACACAACATGAGTAATTAGACCGTACGAAAAGGTTACGACCAAAGCTTTATGGAGAAAGTAACGAAAGGAAGCACACGTATAACCGTACCATTATTAGTATTTAAAATATGACCCTTAGGTATCATACTATTAAACGCATTTATATTGTACATTCATTATCATTTAGCCGGAATTTTTTAAACTTTATTACATACAGTCACATAATATTTAATCATCATACCAGACTTTGGAAGTTTACTGCTGGATCTCCAAGATCCTAATCTCCAAGAGAGGAGGTTTTCTGCCCATAATTGCCGCGCTGGGCAAGCGTGTTGACAATCGCAGAGCGCAGCTATCTCGACGGAGATGCTGCTGCCCATCCCCGCTCTATGCATTTGAGCTGCACTGTTTCGTATGGATATACCGCCATCTGACGGTTCCGATACCTCAGTCACCTCTTACAACACCTGGTACAGGGGAAGGTACTATTCTATTCTGCCGGTACCTCACGGCATAATTTCCCAGTTGCGAAAACTGCGCTCTGCGATTGCCAACACGCTTGCCCAGCACGGCAATTATGGGCAAAATTCCTCCTTTCTTGGGGAGGCCTACGTCCAGCAGTGGACTTTTAATGGTTGGTATGATGACGATGATGATATGATGTACCGATTTAAAAAAATCATCCGTCTGACTGTGGTTGTAAGTGCGAGCCATGGCGTATCTATATGTCAATCGGCGGCAAAAACACAGCATGTGGTGAGGCGGGCGTCGGAAACCGCATTGGAGCTATATCGATTCATTCATCTCTACTGCGGAATGGAGGCACGCTGCAGGATGGAAGCCTGGGAGGACAAATACTGCTTTGTAGACATTAAATCTAAGATATGAAAGGGGTCTGTGATACTTAATCGTGTTAATATATTTTTCTTACTTCCTACTAATATTAAATTCTTGTTAATAATATGACTATAAATTATTACTATTGATATGACGTGCCCGATAGCGTAGATGGTAGGGATATCATCTTTTGGGTTTGATCCCCACCCATGACAAAGATTTGTATGATGATTTGTTCGCTTTTGTTCTGTGTCTGGGTGTTAAATATTTGTATTACCCACTCCCCACCTCTGGCGTATTTGAGCTACGCTGTACATGTAGGGTGGATATACCGCCATCTGTCGGCTCTGGTACTCAGTCACCTGCTACGATTCCTTATACTTCTCTGCCCCACGGCACAAAAAACAAAGTTTGATATAAACAGAACTTTAATGGAATCACAAATTTGTTATCGGATACTGTGATTAATTTGTTTTAATTACTTTCGAGCATCATAAATAGCTTTAAACGCGTTTATATGGAAGATGTATCTGATTCATTATTTCCTGCGGTTACATGGCATCAATCGATTGACAGTACACAGCTCTCCTTTTAATTATAAGGATGCCATTTCTACGATGATGTAGAGCTTATAAGTGATTTTAATTAAAACCGACACGCCGTAATGCATAAACGGGTGATTGAAGATGGGATCGTCTAAGCTAACGTTATCTAACGAGGTTGGACAGGAAAATGACGGGCATTCCGTGTTCTCTTGTATGTGGCTCTAAAATAGTGTGTAGAGCATATTTACGTTTACATTTATATTACATCACTATCATCATCATCATATCAACTATAGAAAGTCCACTGTAGGACATAAGCCTCGGAGATTTGACTGTAATTTCCGGGCTGGGCAAGTGTGGTGGCTATCGCAGAGCGCAATTTCGCGACGAGTATGCCGCTGCCCATCTCCCTTATAGTATTTAAGTTGCGCTGTTTCGGATGGATCTACTGCCATCTGTCGGTTCAGGTAACTCGGTCACCTCTAACGACGTACCCCATGCCTATTTTTTATTAACATTATTATTATTAGTTCAAACGGATTTTTTTTACAAAGTCTAAATTTGGATTGTACAAACTTAAAAAAGATGAATTTCTTTTTTGTGGGTAAACAAAACAATAAAATATAATAACGATTTTGATAATTTATTAGACACTTTTTTAAAATATTTTCAACTTTCAACTGAATTGAATAATTTGAGTAAGTACTTTGATTAGTTGATGATAAATTGGCATTTTTATAGACACCCTTTTTTATTTATACAGTTGAAATCACAAACGGAATGGGTATGTAGGGAGATACGCATCGGGATAACAAAAAAGAGCTTATAAAACATTATCAACTTAAATCCAACTTCAATCCTTTCAACTGTAGTCAATGATATGTTCTTTACGTGGGGTGATAGCCGACTGTGGGGCAGTACAATTGTTACGTACAGTGCTATTTTGTGTTCGACCCAATGGTAATTAAAATCATCCACTCGAATGGTTGTGTGCTGTTCACCGGGCGAGACAACGAGCCTTTCAAACAATGCACACGCTTTTACATTGATGTGACTGCCTATCTACAGCGATAGATAACGAAGACTTGCGCTTTGTGAGTTGCCCGTAGCAGCTGCACTTTAAGCTCTATTTCAATACTGACAGTACTCAATATGACTTGCATATTTGCTAGTGTGCTGACAGGCGTGATATAGTAATTGCGGAGTCGAGTATGCTGTCATTATTGATCTTCGTTTTCTGAGGTTTCGGCAAAATATATTTTAAGTAGTTTGAATTTTACTGTTGTTTATTATATACGACTAGCAAAGCCCCGCGGTTGCACCCGCGTTATGCTGTCGAACTTTCATACTAGTTTTGCACCCCTCTTTTACATCCTTAAGGGGTGGTTTTGGAATAAAATATTATACACGTGTTTTATAATTTTGAATAAAAAACTTGTATGCAGAATTTTATGTGTCGCGTCTTGCATTGATATGTCAGTCAGTCAAGTTCTCCTTTTATGAATATAAAGATACTTATTAAAGTCTGCCGGCGGTTCGAGCGAGGCCTATTACAAAAGTACTGTAACGTTTTTACCTCTTTAAAATTATGTAAATTACCATGATCACAGTTGGATCCTTCAATCTCATTACCATGTCTAAGAAAAATACTTTTAGAAAATTTTAATAGAAACGAAAGGTATCCAATAAACCCGCAAGATTATGCCATCTAAATTCCCAGCGAGCCAATAGTAGATAATAAAAATGCCTTGAATTACATTCCTCTGATTATTATACTAGAAAAATTTACACAGATATAAGATTTTTACTCCGTCAATAGCATAATAGCAATTCCATCCGAGCTCAGGACAAGGTATATAAACTATTTTAATACTTAACATATTCTAATTTCTTGTTTAATAGATAGTAATTTCATAAAATTATTATTCACAGGGGATTCACTTGCACGTGTGGTAGTGTAACAATCAACAAACATACAAAATCAGCCAGCATCTTAATCTATACTTACTCATGTCGCATTTAAAAGCAGTTTTTACATCTTATGGTACATGTTACTGTATTTAGCTTCTATTATGGTAAATTCTAGAATTTACCAGTATAGTCTAGGATTTACCAATGTATGTTGGTAAATGTTAAAACTAATTTAAAAAATCAGCTAGACGAAAATGGATCGCCGTATAACAAACACCACGTACTTTTATATGTCCTACCTTAAGAGCGTGATTCAGAGCCCCGCAGCGCAGGAGTGGCAAAGTCATGGCAAAATATCTGAATTAATTCTTTATTAAGCCCGAAATAAATATCTATCTTTCTAACGTTTACCAACATGAGTTTGTAAATCTTAGGTTGTACTAGTAAATTTCAAAATTTACCGTAACACGGGTTTTTAGAGTAACATATATAAGTCAAAGGTAATGTATGGGTTCTTATCGTTTCTAATCATGTTTTTTTCCAAAAAAATCATTAATCATCTACTGTGTAAAGTATTATTATTATTAAAGTATTATTATTACTGTTGGATACAGACTTCCTCAAAATTTCTGATAAAAGCATTATCATATGCATATGCGGCATGACTGTTCTGCATCTCTTGATAGATTGTCATTCCAAGAATATTTACCATTACGTTAAGGGATTTACGCCTTTAATAGATCGTAAAATATCAGCCACAGGAGTCCACTGTTGGACACACGCCTCCCCAAGACAGGGGGATTTTGCCCATAATTGCTGCACTCGGTAGGCGTGGAGGCAATCGCAGAGCACAACGAGGATGCTGCTGCCCATCCATACCCTGTAGTATTTAAGTTGTGCTGTTTCTGATGGATATTCCGCCATCTGTCGGTTCCGATACCTTAGTAAGTAGTCGCCTCTTACGACACCTGGTACAGAAGGAGGTACTATTCTACTCTGCCGGTACCCCACGACTAGCTCCAATTAAATCTCTCTAATAAATTATTCAGTATAGCTTCAATTATAAGCATGATGCATCAAATTTATACGCGTATTGATTACCGCTATTGACCATGTCCCCTACGGAAGTGGGCAGGTAATGAAGTCCAAACGTGTCCCGTGTTTTAGGGTGGCAGCGATACAGTATTGATGTGTTGCCTTTGGTGCACATCGACCGTTATTTTACACGATTGAATGGAGTTTTAGGGCCGGACAATATGCTTGCGTATATTTGGAAATGTGTGGTAATAATGAGAATGCATTTTTTGTGTAACTGCCTATTTTGATGATGTTTTTTATGTATTTAGGGAAACGTTTAATCAAATAGATGTCTTGTTATATAGTATCTCATTTTCAGTAATATGAGACGATTATAGAGTTAATACATTGATCCTTTTTTTCAATTTCCTTAAGGTGCTGTTTAATAAATTATTTAGCTTAATAATGGTCACTTATATTTTAGATTAGTTATATTAACCGAACGATAAATGAAATATCGCAGTTTCTAGTAGTTTTATAGCAAATATTGATTGGGCTATTCTCTTCCAGGGTACCCAATGCCCCCAAGAGTTGCATCGCCGAGATCTTCAGCTCGGACGCCATCGACAGTAGCCCCGTGAAGAATGGCGCGTCCAGACCCCGTGTGGTCCGCGATACCCCCACCAGACCCCGTGACACTCATTCCCGTCTCTTTGGGCAAGTCCGCGTAAGTTACCATTTATTATTACAAATTGCTTTTACTTCTGGCTTTTGTAGCGAAATAAGAGAAAGTTGTTTTATGATGACCCATGCCAGACTCTATGGAACTATTCCAAGATATTTTAACAGGTTTGTGTAAGTTATTGAACTATTATGTAAAGTAACGTAAAGTAACTGTAAAGTTATTTCATCTTGGATTTTTTAGTAAATAGATCAGAAGTCTGACAATAAATGACACCTTTCTATTATTCCAACAAAACCTCGTGACTCTAGACTCTTTGGGCTGTGAGTGCTTTCTAATTTCTTCAGCAGCATTCCTGAATTCCACATTCCGATACTCGTGAAGGTTATATATCTCCATAATCTATGGACAGGTAAGTGTGGCTGGATGGCCATTCCATGCTGCTTAAGATTTTAGCACCAAACCACCGGCATCTTTAGCAGTACCGTAATACATGTAGAGGCTAGATTAGATACACAGTATACGGTTTGCAACAGTCTGGTAAGTAGGTACATTTATATTTCGTTTTTGGTATTTAAGTTAGTTATGAAACTGTAATGGTTCTATGAGTATCTAATTTGCAAGTATAAATTCTGGTTTGCAAATAAGAATCTTATTTTACTAACAGGTTGAACTTAATGTTGATAGATCCGAATATAGTTATCGATCTGGATCTAGGAAATGAATAAAATATTACCGTGAATAGCCAAATAAAAGGATTATAAATTTAAACCTTTAGATTATTATTACTTTTAACATTAATTTTGTTCGTTTACAAAACGATAACATTATTACTCTGCAGTCTTTTAATTCGAGTATTACTGGTATTCCAGGCTGGAAACAACGGGTCAGTCGCTCCAATGGTGACGGACACAATCCGTAGCCATATCCAGTTCGGCGACAGCGAGATGAACGGCGGCAGTCCCAACCACTCGCCCTCCAAGGCCATGACCAATGGCAGCGCCACCTCGACCCCCAGCCGAGGTGAGACCGGATCTGCCGAACACTGTGAGTCGATTTCAATGTAGGCACGATACAGCACGCCTAGCATTGCAACGTTGGCGAGAGGAACGCATAAACGTTGGATGGATTTAGTTCTAGGTGCATGTAGCGTTGGCCCTTTCTGATTCATACGCCAAGCTTAATGATTGAGAACTTTAATTGCAGTTCTATCATTTAATATCCATGGTTGCGGTTAAAAGCTATCACTGGGCAGCAGGAAGTTGGGGCTCAAGTGGTTGCATCTCGACAATCGTCACACATTCGAACGATATATCGTGGAAACGATCTTGTTCTAGCCATTATTAAATCCATTCAACATACGAACCATCTGCCTTTAAGCAGAATTCAAAACAATGCACTTCTGTTCCCATTCCGCTTGTTATGAGTTCTGTGAAGCCAAGGTCGATGCTCGCGCACTCTCTCGGGAGCCAAAAGACACACGTGCACGCGAGGTATACATAAGAAGCTTCACCACTCATTAAGGCTTACATACTTATTGTCTTTCACCTGTCATATAATCTCTTGATTGGATACTATACAATGAACATAATTATCACTTTCGAAACATAAATCATATAATCTTCCTACGATGAACTCCGATAGATTTACTAATAATAAGCAAACTTTAATCGAATGAAGCGTGATTGCACGAGCTGTAATTAATTAAAAATACTTATTTACAATTAACAATGGTATTACTCAATTACAATAACAATTGTCAGTGAATGTGAATGCAAATAACACATTTGTATATTGTAAAGTTATTATAAGTAATATAAGGTATTAGGTTTGTCAGTATTGTGTAACATGGGTCAACGTTTCAAAGTTCAACGCGACTTTGTCATTCAATCCGTTCTATAGAATTGTGACGAAACGTTGGTCCTTATTAGGAAGTTCGAATGACAACCGATTATTCTGTAAATGGTCAGCGTTGTACTCTCCGCCGAAGAGGAATCCGGTAACCGGCGACGGAGTAGCAGTGCTGCCGCCGCGCCGCCGCCACCCGGCCGCCAGCCTGCGAGGTGCCGACCCCGACGATCCTTACTTTGAACCCGACCTACATCCCGCCCTCACTCCTCAGCCCACCCACCGATACTTCACCCGAGAATGGCCCCCACGTCCCGCAGAATACTATGTAGAGTCCACCTCCAGAGCAGCGCCTCACGCCCGGCTCACGCCTTACACTCTAATCGGCCTCAAAACTGACGATCCAGAGAAGTCACATCCCATTATCGACTCTGACTCATTGTCGCCTCAACCACCACTAGTACTCGACAGGCATTGGCCACCTTACCCCGCTCAACATTACCTTGAGCCGCAGGAACACCAAATTCCCTTTCACCCATTGCCTCCCTACGCTTTCGTCGGCATGACGTCGGCTCTTGGTGACCGACCGCAACCCGAATACAAATACAGTCCAATTCCAACGTTAGACGCCCCAATCGATCCTTACCTCATCGCAAACATGAACCCGCCCCCGACGCTGTTCAAATATGAAAGGGATGGACCTATACCAGACGTGACGCCTCTCCCAACTGAAGTGATCCCAGGTCCGCACACGCTTGCCGGCTTCCCTCCTATATTCCCCAAACATGTCCCCGGGTACCTCTTTAATCTGAATCGGCATGCAGAAGACTTCACTCCTAAGACGTACTTTGTAGACTATGTTCGCCGAAGAGAAATGGGTGGGTGTTCAAATTGACTGATGAAGGAATGCTACAAATATATGCACTATCTGATGGAATATCTTACGTTCCATATTGCATCAGGTTTTTATGCTTTACTGCAAATATGTATATAAGTCGAGTTTTTAATTTTGCCTGCAAGATCTTTAATACAGATTCCTTCATATTTTAAATTGAGCACTCGTTACCCTTTTATAATTTGCTGCTTTGTAAAATGTTGTTTAGGTAATTTATAGATAATATATAGTCTTAGATCTTAAACTGTCTTTTCAGATATGTTTTTTTGATTTTGATATTGTAAATGCTTGTTGTGTTGTATGTATGTAAAATGTATAATTTGTATAAATGTTTTCTTGCCTCTCTATGACTCTTTGTACCTTCTCTCTTGCACGCTCTTTTTTACTGTAAAATCGTTTCTAAGCATCAAGTATCAGCTTTAAATCTACTACTTTCAGTAGCTAGAAGTAATAGTATATAAGTTATAATTATGTGGGAGCAAATTCTGTAGCTTAAGTATTAAAATTTTATGCAGATTACGAATCAAAAATAGTTTTGATGTCATTATTTACAATAAAATAAATCTGTAAGAAATTCACTAGTTAGCATGATAGGATTACCTAGGACCATCTTCCATTTCGTCTTTCTCTGTAGTTAATCGTTAAATTTGTAGATGTTTGGACTTTCTTGGGAGCGTGTTATTTAAGCAGTATTATAAAGTAGTTTTGAATGAAATTTCAGAAGGCAACCCGATCACCGGCGACGGCTACAAATCCATGAACGGCCAGATCAACACTGTGACATCGATACACGGCACCAACCACATCATCCACCACAGCCGTGTGCCGCCCGGCGGGTTCTCCTCCGGCCTTTGGTAGACTACGTCTTACCCCCACCACACCACCTTACCGTAACCTACCTAATGGACGGCGAGCGACCACTGTCTCAGTCGCCGTTCAACTCTCGGCATACGCGGACCGATTGTACTCTCATTTCCACTAACATGATCAGAGTATTGTCGGTAATAAAAATTAAATTTGCATTTATTTCAACTACCATTTTGTTAATCTTACTAAATTTGGAGTAGCATCGTTAAATTATAGTAAAGTAACGTGCACCACCAATTGCAACGTCCACTAAAACAGAAGGGTATATGTTGTTAATTAAATCCTTAGCCTATCCCAGTAACAGTTTACTCGAATAATTTAGAATAGATTATAGATATTTTTGTAATAGTAATATTTCGATAATATTATTGTAAAGACGATAGATCTTCGTTCGGTTGCTCTTTGAAATCTTACGGCTTTATTTGTAATCAGTTATCGAAGATTAAGTAAGGTGATGACTAGAAAATCAGCCTTCTTCAACTCATTGTGGCTTTTGTGACTTCAGAAATGTTGCCCTAAGATTTTAAAGATCAACACATTACTAATTAAATTAAGGACTTGAGAAATTGTAATCTTTCACACATAAATATGTTAACGCATTGATATTGATTAGGAGTGAGGAAACGTATCAGCAATATACCAAAACGAATAGTGCCTTGATTGGTGATGAAGTGAATTAAAAAAAATTCTATAAGAATGTATGAACGCGTGACTTTACATCTCGTAGGGAAGTGATTATATTGTCTATATAGTTCACGGTATAGAAATAGTAATCATATGGCACTGGCTAATTGATACATTATAAAATTAACATTAATAAATTAATATTCGACACTATTTAAGTATTTCTCGTTTGTTGAATTTTCATTGACGTATTTAAATAGAAGTTTTTATAGAAATGCATTTATTTTGTCTTTTATACAAGTTTATTATTTTTTTTTTTAGTTTATTTTCTACTCGTTTAGGATAAAAGTGTAAAAATGGATTTGAATTTTGGTAGATTATCTGTTAACATATTGGGTGAATGTCTCGGACCATAGCGAGTTAGATTATAAATGTATGTGACGTTTCTAATAATAATAATAATGTAGAATGAAACGCTCTTAGAATTACCATATCATCTTTGTAAAAACGTTTTAATACTTCCTAACATGGAATCGCATAATCACAGGCCTAATTGTAACAAAATTGTTAATAGATAATAATCCATTATTTCAAAATAAAGTTTTTTTTATTACATTGCATTTTATTAATGTACCTATTACTAAGAATAAATGAAAAGTGTATGACGGACTGATACCGGTAATGGAAGCAAGAGAAGTATGTCAAGATCGAAACAAATGGAGACTAAGTTAGTCTGACCCCGATTGGACTCGAGCGAGTGTATAGTTTAATCTACCCATTTTATGAATACACTGGTTTTCCTTAATAAGTTTTTAAACAAGTCTCGAAAAAAATATTGACAAATTGCGCTCCCAATAATGGTCAACATTGGAATATTACCGTTTATTTTTTGCGTCACATCTTTAAGTTTTTAAACATGTTACAACAGGAAAATACCTACAATTTAAGACAAAGAATCTAGAGAGTGCAGTTTTAATCGCACATAAAAATGACAAAAATCACACTTATAAAAAA
Source organism: Heortia vitessoides (assembly GCA_020976665.1). Lineage (NCBI taxonomy): Eukaryota > Metazoa > Arthropoda > Insecta > Lepidoptera > Crambidae > Heortia > Heortia vitessoides. The sequence goes on along the minus strand of JACJUM010002477.1, from coordinate 6,500,333 downwards.
GAGAGAGCCACTGTGAATTTTTATTCCGTTAATTTTACAAATACTTTACCTACACTAGTTAATTATAGCAGTTGTAAATTGTACCTAAATTCTGTTATGGATGTCTGTCAGTCACGATCGAGACTTTTGTCCACCTTTAACCGTTTGTAACTTTTAAGTGGTTTTTAGGTTTTGAATCTTTTAGATATTAAAAGGTTACACATGAAAAAAGATCAAAATCCCAAGTGAATCTTTAATGAGAACGCATACATTATATACATTTATATATTAGACTTTTGGGTTTCTCATAATATCATTATCATCATATTAGCAATAGAAATTCCACTGTTAGACACAAGCCTCCCATAGATAGTGGGATTTTTACCCATAATTGCAACACTGGGCGGGCGTGGTGGCAATCGCAGAGCGCAACTACGCGACGAGGATGCCGCTGCCTCACTGCGTAATATTGAAGCTGCGCTGTTTAAGATGGATATACCGCCATCTATCACTTTCGGTACCTTAGACGACATCTGGTCTTTTATATACGATATTCAATATTTTATTAAAGTGTGCTTGTAATTTGTATGTTATCTGATGTTCATTACTCGTAATTCGTAAATTACTTAGCTCGTAATCACTACCTATGTAGTATAACTACGCAACGAATTACACAGAACAAAATGTAATCATATACTTTTCCTGTGTAGAGATCGCATCCGTTATGGGTGCGATTTGGCACCTAATACGATCAACTACCATTTGCGCCATCAGGCCCATCGAATCAACGACATAACAAAAAAAATTGAAGTTTGCTTACATTAGGGTTGGTTATAATTGTCTTAGCAGTGTGTAATTTTGCATGAAATTTACATGGCATTGTTCTCGTTTTTTATTATTTACTTTGTCAATTGTGATGATTGCAAAGCGTCGCAATCAAAGATTATTAATTAACATTTTATAGCCATGCTAGAAGTAAGTTCTTACGGATACCACTGCGAACGATCATTTAGCTAACAAAATAATAAATACAAAAAATTGTGAGAATGTATTTTTGCCACTATTTCCTACAAAATCTACTCGATGGATTGTAATAATAAAGCTCATACATCAAAACATCAAAATAAATATTGTAAATGCGAAGGTCATTAAAAATTTGTTTGTACTTTATCTTCTTGAATAAACGACAATTTTAGTACTACAAAAAACAATAGATGGCTCTGAGCAATTTAAAAACGTGATATCGAGTAAAATTTTTCGATCTCATCACATCAGCCACTGCTGTATTTAGGCCTCCCCAAGAAATGGGAAATTTCTTGTGTTGGTAATTGCAGCTTTCGCAAAGAGGACGCCCATTCCAGGTGGATATACTGCCATCTGTCTCTTCACGCCTGTTTGTTGCCTCTTCACGCTTTATCTACTTAACCGATCTTCGATTGGAAATTGACGCGGGGGTAGCTGCGGGTAGCAGCCAGTAAATTAATTATAATAATAATAAATTCCCACAACTTCTCATACATTAACCTGACTCCGTGGTAAGTCGCTTAATGCACTTGTATTACGGACGCCAAACAACGGAGGAATTACAAATATACTACTTATATATTTATCACCCAGACACAGAATAAACACAAAATATCATCATATAAATATTCGCTCTGCGTGGCAATCGAACCCACGACCCTTGGCGCATAAGATAGGATCACTACCATCTGCGCCATCGAGCCCGTCAAATTATTAATATTCATCTTTTATAACAATATATCATAACTACACAATCGTAGCCGCGGACGACAGTTAATCTATACTAGACCTGTTGGTTGGTATGTTACGATTCCTACCTTTAACCGTTGAACTGATTTTAATAAACTTTGACGCGTAGATATCTTGAAATCTAGGTAGGGGAGGCATAGGTTCATTCTAGTAAAACGTTCTTAAGTGACACTATGTATAAACATACTTAAAAATAAAATCTTCGGAAAAAAAGTCACTTAAAACCTATTTCTTTATTAATGTATTTCTTTTTAATTTGAATTAATGCTTAAACACAGATATCTATACAACAATGTTGTAGTGAACAAATTAAACATACAAGGACATTCAACACAGAAATAAAAAACAACATCCTGGATAACACTTAATATATTAATAATAGTAATAAATAAGATATTTACAATATGAAGTTACTAATTATATTAATGAATTGGACTATTTCAACCTTTCAACTCCTCATCCTCAGCACTAAAGTCCACTTGAGGCACTTCTTGGACCCCGTTCCTACTCCGCTGTTTCTCTTTTGAGAGATTTGAGGGGGATTCTATCTCGAACGTCACAGGTCCGTCATTTTGTATCGACACTTGCATATACGCTCCAAATTGACCATCTGTAAGATATAAAATTACAATACAATATAAGACATATCAGCCATTGGAAGTCCACTGCAAGACTTAGGCCTCCTCAAGAAAGGGGGAATTTGCTTATAATCGTCATGTTCCGCACAGGACGTTCTGCGGCCGGTATGATGGTATAATATTAATGGTAGTGGTGAATGTGTTATGTATATTTTGTACACAGTTATAATTGGTTGCAGACATACTTTTTTTTTTGTCTGTTGTCAGTTATTGCGCAACAAAAAGGAAGTTAGTAGATTTTGGCCCTGTATAAGTGTCTACCTAAGATTAATTTGTTGGTGATCTCAGTGGTAAAAAGAAAATACACTTGTCTATTTAGATTAAACCTAATATTATAAAAACATATAGGAATTAGTCTGCACTATATATATAGAAAACCTACTCCAATGCCTAGGATATTTGTATTGAAATTAAATTGAATTAAATGGACTCCAAGGTAGTTAATTTATTTTGTAGTTAATCAGTTTTTAATTAGTTATTCAGTTGATAATTAATCAGGAGTTTTTAGTATATCTGACACTATTTATACCTACTAATGGATATTATTTACAATCAAATAAAATAAAATTATATTACCTTACCTTTAATTTTATCTGGTTCATAAGCATCTTTCAGCAATTGTAAAAATTTCTCATAGAACTCTTTTGATTTCTCTGCACCCATTGCATTGTGGAAATCAGGCCTATTACCCTATAATTAATACCAAGTAATATTTTATTATAATTTCCGAGATATACTAATGATAAATAGCCATAGACTACTTGTATAGCAACAGTGAGAAATACATGTATTTAATTCACACACCTACAAAAACCAATTGGTGGGTCTTTGTATTTTGGTTTCCATAATTCGAAGAATACCAAAGGAACCAATGCAAGAGACATTGTTAAATATTTTAAAAATATTTATACTACATATTCTTCTCTGGTTATTATATTTAATCTACCAGCTCTATGAACTAGAAAACAAACAACAGGTAAAACTGAGGACATGAATTAGTGATCAAAAAACCAATAATGTTTTGTCATGTGATAAGTTTGAACCCTAGACAAAGACTTACAGACTACTTTTGATACACATGATTTACATGGTTAGGAGAAAAGCTAATTTATAATTAATAATGAATCTTTAAAACTATTGCAACATAAATGAACAACTTGACTAATGAAAAGCTATACTATTGAAAAGGAACATTGAACATAAATTCTATTAGATGAAAAAAAGACCATAAAGTAATCTATCCATTGTTTCAGAACCTTTAAAAAAACTTAAAAACACCAACTTGACTTTAAATTTAAAAGTTATACTGACAGTCTGCACAGACTACTATATTTTCGAAAAAAGTATTAACAATCTATTATACATTGACATATGATTTATATTCTTCCCTCTTTTAAAAATGTACTTCAGACTTACCTTCCAAGTGTTGTACAAAGTAAATTGGCTAACACACAGCAACTCAAATTGCTTATCTACCACAGTCTGTTTCCATTTTGTATTGGTCTCATCATCAAATAGTTTTACACTCAATAGTTTTTTCACACTGTAACAGTAGAAGGAAATAAATTATAGGAAGCAGGTCAAAAAAATCTTTAATGATTTTTCTGGTATACTTATGTTGGTTGGTATTCTGGTATGCTTACTATACTGTGTTATTGTAACAGTCAAACAATTGAATAAGTAATCAACAGAGGTTAATATTACATAAGTGTTACTAGCACATTACAATTATTTCACAATAGAGGTTTAATTAAAATCATAAATTCACCCAGCTGTATAAATATGAGCATAATTTTCTTTAACTTTGGCAATATATGTAAAATAGCTATGGCATATAGCATCAAAAACTATAGACTGATTGTTTCTCTAAAAAATTAATCATTTTTTTATATTTTATTAAGAGATAATTTAAATATTTTAGGAGTTTATACCTAAATACAAAAGTTCATAATAAGCACACCACATTTGTAATAAGTTTTTTTTTATAAAGCAGATTTTTTATATTTATTCTATAGGTATTCTAAACTCTAATAATTTATATGAGAAATAAAATCATTATAGTTGTTATGTAGAAAATGGATGTAGATTTGATGGAATTGTGGGTACTTGTACTAAAATGTGATCTTTTGAACTTACATATATTCCATGTCCTTTTGAGTGTCATTATTTGAAATGCCAATAAGAACACAGAGCCCTTGCTCAATACTGCTGATAACTTCACCATTCACTGGATATGCAAAGTGAAAAAAAAATGTTTATTTATTTTTCATGTAAAATAAAATAATAATAAATTCACAGAACATCTCACACAATGACCTGACTTCAAGGTAAGATAAGGTAAAGGAATAGAACCTACAACCTTTGGTGCACAAGGTAGGATCACTAACATCTGCGCCATAGGGCCCGTCAAAATACTTACAATGAGAACTTAACTTAAGTAAACTTATCAGATTCTTTTTTTCAATTACTAATTTTTTTAAATGTTATATGAAGTCTGTATACAAAAGATCAATCAGTAGTAAAAAGGAAAAAGGAAGGTACCAAGAAACGACACATGGTAATTATTTAATCAAATATTTTGCCTAAATTGTTCGCAAATAATATTTGTTACAGTTTAAATAACGAGAATGATCATAGATTTAAGGTGTCCTATACATTATACTATCAGAAAGTATCAAGTAAATTATTTTGAAAGTTATAAATACCTATTAAAAGAACATCTCATTTGAAATTAACAGAATTCGTATTTGTACAGATTTATTAATGTTTTCGAAGCAAAATTGGTAGCGAATAATAAATTAAACATACCCGCAACATTAGCCTTCATTACACGTTGAATTAATGCTTTCATTTTAGTGTAAGGTATTTGTTTAAATATGTGCACTTTTATTAATTCCTAAATAAACCCAAAGCCTTATTAAAATTCTAGCAATCCATATGGTTTTGACAGTTGACAGTTTCTTTTTTATTTTTTTGGGATATTTGAAATTGCCGGAATAAATTATTAAAATAAATATAATTTAGGTATAAAATTAGTTATAAGTGTTTTCTATAAAATTTTAGGTAAATATTAATAGTTCACTATTTATTTCTGTAGAAAGAAGTATGAATATAAGCTACAGTTTATTTATAACATATCGATACTACTAGATGCGAGTGCTAATTTTTACCATTTGATTTTACTACTCGTCGATAGATGGCGTTAAATAATATAACTACAAAATATTTTTTAGGGTAGAAAATGTATGAACCTGTTCATAACAGTCGACACAAACCGCCGCCGCCGCTGTGTTATGCTTCAACCTCCGATTAAGACCTTCGATTTAAAAGTGTCGGAGCTGAAGTCGGAACCGAAGGTGTAATAATAATCGGAAGTTCCGACTTAACGGAACCGGAGTCGAAGCTCCGTAACATCCCTGGTAGAAATATACCTCCTCCGTACCAAGTTTCGTAAAAGGCGGCTCAGGTACCAGTACCGACAGATGGCTATATATCTATCCGAAACAGTTTAGTTCAAATGCACAGTGCGGGGATGAGCAGCGGCATCCCCGACGCGAAAGCTGCGCTCTGCGATTGCCAACACGTTTGCCCAGGGCGGCATTTATGAGCAAAATTTTCCCTTTCTTGGGGAGGCCGATATCCAGCAGTAGACTTCAAATGGCTGATGAGATAATGATGATGATTGTTACTTAATACAATTTAAGAACAAAGATACAATTTATCAATTTATAAAAAAATATATGAGCATTGAATAGTATACTAGATAGATCTGAGTGAACATAATTCTATGTATATAAATATACAGCCCTTACACGTGTCGTCGGGTTGCCAAAGAAAAAACATACCTTCAACGCCCAAATCAGTCACCCAGTACAGTTTTGAGAGTAGGGCTGCCAGTTTAAAACAAAAATTATACTAAAGAGATATTCCAAATACTTTTTGATTTTATTATAAACTTCGAGAGCCTATCCTTTTCATCTACATAGCAACCGTTTCCTTGAGAATAACAAATAATAAAAGAATCGTCTTATAACATCAGCTATCTGCCATCTATATTTTATTTTTAAGTTTCTAGTAGAAACCATTTCTTGAGACAGATTTACATCTTTTAATATTAAGTTCAAAATAGGTGGAGTCAATCTGATAATGGACTCAGCATATTGTTGAGAAATTTTCTTAAGGTGCCGCCTAAGATTTCTTACATGCCTCACGTTAGAAACATTACTCTAGTACGTAATTTTAGTCTGATTTTCAGGGCCCTCAGACGTATTGCTCATTTCCTGTTTTGCACGACTACACGTGTAAAATATGTGGCTACATACTGTGATATATAATGTGTTATATGTAAAATGTATACATATATCACATAGTTATTCTACATGTAAGTATACAGTGTACACTCGACATAATAATTTGGTAAGGAACAAGTGAGTAGCTATTCGTTATATGAAGTATTTTTTTAAACTGAAGTTTGTTATATTGATTTTTGGTTGAAATAAAATTTGTTACAAAGAGGGGGTATGTGATGGGTTGCCAAACAGTCAAAACTTATAATCGGGCAGACTTGTCAGTTTCAAAGGATACCTTTCATTTTTGACGATTTTTCGTTTTAGAATTAATAGGTACGACAAAAGAAAATGTACCGACGTAAAATCACAAAATACAATACCTACGCCTAACAGAAGTCGCAAACAGTTTATTTTAGCCGGACACGAAATCAAAAAGCCTAACAATCTCCGGCTTTAGCCGGACGCCGGGGAACGCTATATGTAAGGGATGTTAACCTGAAAATTACACGATTTTTGTCGTCAACGAGGTGGTAGTTTGCAGACGACTTTTGTATGAGATCTAGATAGGTACCTGATCTGTACTAAAATTAATAAAAACCGCTTGTGTAATAAATACATGCTACAGAGATAACTGGGAGTTAGGAGTCTGAGAGCATTATAAGACAAAATATTTAGGGTAGGTATAATTCCAGAATAAAAATACTTTGTAAATAGATATTCAAGAAAGACTAGTTTATTTTCAAAAAGATTTCTTATAATCTAACACCACAATGGGAGCTTATAATTTAAGCGTAGGTACATTAAGCTAGATATACACAGGGAGCATTGTGCAATAAATATATAGGTAGTCTTTCACAATTCAATACGTATCAAGGTACTTAATTTTAACATAGGCCAATTATACTCCCTAAAACAAGATAACGGTATTCAATAAACAAAAAATCTTAATTTAAACACGTTGTAATTTTCAGATATTGGTGCTTTTAAAGTAGGCACTGCAGTGATCTGCATTTATAATCTGAAAATTATTATTTATTCGCTGCGCTGTCACAAAACATATTTACAGACAAAATAAAAATTAAATACTATTACGGCTAAATCAACACCAGGCGATGTAATCTGAAAAATTAGACAAAAGTACAAAAATAAAAGTCACTAAGTATGTAATACTCAACTTTGTATTTTTGATCAACATACCGAAACAATATAGCTAGGGTACATAAATGTACCTTAAAATGAACACAGTGATTGGTAGATCTGTGCTTGAATCAACAATTAAGCATAATAATATTAAATGCAATTGATATCAGTAGCTGAAAACATTTCTTACACTAAGAGAGCGTTTGACTAAGACTTAGCATGCTGCCTCCTATTGATTTAAGACAAGGGTTATATATATATATATATAAGTCTAATAAATGTATGTGTTGAAGTAAGTAATACAAACACTCTAGGCAAAGTCAAATACTCTCGTCATATTAGATCTACTTTAAGACCGATGCCTCAATATATACTATTTATCTAAATAAATATATTATGTATTTTATAAGAAAGCAAATAATTGATTACGTAAAAATTGCAACTCTTCCTCCTTCCCCGCCATTATGGTTAAAACAATATTGTTAATACAAATATTATTATATATATATTTACAATAACATATAAGAATGTGTTGGTTATGCAGTCGGCCAAAAAGTAGACACAAAACACTTTAAAAAATTTGAAGTTATTTTCGGATATAGTTTTCAGGATTTTTTTGAGACACAATTACTAAACTTTATGAAACCTTCTATAAATCATGTGCGTTATAAACATTTATTTGATAGGAAATAATTGGAACACGTCAATTCCCCCACACACGATGACTGTAACACAACCCTAATTTATTTCATTAATGCCTTTCCCAAGGCCAATAAAAATGTTCTCATTGCATAACTTTGGTAATTTATTGTTATATAGCCTTAGTTAATTTTTGTAATGAAACCTCTTTTTATCACGACTAACATTTTACACTGAAATAACAAACAATTCTTTTTCTGTTTAAATGTTTTCCGCCATATAAACACACGTTAAAACTAGTGTGTAATCATGTCTACATTGTAATAAGCCTGATAACTTAATCTAAGTGTAATAAAAACTTATAATCACTTCAAACTTATATTTAAGAGTATTTTAGAATCTTTCAATCATTTCTTCGTACCACATATCGATTTTATAATCTGGCAGTGACAAAAATATAACTATTGTATCTTTTTTTAACGATCAAAGCTTAGAAAGGATGTTCCTTTCATATTCAATTGTTTGAATTACATAAGAAACAAAAGTGAATACACTTGGAAATCGCACCTTAAATTTAAGAACAAGCTAATAATAAAATGGTACGAAGACGTCTACCTTAACTTTAACAGCCTCTGACAATACAACCTCGTAATGACTTACATTATAACAAATGTCCTACATTAGCCACAACATTTTCACTTAAGACACTGCATTTTCTTTATTGCTGGAAGGAAACCAAGTGGGTAAAAGTTGCATTTCCTAGAATCCCTTTGGATATATCGTGCTGTTACGAATACTAACGGTAAGGTACATCAGTATATCATCAGATGCTTAAAATATTTTTATGGAGTTATACGCTTAATGGGTTTACGGTTGCTAATTATGGAGTTTTGTTTGGCACTGCCATGTGGCTCGAGGCATGATATATTTGAAAAGGCACCCAACAAATCCCATTAAAGAAATCATATAGACTCTTCGTTTCTCTTAATACCCAATCGATGTCCGAAAAATTTCTACCATGATACCGATTAAGAATTCAACCCCATATGTCTTTTGATAAATACTGAATGTGGATCCTCCCTTCTAAGGGTTCGGGGTGTTACAACACTTATGGCTAGGTTATATACTTACGAACTACAAGACAGTCGAGATCTTTTTCATTTAATTTTTTTTTTGTCATTTCTATACTTTTTTTACATTTATAACGATTAATATAAACAACAATAGCCCGCGCATTAGAAGTTATATCAATAAGTTACATTTTAATCAATAACGAATACAGACTTAACATTTATAAGTAATTGATACATTTCGCCAAACTAAATTTCCAAGCCAAATGTCGTTATGACTAATGAACATACCTAACTTAAACAAAATAGCATAGAGTGACCAAAAAAACACGAAGCACAAGAGATTGATTTACGCATCTGGCTCCACTTTCAGAGGAAGGTTCTGATCGACAGAGTTGACCAGAAACTGGACGCGTTGGGGCACACCGTACAAGCGGACATGTTCCATGAACCGACGCTTGTTCTCAGGGTGCTTCAAGATTGTGGCAACATACTCTGTGGTTTCCTTTTGGAGCGCGATAATCTTTTGTTGGATCAGGCGGTTCTTCTGCATGAGAGCGACTGTCTTCCAGGCCAGGTCGAGGATGACCCGGTTCTGCAGCGCTTTGTCCACCGGCGGGATGCAAGGCACTGGGTTAGATTCATCGCTGGAAGGCGGGGTCGGTGCCCGCTGCATTCTTTGGAGTCTCCTTTGCTCACGGAGACGGGTCAGCTGGGACCCTGAAACAAATGATAGTAAATTTTGTTATTCGGTTGAGAATATCTCTGGAGGTATAATATATAGGGCATATATAGAAATATACCACAGACGCAAATCATGGTCGAACGAACTTTATGATGCGGTCTGTAGTCGCTAGAGGCAGGGACTGTAAGCGTTCGCCGTCAAACATAGTGTACCTTTACACGCATTACTTTCATTGGAAAGTAATGAGTGTGAAGGTTGTGGAGTGCCAGTGAGAGGGCGACTAAGGGAGAAATTTAAAAATCATGCCAGCAACCCGCATTGGGCCCGCGTGGCCCTCGTTTTACCCACTACTTTGGCGGCAATAAAATGGCTGATGAATAAACCTCAGAGGACATAATAAGTTATACAAACAATATAATATATAAGGGGCAGACTGACACAGATAGTATGTACATTCATTAATTGTTTGTTAACTCAAGTGTCACCGTGGAGCAATTTTCTCAGTTCACATTTGCCTGCTGTGAAAACAGTAATTTATTTCATAATGAACTGCTCAGTTTTAATTTATTACTATCTCTGCATACATGTAATTTAATTTAAATTTTATCGTTGTTCGCTGTTCGCATGCAATTTTCAATAACAACTCCGTTTGTTCAGGTGTAATAATGGCGTTTTATAATTATCAAAACTATTTTATTATGCTTACAATAGTTATTGTTATGTAAGCACATAATACTCTCTTTTCTCTGCGCATGCGCACTCTGCCTCGCTATAGCGAATACCTTATTATGCTATAGAAAAGAAAATACGATAACAGTTCTAATAAGGCTGTGTATAGTAGAATAGAATAGCATCTCCCCGTGTGCAGGTTGTCGTGTAAGATGACTGAGAGATACCGACAGATGACGGCATATCCAAACGAAGTAGCGGACTCCCAATGCGACAGCACTGAGATAGAAATTGTCAAAACATTTCTGTATGACAATTCTGTCCAGAAATCCCCTTTTTAGAGGCTTTAGTCGGAACAGTGGGCGTATAACGAGTGATATGACGACATATGGCCATATTAATGTTTGTTATTTTAGAATGTTGCACATTTACAAATACGTAATTGACTTCGCATAAATCGTTATTATATAGACACTTGATAATTTGAAGGCTGCAACGCTTGACTTCAACCGAGGCTAACCAGATTACGAAAGTGTAATTTTAACGGCTATTCATCTATATGTACTAAATAAATTTAACAACGACATTATTAATATTCACAAACATCACATGATATATATTTGTATAATGGCCCCGGTGGTGGTGATCCTATCTTCTATGTCAAGGGCTGGGGTTCTATGCCTACCTAGGAAAAAAATTTATATGATGAATATTTGTATTTTTTCTGTGTCTGAGTGTTAAATATGTATTTAAATATTATATTTGTGATTCTTGAAATTATTTATTATTTGGCAACTACGACGGCATTGTTTCACTTGGGACGCGATTGCGGCTCCCGGTCAGAAGGTCCCTGTTTGAGTGATAATTTTTATTGTTTATGTCTAGTATTTGCTTCAAAAACTTCTTGGTTGATTTATGTAAATTGAGCAAACCATATTTCTTATTTTTTTACGTATCAACCTGCGATAGTTGATAAAGATCTTATTCAGCATTTCCGCTGTATTCGAGTTACATGCACCCCACTTTCACATTAAAATAGCTCGTGTATTATTGAATAAATTGTGATAATCTGTTTGGTAGTAGGTAGTTAATTTTTTACTTTCGTAAAATATTCGTAATATGAAACAACAAATATGAAAGCGCAAAAGAGCGCGAACTTTTGTTTATGGAAACCAATTATGGCGACGCTACATATCATAGACAATGCAAGATGCATATGCAATGCCATAATATGAACTCCGCGACAAACGTTATTATATTAAGTAAAAAAGAAATTACTAACTATGAATAATTTACGTTTTTTTAATTTGTTTACTTCTTTGCAAATCCTCATAAAAATAAAGTTATTCGATAGTTTATCAGCTAGAACGTGTGTCCAAGTAGTTACCCTTGTCAATAATAAAGGTAGATGATTTTACGAAGGAGTTCTATCATGAATTAATTTTAATATTAAAGTAAAAGAAAATACATACATTATAAATAAATTTAATACTCGATATTCTTGGCATAATTCTTGAATACGGTTATCGTGTATTTTATGGGTCAAATATATAATAAAATATATTTTAACGCCTTATAAACAGCGTTTCAAAGTTGGAAAATAGATTTATGTGTAATCGTCGCAAATATATTTAGCGAGAGTGTGCACAAAATGCAAACATGGTGTTTGTTTTGTTGTGTTAGCGTGTAGCAACGTCGACTTAAATATAGGTAGGATTCAGAGTCGATGACTTGTTGCGACAAGAAAGGCTATTCGAGTCTTGTTCCCACGGTCTGGGTAGTTGAATCACATGCTTATTCATGTACGTAGGTAAATGTCTGCTAGTACAGTCGCGTGGGATCAAAACCGCTCATAATAGGTTTGATCCCAACTGGGTCAAGTTTAGAAAGATAAACGGCATGTTTATTGAATAGCTTTGAATTGAAGGTTTACAACGTTTACGTACGGCACTAAAGTTCTCATCTCATACTAAGGTCTGCATTGAGTACCTCAAACACACATATTTCTACCGGCAAATAGCAGTGTTAGCATTGCTATGTTCCGATTTATAGGGCTAGAGAGGCACGGAAATTACTGGGTAATGTGACATACTCGTAATATCTTCAAGTCATAAAGTTGACCTTTATAACTCTTGGTATCACTTGGACTGTCTGCTTGTTTGTCAACCTGGTATAATATATATATATATATATATATATATATCAGGAAAAGGTTCTTATGAATGAAAATTATATGAGAGATGTGTAGATAAAATAGAAACTTTACGAAAGCTATCCCGAATACCTATATTAAATTTACTAATGTGATGGCGTTGGATATAAATAACTGTTAGTCGTTTGATACACCGTGCTCTACATATATCGTTTAAGACAGATCTATCAGCCAGAATTTTATTAATTACTCTAATTCCAATCATATCAACTTCCCTCGAGTCCTCTAGTTAGTGAAAAAAAAAATTAATAGCTCTAAATTGTTTGAAAAATAAAAACTTCAATACTGATATTATAAACGGGAATTAACATTCGTTTCCCTGTGAGCTTAGATTGAAACCCTGCACAAAGAGGCCGCCTAAAACAATCTCCGTTTGATCGTGTCCCTTCTTTCATCGAAGCGTTTACTTCATATTTCAGAATTCGTTATTTTTAGTATCGAGAGAGCACACGCGCCGTTTTATTGATTTCATAAAATTGATTGATTGCCGACGTAAGAACTGTCTAAACAGAAGTTCCTACATTACATCATTTCGACATAACTAAGAATTTAGGTTACAGTGAAGACTGTTTAGGTAGATCGCTGCGCAACTAAACACTAAAAACTTCCAAAAGTCTAGGTCTTAATCGTCCTTAAGAAAAGAAGAATTTTATCCATAATTGCCCCTCTGGAAAGGCGTGGTGGCAATCGCAGGGCGCAGATTCGCGACGAATATGCTGCTCATCCCCGCCCTGTTGCATTTGTGCCACATTGTTTATAAATTTTTAACATTAACCTAGGTAATGCGTTAAAAATTTTCTTAAAATACTTTTAATTTATTTTATGTTTCATGTGGGTATACCGCCGTCAGTTAGTTTCGGCACTAATAAAATAATATTATTTATTCAATTGCAGTTACTTTCTTTGCAGGCTAGAGAAGTGATATGTGAGATGTAAAGAGAATTAATACCGATCAACATATATAGAACGCTATGCAATAACATGACATTAATTTATTTTAAGTTTAAAAAGCTTTGAATAGAATTCGATATGTCGCGCATTAGAGCATCAAGCGATTCGATGGCGGATTGACGTTTAGATTGATTTTTATTTTTTATTGTAAAAACTTGAAACAAAGGATATAATAATTGAATAGGCGTAATAAGTGAACTTTAAATGTCGTATCTTTGTATTTTCAGGTTAAATAAATGTGTAATTATCGTAGGTTAATATTATTTGTTATAATATTGTAACTAGCGTAATAAAAAAATCTTAATTATTTTGAAAATCTCTTATAGTATTTCTTATATGCTAACATAGCTTGTCCAAAATAAAACAGGCCGCTGTGAGTTAAGATTAAGTAAATAAAACGTTTTAATCTATATTCGTATAAATTATGTAAAGCATGTCCGTTTTTAATCGGTTCTAGAAATTACGTTTATAATGATGAACATTATTTTATTATTATTAAACGTCACAATAAACATTAAGGTTTTATATTAACTTATATAAAAATAAACAAACATAATTTCGTAAGTACCACGGAAGAAAAAAGAATAACAATAATTTTCTTGTTCCTCAATTACTTATTCGTGTTTATGTTTTGTTGTTTATTTGAACCTTATAAAAGACAATAGGCAAAGGTGTTATTGTCTAATTTTTATATTGTTACTTTATATAAATGAACGTACACATAATCACATTGCAATAACACGTTGAGTCTAAACATAAGGCATGTGTCTTTCTTTAATCTGACGCATGATATTTTTTAATGGATTATTTATTTTATTATTGATGGAACGTAGTGCGATTACCTACAATCTGAATAGGTAATACATATTAAAAACAAATTATCATTAATAATTACAGCAACCATACCTATATAATCTTAAGTTTAGAATAGTTAATTAGAATCTAAACCATAGGACGGAGACATAATCTTTTGTCGTATAAAAATAAGCAACATCAATAACATCTCAAACTATGCAATTATTGGCTAAAAATCCTAAAGCTGGTCATTCTCAAAAAACTCCCCGTAAAGCTATGCCCAACTGTGTCCTATCATGATGTCCTTGATCGATCGACGAACGTCAAAACATTGCATTTACACGGAAATCATATTCGCCAGTTAGTTGTTCGTGTAAAAACAAAATCTATTTACTTAAAACCAATATCATACAGTCTGTTTACCGTCGTACATTGGCGTGCAAATGAATGGTTTTAGTCGAACACATTGCAGTCACGTTATCAAAAAGCCGCTTCTACAAAACAAACGCGTGGAGCCGCCACGTGAGATGCACGTTGCAAAAGCTTCTGGGAAATTTACAGCAATTTTAACAATATGGCGGCTTCACGGAGCATCTATGCAAGGGGTAGGAGGAGCGAATATTTTATCTATACGCTTTGAAAGCATGTTAGCATAAAGCTCCATAAAAGACGAAATTCTAAGGTGTTCGTTTGAAAAAAATACTTATTAGCTATATTGAATAGCACACTAAAAAAACATTTTTTTTTGCATACGTAATTGTACACATAATTTGCATTTGAAAACGTGTGTCATTTGACCTCTCAACGCTACGCCTCGTAAATATTATTTTTTATTTGTAAGTTTAGAAAGACGTACCGCTGTTTTCTATATGTAGGTAGATAACTAGGTACCTATGTAGTTATTGAATTGTTATCATACAGTCGTGATTTGTGTAGTCTTTCATGAGGCTATTTTATTTTTAACGGCTTTGAAGTTGATAATACGACACAATAGCAGCATAACCTGTTCCAGTTAAAAAATAAATGTGTTCAAAGAAGGCAACATACAAATATTTTATACATAACAAAAAACAATAGCTAAATATATACGTATGTGTAAGTACATAAATTAGAATTAATCCCCTCTCCCCGTCATTCGCACACACACACGGACAATACTCCGAACAATACAAGTAACCGGCTTAGCTTTTCTGTATTTCTGTACGTTACGAAATTGTTAAGCTTGAGGCGTGGTCGATAGTACCGTAAGCATAAGTACATTGGTCACGTTATAGGACATGCTTGAAGAGTAAAAGTAAACACGCGAAGTAGACGTAACGTCATAATCTAGTGCATACAAATGACGTGTCACAGAGGTATGTAGTTGCAGACGCATATTGAAGTCGATTTTAGGCGATTTTAGGCGATTATCATCGACTACAGTGATGACATCAATTCGACATTTGACTTCTCGGATGAATAAAAACACCTTACCAATAAAACTGTCAAACATGATTGTGAGCTAATTGTACAATTGTAAAAATAAGTTTGAAGTTAGATAAATTCGACGATACTTTGAATTTAGCTTAAATTTCTAGTAATATTACCTAACCTCCAATATTCTTGTTGTGGCTACACAATATTTTTCAATATTAAAGCTTATTTTGATTATGTTGGACCTTTTACATATAGATATAAGACGAATTGACGTCCCAGTTTCAAATTCAGATTATAAACAGCTAAGAATCAACTTATTCATAGTTTACCAAGAATTTGTGGAATGTTGAAGTAATCCAGTCACAGATTTACAAGGTCTTTTCGCGCTTAATTATTCAAGTGCGACCAATTAAAGTTACAGCTACAACTTCCAGTGATTCATTCATAATTACAAGTCCTGATTGCCGGATAAAGTCTATGGCACTTCTTGTTTCACAGAACGTTATTGAGCTCGAGGAAAATTGGATGCACGTGGCTGAGATCATGTAGACACGAGTTCACTTTTATACAGCGCTATGGAAATACCATACAATAACCCAATAAAATAACTCCCATATGTATATAAACTTCACACTTTCTTTTTTAAGACATATCAACCATATTTTACTGTTGAAACGTCATTCGTTAATTCATTCAAAAAGGTCAATACTTGAACTGAATAGCAGTAGGTACTGAAATTACATCACTTGGGTACCACTGCCTTCAATTCAAGTATTTATTCTATGACAGTTCAGTAACTACCTAGATACCTACCTACCTAGATCTATAAACAATTTTCACGAAATAAACAAATCTATTAGTTTTCGATTGCTTTTATCAATACATGTTACATGATTATTAAATGTTACCTAGATTAGCATTGAGTATCAGTATTTTTTATATAACTGTGTATAGTAGGGCACCTTTATACATGAGCCAGCAAAAAGAAAAGTAGGTGAAAATAACTAGATTACTATTGTACTAAGAAAATCAATCAACGCGAAACGAAACATTTTATACATAGTAGAATTAATACACACAGAACATTGAAAGTTAATTATAATTTATGTGAAAAACTATAAACATAAATAACGGTTTTCCTCATGGAACAAAGCCCACGTGAGCGGTGACGTAACCGGGTTCAACGTCCGCCGCCGCCATTGCCGCGAGCGTCGCGAATCCTTCATCTGGCACTCGATTATAAAACTTTTTTGCTTTGAAAGAATGGATTTAAGTTTGAAAACAAATGCGACATGTTATTGCATGTTATGTCGGTAATTCCGATTTTTTTCAAACAATTGCTGTCTATGGTAGTTTCCATAATGGTCATACTTTTGGGTAATTTTTCGTTAAGGTGATAAA
The DNA here is from genome assembly GCA_020976665.1 of Heortia vitessoides. Classification (NCBI taxonomy): domain Eukaryota; kingdom Metazoa; phylum Arthropoda; class Insecta; order Lepidoptera; family Crambidae; genus Heortia; species Heortia vitessoides. Next base: position 6,482,676 of record JACJUM010002477.1, on the reverse strand, counting down.
ATCCTTAGTACAAGAATGAATTCTTGAAAATAAGGACGTTATCACCATACAAAGTTACTAGGTATAATGTTACCATATTGTTTTTAGTTCTTATTCTTGTTTTAAGGAGTTATTTATATAATACAGGCCAGGTAGGTAATATCAGGTTCGCGACTTCTTTTACCTAACGGGGCAACAGCATCGTTGAGAACTGTTATAGAACAAACAAAGCAACACCCAACCCATACACAAATCTGTCAAAATAAAAAAAAAACAGTCATTTTTGATCTCAATACTAAAGATTAATGTCGATTGCGATATTATGATTTGTGTAGGTATAATACATTGATGCGCAACAACAATGATGTTTAGTTTCTGCATGAGACGCATACGGCGATTTTTCAGGTATTTGTTAACATAAGTGTATACCTACATACTTCGGCGTAAAATATATAAATAATTTTTAATGTCATAAGCACCTTATTCGTGTGTATCCTTCTTCCATGGCACTTTCAAATGCATTTAGAAGTGAAAAGCTTTATTTTGACATGCAAATAGAGACTTAAATTTATTTGCATGGACGTGCAAAAGTCTATGCAAATAAATTGAGTCGGGTTACGTTTATTATGTTGTTATCGGTTGCACTAAACCGTACAGGTGGTATCATTTGTGTTCATGCTTCTTTTTTTTTGTATTACCTGCTGGTAATCTTTGTAGACATTCAATAGATTGTTATGTAGAGCAGTCATTGACATGTATAGATAAAGCATAATGACGTCACATGGATAACGACGTCATTTATCTTTATAATTATTCAGACATATGTACACTGAAAAGGTGATGGTATCTGAATTTATGATAATAATTAATGATTCAAAGAGGAAATCTATATTAATTACAGATCACATTACTGAACACAGATCCTTATTAATTTAATCTAATGCAAAAAGAAATAGCATGTGGAATAAAGAATTTTAGGAAAGAAGTAATACATTGTCGACACTATTCACAATAGTAGCACTTCAGCAAAATTTCATAGATCTCGTAAAAAAAGTTACAATTGTTTATGTACTTTAAAGCAAATGTGTACCCGTTATTGACCCATAAATAAATAATGCACATGAATATGTTTTCAATTCTGTATTCAAATAGATGATAATAGAAAACATGCTACCATCACATTAACATCAGCCAATGTTAACAACTGCCAAATAAACATTTGAAACCATGATATAATGTGAATTAGATATTCCATTATCTCATGGTTTCACTTGATTGGAGTCAGTCAGTCCTGTTAACACATTATTTCGTTTAAAATATTGCTAGTTCCATTCCCAATTATAAACTGTAACTAAAAAATTTGCAGGTTAGAGGAACCTAGGAATCTGGAACCTAAGAAATTAGCAAGTTACAATACCAATATAGCACATGTGTTATTTACATATTTAATGTTGTGCATTAAAATTCATCAATAATTAGATGTTCACATCACATTTTATATAGACAAATAACAACTCAACTAAAACAACATTTCAGATAACAAAATTTCTTTAAAATTCATGCAGCATTTACCTACCTAGTTTCTGCATAAAATAGTAATAAGCAATGGATGCATAATACTATTTGTTATAATTGATGAAAGGTATCTTCTGACTGTTAGGGATTATAATATTTTAGTGGGATAGTTTTACCTAGAAATTACTACAAGTCCCTTCAAAGTTGATTTAAGATAATAAAAAATACTGTGCAAGACCAAATGAGATACAAATTAACACTATTGTGACTTCATGGCGTGTTAGCACTAGTTAGAGGGAAGTTGCACATGCAAACAACATACATAATTTGCAATATTAATTCAAGATAACAGTATAAACGGATCAAATAACAAGCTGTGTTTTTGTTTAAAAAATGTTTTATACTAAGTACTGTATAGAAATAATAAATTTTCACAACAATTCATACATTGACCTGACTCCAAGATAAGTAGTTTAAAGTACTTGTGTAACAAATACCAGACAACAGAAGAATTACAAATATTATACTTAGATACATATAAATAGCACAGACACAACAGAACAAATACAAATATTCAACATATAAATATTTGCTGTGGGTGGGGATCGAACTCACGAACTTTGACGCACAATAGGATTACTGTCATCTGTGTCATTAGGCCCGTAGAAGCTAGATCATACGTTAATAAAATAAAATCTACTAAGTTTGCCAAATAAAAGTCGAAGTGAAGAATTTGACGATAACGGAATATGGCCTTTAAAGTCTGTAGATAAATAGGATCATGTCAAACGAGCATAAAATTTTCCCAAAGGATAAAGAGTATAAACGGTTTTTGCCACGATAATGTTATGATTCACCATACCCATGCCAGACACACGAAAAGAAAATAGTAAATAAAACAATTACCTACTTACCAACTGATTTTTACAATACAGATAGATGAGGCATATATAGATTGTTTAATGTTTACACGTGTAAGTGATATGCTTTCACCATAAACATGCAATCGTCCCTGCAGAATGTTATTATTGTATTCCGTTGTTAGAAAGTAAAAATATACCCGGTAATTAAATAAATAAAATTATTAAATACCGTGCAGATTATACACTTGAGGTAGGTCAGTAGAGTACACTTATAGATTACTAGAGAATAGAATAAGGGCCCTGTATCAACTCGAAGGTGAAACTTAAATTAAATTTCTAATAAAAACTATCCAAAATAATGTAAAGGCACGAACCTTTCTTGATTTTTCTTGTCCTTTTTTCACACATATCGAACAAGCACAGATTGGCGACACTAGTAAACACGGGCAGTCAAGATTATATCACTGTGGGCACGGCGCGAGCGTTAGGCGACGTGCAGTCAGTTCGGTGTTCGAACGCTGAATGGTTTGTTTGAAAATCGAATGCGCAGACATGCCGAAGCGTCGGTCGCGTTGCTTCGCCCGCCCGAAAGCGAGACAAAAAGTGGTGTTGTCATGGGCTTAGTCATTTACCCGATTTATAATTTCATTCGGTTTGTAAATGTGGCATTTTAGTGAATATATCAGCGAATACTTTTAGCGCATCTTTGAAAATAATAATGATTAGTATAATACACGCATAATTTATATGTCAATGTAAAAAAAAACAATGATTTAACAGGCGTTTGTATTTCCAAACACATATAATTTAATTTAAAAAAAGTGTGGTGTGTGTATATCTCAATAATTAGATTTCATTATAGTAGTCGTAGAATGCTCACTGATAAACATATACATAGCCAGGAAATGTGACCATATTTATTGTGGCAGGTGTGTTAGCAATCATTACCTCATTTAGTGTACATACAGAATTGTTGGTGAAACAATGACAGTTTTATTTAAATTGATATTTTGCTTTCTGAGACACCTAAGTATTCACACATTACGTAAGAATACTAACTAAACAAATACGTCCGGTCTAGCATCACTTAACTATTATTACTGGGTAGTTAAATTTTACAATTTACCCTACTCTTGGGGTAAATTACCCCAGCTGCGGTGGGAAGCCACCGGCGCGGCTGTTAGAGCACACCTCGCATGGGCAGACACGTGTCGTCGCCAGCATTCGGCACTTGCTATCTGTCGCACATGAAGTAGTGCTTAAAATGGAGGCGGTAATTTGATCGAAGGAATGCGAATTGTTAACGTGTAATCTAAATGTATTGTTATCGCATACGGTTATTTGGTTGGTTTTGACTTATTCTACCGAAGGAAGGAATATTCTTAGTTACTTAAATGGTTACGACAAATAAAAAATCTTATCGAGTGAAGATAATAAAAAAATAGCACAGGCGCACAGAGATTAGCCGAAACATCAGCAAAACACAGACAGACAGATTTTTAAAAATGATTTTTGAATATAAATCTCGTATATACCTACTTGCATATGCATTTAGTAAAAGCTGTTAAGTTGGAATCACATACAGACACTTTAACTTTAAATATATAGATATCGCAATGCCACGTCCATATTTCGTGTTTGAAGGAACGCACGTTGCATGTGACGTAACACCCGTACACTTAGCAATGACTCGTGAGTCACAGTCTACACGACCGACACACAAGTTAAGCACTGATACACTTTACGCGGCGTCGTTCATAACTCGCAGGAAGCCTCAGGTTCGCTTCTCAGCCAGGACTTCGATACTTATCCAAGTATGGGAAGAGTTCAAACGTCTAAGTTTTTCAAACGGGCACAGGGTTGCTCATAAATGAGCAATCTCGCCCTCTTCCCCGGTAGCGCTGGAATTGACGTCTGAGTAGACCAGATGGGTAGACCAGCAATAGGTTCGTCCGACAAAACGTCCAAATGTGCCTGGATATTGTTAGGAGGAGCAAACAATAGGTTTCTAAAAAAAAATTATGATGTTATCTGTATTTTACTGTTATGTCTATTCTTGTACGCCAAAGGCGTGGGTTCGATTCTAATTCATAACAAACATTTATGTGATACACATTTATCTTTGTTCTATGTCTGAGTTTTACTTTCTATTCAAGCGTTACTTTGGTACTCTGATATCGCATTGATACGATGCCGCGTGTGTGTTTGGCGGTAGAAATAAGTGAAAGTGAGATACCAATGCAAACCTTCGTATGAGGTCTACGTCATGTTATCTTTAAGTCTGTCATATATTAGAAACTATATTTTTTTCTCTTTTATATTGATAAACTTACTGTCCGCATGATAGTAAACATCACCGCTGACTATAGCCGTTTGTATTATTACAAGGATGTCACTAACGCGTCGCCAACTTGACGACTTGAAGATGGCATAAGCTAAAGAAAAACGTACTAAGCTAAACTATACCTATTTATTTACAAGTAGCTGTGTCCTCAACTTCGTCCGCGTAGAGTTAAACCTTTACGCAGTCCACGCAAAGATAGCTCTCAAAACATATATTTTTCGCCCGTTTTTGCTACAATTTAATCGATCCTCCGATTCTATTAGTCGTAGCGTAATGTTATATAGCCTAAGTTACACCTTACTATCTTACAGTGAAAATCCCGTCCAAATCGGTGGAGCCGTTTCAGTGATTAGCCGGATCAAACGGACAGACAGACAGAAAAAAATTGTTAAAAAAATATTTTATGGTATGCATACCATAGAAAGTAGTAGGTTGTAGAAAACGGTTATTTTAATAATACAAACAGACACGCCAATTTTATTTATATGTATAGATGTACAGATTTAGGTTAGCCGGTTAGTAATTATAATGTGACTATTCATATAGTAAGGGCATCTAGGCTAAGGTAATAAATACCTAATAACGCCATGGCCGAGGGGAGTCGATGAGATAATTGGACGTCTAGTCGTTTCGATCCGTTGTATCGTGCAATATAAAGTCCTCCATGATGGAAATCAATGAATGCCTCGATAATTTACAATAAAAATACATATGCTAGTTCAAACTTGTTTTTTCAGAATTCTATGGATGTTAATTCTTGTTTATTATAAACGTAAAAGTTTGTGAGGTTGGATGTCTATATGTTTTTTACTCTTTCACCCCAAAATGGCTAAACGGTTCTGTATGGAACTTGGTGCATAAATAGATTATAGTCTGAAATAATATATAGACCACTTTTTGTCCCGGAAAAAACCCTTTTTCATGACGGAATAAACATGATTTGCGCAGTGCTAGTTTAGGGGGTTAGAGATTTCAATAGGTCATTCTATATAAAATTACGGATCCCCTTGGATAGATTGATTGTTTCTTTGTAAAATAGAACGAATCGGTAAAATGCTGCCGGAATTGTGGTCCTTAAAAATACGCGTTTTTATGGATATTGGTCGTATTGATCACAATTTTATGATCTGTCCATCCGTTTTAATGGGTATGCATACCCATAAAATTATTCTCGCGAACGAAGTTGCGGGCAATAACTAGTACATACTAATAATAAAACTAGCTTGTAAAGCGAATAAAAATAAATAATAAATTCATACAACATTTAATACATTGACTTGTCTCCGAGATAAATCGCTGTAAGTACTTATGTTATGGACATCAGACAAAAGAGAAATCACAACTAGAATAAGTAAATGCATTTTTAACACACAGACACACAAAAAAACAACAAACAGAAATGACCTTTGGCGCACACGATAGGATCAATACTGTCTGTTTTTATACTTAAATTATAATTACAAAAGTTTATCGGTCTGCTCATTACGGTTCTAATGCCTAGTTCAGTAAACCAATTACAAGCAAGGCACGCAGATAACTTGAACCAAAGGGAAGGATACACTTGACCCGAAAAAAAACACGTGATATTAGTGAATTTTGTTCGGGTGTAAAGTTTTTCCTAACTAGTTGTACAAACAGGAAGGATTTGATTTTTTATTTGACGACTACAGAAAAAGAACACATCATCGAGTTACATAGACTATAAATATATTAAAAAAAACAATACAAGTAAGATTCGCATTTTTGTACGTTTACTTCTAAACTGAAATTTCCCCTCTATGCTTTGTCCCATAGAAATGGGAACCATAGTTTCGCAAATGCACTGTTTTCCTATGTATTTTTTAATATAAAATTCTTGTATCACTATATTAGTTTAGTAACCATATTCCACGGAAATGGTTTGACCGATTCTTATAAAAATTTAAATCCATATTCTATAGGTCTGAGAATCGGCTACAATTGGTTTTTCATACTCCTTAGTGATAAGGGTTATCCAACCTGCAATTTTTAAATTTTTTGGACTTTTTTATTTTTTATAATGTGGCATTAGAAAAATACATGCAACCCTAAATTTTCACCCTTCTATCACTAACCCCTATTTTAATAGTAATTTTAGTAATCTAATCATTGTATATCATTTATATGGCAGAACAACGTTTGCCGGGGCAACTGGTTTTATAATAATAATCACTATGTATATACAATTAAGGTTTACAAACAGTCTAACGGAACACAATATAATGCGTGACACAAAACCATGCTTGGGCAGATAAGGCAACGTGGGCTAAACGCACGGGCTAGTAGGGCAGGTCAGAGCACGTTGCCTGACACGGCCGCCTCATTGATTGTTCTTGTTCCGCATCACTTATTCAGTACAGATGATCCGCTCGGCACGAACTACATGATACGTGTACGTATGTTGTTAGGGCAGAACAATCTGTCCATTAGATTTGAGTTTTATTAACAATAACTTTTTAAAATGTTATTTATAGTTTGTATGTTTAGTTCAATGCATCAATTCAGAAGTCAGGGTTAGTTAGATATATTATTTTAAGGTTAGTATCAAGAGCCTTTGACACGTGTCGCTGAAGGTTAATCAGTTTGAGACAGGAAACAGAGTGAATTCATCAATATTAGACTCTGTTAGGTCATTAACCCTTGTAGCGGATGTAGAAGCAAAGAAACATTAATATGCATTTAGGCTATCCTTATTAAAACCCATTTGTAATTTTCAGGTGAGTTGTCCATTATCAGCTGTGATTTGTTAGCGTTATATCTACATAGTTAACTATGGCAATAATTCAAGCATTTATACATTTAAATTCCCAATATTATAAGTTTAAATAAAGACCATAGGTTGAGATGGATGTTCGATAATCAAATATTCGAATTTGATTAATTATTATCTTTACATTTCACGTTGTATAAAATAAATTACATTACATAAGACATATAGCAAGAAAATTGCCGAAAATCGCCTGTTGCGCGATTGCCAGTACCTACCTACTTATAAATAAATGTGTGGTGAAATAAACGCAGCGTGCGAGCGCACGGGCGTGTGACCAGTCACCACCGCACGTTGGCTCCCACGTTCGATTAATTGTTTACCGTCAGTTGTTTTTGGTAGCACAAATAATTTCCTCACACATTACATTATTTTATCGACCAGTGTGTTATTATCTGTTCTGCCAACCACACGATCAGCCTGTATGCATCTTTGAATGTGACGCCAAATTACTCGTCAATATATGTTTTAATTTAACAATTATAACTTCATAATTCAACTTAGATATGTTATAATTATATTTAAATAGTCTGTTTCTCCGTTTTTAACTACGCAGCTGTCTTTTATATTTTATTTTTGATATTTCGCCTGCCTTGCTGGTTTGCAAGAATTTTAAAGTTGTGAAATTTTAGAGTTGGTGAACGCATTAAGTCTTTATATAAATTAGATTGTAATTAAACAAGCTTTAGAGAAAAAATTATGTTTTCTTACCAGGTGCAAGCTACTCTCTGAAGTGGAGGTCACAATAGTTATATTAAAAGTTGTAATTAATTTTAGTTCTCTAAGTTTAAAGTTAACAACACAAAAGAAAAGTCACCTTTTGCGTAATCTTCTTCTTCTACAGTAATATTATAAAAAGGAAACTTATTTTTGTGTTTGGCACGAATGGTGTTAGACAGGATTAAACTTCTAAACTACCCAACCGATTTAAATACATTGTTGTTTACTGTGCACATCTTGATCTGATTTGAGAGATAGGAGAGGAAACATTAGGGGTCGACCTCTAACAGAGGTCGTCTGTGTTGGTACCTCACTCTCACCTATTTCTGCCAAGTAGCAGTGTTCGCATTACTGTGTTCTGGTTTGAAGGGTAAGAGAGGCAGGGAAATTTCTGGGTAAATGTGACACAGCATCTTCAGTTTACAAGGTTGACGACACGCTGGTGATATCTTTGTGATGACATCGGGGCATCTACAGGCTGCGGTCACGTGGACTTCGTAATATTAAAAAAAAACATAAGGTAGAACGTCTGTCGGGTCAGCTAGTGATATTATTAAAACATTTGAAATTTCATTTACCATAGTATATAGAATCAGAGATTGGAACAATCGTTACTACGCATATCTAAAGTCCACTATATTAACACGTTTGCTTAAGTACTTACATAATCTAAATTATACTTGAAACTAATCACCCTATTCATTTACATAAGTCTATAATATAAACATATTAAAAGGTCTTCTTAGTAGTTACCAACTGTTTTTTTCATTGGCTGAAGACCATCCTAACCGTTAATTTGAAAAAAATAAAACAGAATCTCTTGATGCATTATATTATTTAAATAGAAATTAAAACATAATATTTTCTAACATTTATTCGTTCACGACTCATAATAAAACTACGCTTTTAACGTGGTTTATTTAACATTTTTTGTTTTTGGTTCGAAGTTATCTTGCGGCGACCGTTCTTTAGAATATAAAATTTATAAGAAAAAAGCTAAATACATACATTTCGAATGTTTTTTGGTTCGAAACGGTTTTTTGAATTGTATAATTTAAATAATCCTGAGGATATTCGTACAAAGCTACACCTAGCGCTTCTAAATTTTTAATTATGACTTGTGTAAACCATTGGTCTACATAAATCCAATGGTCCAAATACATTGGTCCAATAAACTATAATTCTTTCGCGAATTCACAGTCCCTTCTGGAATTTTATTTATTGAATTTTTTAATTGTGATTTTAAAGCTTTTTTTGAATAGGACAAAGTTCAAAATAAAAATGTAGAAGCAAATGTAAGCCTAGTGTGTCCGATTTTCAGCCTCATATTTGAAGTTTAATAACTTTATACAACTTAAATTATTACTTTCAATAGGTCCGATTTCAATCGGTAAAAATGTACTGGAATAATGTTTTAATCAGAAATAATGGAATATATATATAAATTTTACCACGTAAAATCCGCTTTATTAATATTCATATGCAATATGAATTTTATCCTAATATTCCTATCCTATTATTTTATCATAATCCTTTGCAAATAAAATTTGCAAAGGATTTTGTAAAAAGAAAAATGTTTGTTGATTGTTTATTTTCTTAAAGGTACAGCTTAAATTTCTGTGTATAAGATCCATAAATTTGTAATAAACTCACTTTATATTTGTATGTATTTTTACAAGTAATTTATTCACAATTATTATCCGATTAAAATATACCGAATTCATTTATATTCTTCAGCTTCGGAATTATAATGAGCGATGTCGTCAAGTTAAAGAATAGATTACACACACGCGTTTGTTAAATTACGTATCAAATCAAAGTTGAAAACACGTGTATGATTGATTGTATCGCATCATAACAATCTAATTATCCTGCACTTGCAATATGACTGCATTACAAACAGTTCATATTACAAGAAGAAATTAGAAGAATAGTAGTTCCCAATATATTAGGTATAGTAAGAGGCGTCAAAGAACTAAAGATGACGGTATACTCTTTTGAAAGAGCGCAACTCAAATACAACAAAGTGGAAATAAGCAGTACCCTGGTTACAGAGCTACGCTCTGCGATTGCTTGCCAAGCGCGGCAATTATGGGCAAATACCCCCTTTTTCGAGGATGATTATTAAAAGTGGACTTCCTACTTCCTATATTATAGTTTTTTATATATATACATACATCATCATCAACATGTCGATCGTAGGAACTCCACTACTAAAAATAATCTTCCTCGAGAAAGGGGGTATTGCCCTTACTACACTTAGTGTAATTGTTATAGTGTGAGCAAAAAAATCTTATGTATACATGTTTTGTTAGTATTACTTTGAATATGGAATGTAATTCTTTATGGAATGTAATTCTTTTCATTAAATATTCCTAAAACACACTATAATAAAAACTAGATAATTTTATATTAATATTACTGAAAATATACTTGAGATACTAAAAAACGTGCTGACTGTAAGTTTCAGTTGTAAAAAAAGAAGCCGCTGTTAGGGAATAATATAAACATAATAAATATATTATATTTTAAATAAATTATTCGATGATCGAACTCAAAATTGTATGACCAATGGAGTTGCATAGAGACCGTCTTCCGTTTTATGCAATGTGTCGTGTCATTTGTTGATTAGGTCTGCTAGCGGAAGAGCTGACTGCACGTGCGTAAAGACCTTAAGCAAGGACTTACCCTTGGTAGGTAAACAATGCTTTGAACTCAAGCACCTGGGAGTTAACCATAATTACTTCGTAAATATATATCCATCGAATGCGTTTATGATTGTGTACTAAAGCAGATGTTCAGTATTTGAATATAATGGGAAAAATAAAATTAAGCTTTATTACAAGTCAATCGTGTATACAATTATAAAGCTTAAGAGTTTGTTTGTTTGTTTAAACACGCTAATCACAGGAACCACTGGCTCGATTTAAAAAAAATATGTGTCGCATAGTCTATTTATCAAGGAAGGCTTCACTATGGGTAAAGTAGTATTTGTTTTCAAAGTGAAACAAACTCTGTTTGTTTATAATAAGGACAAATAACATTAATTATAAATTATTATTAGGCTAAAGTGTGAACATGACTTGAAAACGTAACTCAACGTTAAGACTTAAAAAAAGATATTTCTTATTACTTCAAAACAGGATACTTTATTACAAAAATAATTTCAATCACATTCATGAATAATAATTTGAAAATGGCGCCACCATCGCGACTTGATTCATGTATAATTATACCATTTTTATTTCTTTATATTAGCGTTGCATACAAAACATACCGTAACTAATGTATGTGCTATTACATTTAAAATAAATTTGTACGGTAATTTGAATTAAATTTACGACCTAAAATCTCCAAAACAACTGTTAACATGCTCAAATGATACAATTATCATACGTTCTTCCCCACAATATAAGATTAGGAATAAAGTCGTGATACATAAATATACGCGCTACATTGTCAATCGTCATAACGACCATGATTGCTGATTGATATTGATAGTGGTATGTCATTGAGCGTCACACGTGACGAGGTGTGACACGGCCAACTGCTGAAGGCGTGCGAGCACGTGGCGACCGGCCTTTATCAAGTTTAACTACATGCTAGATTAACTTCAATAATGTTTAAAACTACCTAATAATGGCATTGTTGAATGTCTACGTCGCTGTATGTATGCCGTGGGGTACTGGCAGAGTGAAATAGTAACATCCCCTGTACACTCAGCAACAGATCATCCTACCCAAATCTGTGGAAATTTTGCAACGATACAATTAATATAATTTCACGAGCCCGATATCGCAGATGGCAGTGATCCTGTCTTGTGCGCCTAAAGTCGTAGGTTCGATCCCCATCCAGGACAAATATTTATATGATGATATCTGTATTTGTTCTGTGTCTGGGTGTTACATATATGTATTTTAGTAGTATATTTGTGATTCCTCTGTTGTTTGAACAATTATGTCGATGTATGAGATATTGTGGGAATTTATATATATATATAAAGTAGTTGTATCATCCAAATCATACTTCAACAATATTTTAAAGCGAGCAATTGAGTTCAAGATTGGCTGTAAAAACTTGCCAAGTAAGGGTAGTTTGATCTGTTGCCCACCGTACCAGATGTCCTTAGAGGCCTTTGTGGTACCGGAACTGAAAGATGCGATAAATTTACCCGAAACAGAAGCACAATGACAACGGAGATGGGCAGCAGCATTCCTGTTGCGAAGCTACGCTCTGCGAACGAATCAAATCAAATAAATGTATTGCATTCTATGTTGTAAACAGATATTACTACAATTTCTAGGTCTCAAAGATAGGTTTTGTTAGGACATTAAAATATTTAGGTGCAATATAAAAGACAGACCCAAGACTTAGTATTGACAGTTGAATTAATTGACTAACTTAAATGTTTTTAATCCCTACTAATATTATAAATGCGAAAGTAACTGTCTGTTTGTCTGTTACGCTTTCCCACTTAAACCTTTTAATCGATTTTGATGAGATTTGGCACAGACAATTTTTAGACCCTGAGAAAGGACATAGTCTATTTTTTTATTCGAAATAAGGGCTTTAAGGGGTCGAAAAGGGGGGATAAATAGTTGTATAGAAGTATCGCTATTTTTAGTGCTAGAAACTTGAAACTTATTTTTCAGGCCATTGATTCAATATAAATTAACATGACATTCAAAGTTTATATAAGTCAAGGTATGGTACCCGAAAAACCTATTCCACGCAGACGAAGTCACGGGCACAGCTAGTAACAAATATAAATCAAATGTATGTACATTAATTTGTGAGGAATTTTTGCGACGTTTAGAAACTATTCAACATTATACCAGCCATTAGAAGTCCACTCTTGGACATAAACCTTTTCAAGAAAGGATGTTTTCTGCCCATATTTGGCGCGCTGGGCAAGCGTGTTGGCAATTGCAGAGCGCAGCTTTTGCGACGGGGATATTGCTGTTCATCCCCGCCCTGTGCCCAATGCACTGTTGGATGTCGGATGGATATACCTCTATCTGTCGGTTCTGGTACTTTAGCCGCCTCTTACGATACCTGGTGCAGTGGGAGGTATTATTCTACTCTGCTGGAACCTCAAGTCAAATAACCTATTTAGTACCAGATATTTTTATAGCGACATTTTGAATTTATGTGGGATGTTTTCTAATTTAATGGAATCTCGTTGTTATAAATGACTGCCATTTCGACAGGGCTAGAGTGGGTTAGATTTAACTTTGAACAAGCTAATCTAGTTAATGGTAGTACGTTTTGGGGTCTGGTATATTTTTTTAACTAAAGCATATACCTACTTTCAAGACATATAACACTGTTCATTTTTTTCTGATTTAAAGTATGGCCGGCAACTTGTATACTCATCTATGTGAAACACCTTTTTTGCTATCTGAATAGTTTATTAGTAACTGAGTAGTTTCCCATACAATTATACTATACTAAAGCGATGTATTTATGTGTGGATTTTTTTTGTTGATACAACGTGTATGTAAATTTTGATAAATTTAGTTTAAACTTTTATTGTGTTTTTTTCAGTTTATATGCGATTCTACATTTATTCCCAACAATTAATATACATTTACACAATCTTATTTGGTATTTTTAAATAAGTAATTCAACTGTAGTGCCTCTGATAAGATAATAACTGTACTTATTTTGTTTTTGTGAAGTTTATTTTTAAGTTTTGGTCGCTTGGCCAATTAGTAATGTTTAGTAAAATATTACCTAGTTTCTTATTTAAATTATTTAAACGATTACATGGAATCTACACTGACGCGTCATCCGTAAATAAACATAGTAAATTAATTACATTTGGGAGTTCGTTAATACATGATACAGTCAAGAACATTGTACCTTGGTATATATATAGTTACATGAATTACAATATGATTTTCTAGAGGTAGACCTCTTACGAATTCACACCACCATTGACCTGACTTCAAAAGTTGTCTAAGTCTGTTAAAGCAACTGTGTTACAGACATTAGACAACAAAGGAATCACAGATATAATACTTAAATGCATATATATTTAAGACCCAGACACAGAGCAAACACAAATATCATCATATCATATAAATGTTTGTCCTGGGTGGGGATCGAACCGACGATCTTTGCAACACAAGTTAGGATCACTACCATCTGCGCCATCGGTTCTGTCTAACTAAGCCATGTACTTGTTAAAATTTTATGCATTATGTGAAAATTTCTTTCACCGATTTATTTATTTCGGTTCACAGCGTAAACGCTGGTTATTTTAAAACTGTAAATAATGTATTATTTTTTAATAAATTTACGGCTCTGCGTCTTTAAAATTTTATTATGTACCTACACCATTTATTCATTAAATAATTATATCAATTAAATACAAAACCGATTCCATCAATTTATGTTAATAAACGATGTACCTACTGCTACAATGGATACTTGCTTTAAAAATAAATAAGCGAGACACCTATAATATAAATAATCGCCAACAAAAGCAATCTGTAAATGCCGATCCAATCACGTTACGGGAAACACGTTGTGTATAAACATTTTCATGACGATTTTAACCTGACCTCTATGATCCAGTTCTATTAGCGAAATAGCAGAGCTCAATCTGAACGGAACCTTGTAGTGATTAGTGTTAGTTTCTTCTATGTATGGTATAAGGGCATTGTTTGAAATGATAAATGAATGCGTATATATATAATTTTAAATAATATTATTGGAACAAAGTTCATTATCGCGCGTTGCGAAAGAGAAAAAAATTAAGACCAAAAGTTTTTTGTTATAGCTACGTTAGTACGACACTTTTTGTTATAGTTGTAGGCGGTGCGGCGTGCGATTGGCTCTCTGTCGGTCTCTCTCTCTCTGTCATAAAAAGCAAAAGCAAGCCAGTTATTTTCTTTTCGTCTATCGCATTGAATGGTGTGGTGAAAAAAATTTACAATTCCTTCACTAATTAATCGAAAGGAACTTCGTTCCTTTCAGGTGTCCCTTGACATCTCTCAATTTTTTTAAGTATTGGTATATAGTCTGAGATTGAATAATAATTAACAAATCTTTTATTAAGCAAATCTGCTGTGGTATGGGTGTACCGCAGAGTACAATAGTACCTTCCCCTGTACCCGATGTCGTTAGAGGCGAAAAAGGTACCAGAGCTAATATGGCGTTATGTCTATCTAAAACAATGTAGCTCAGATACATAGGGGCAGTTACATCTCCACCGCGAAAGCTACGCTCTGCGATTGCCAACAAGCTTGCCCAGCGCGCAATTTTATGCAAATTTCCCATTTTCTTGGGGAGGCCTAACCAGCAGTGGATTGGCTGATATAATGCTGATGATGATTTAGCTAAAAGATTTGTAGATGTTAATAAACGAAAACTCTGACGTGGACACATCTTGCCCGGTGGGAATATTAATAAAGGTTAAACAGGGCACAAGTAAGCGGTACATCTAGGGTTGCCCGGTCACCTAAAGTAATAATCGGGTCGACTAGCCAGTTCGACCGGACATTTGGTTCAAAAACCGGACACCCTATATTATTAAGGACTTTGGATCACGGTATTAATAAGTATTTTGGTTGGTCAAAACATTTGTTGCCGTCAACATTAAAGTGATGGGATAGTGACGGAAGCTCAGCGCTGGTTCGTTTGTGAAATGAAAAAGCGTATTAAAAGCCGGACAAGCCGGGACCTTTCCATCTCGGCCGGACACGTAGCCAAAAACTGTGTCCGGCTTTATCCGGACGCCTAGCAACGGTGTGTACATCAGTCAAAGCCAGGACAACTAAGAATAATAAATTTATCATCATTCAAATCTAGTTTTATAAGTATATAAAAAACTAATGTTCTTTAGTAAGTAATAAAAGTACCATTAACCGACTAACCAGAGGCTAGAATCTGATTACTTTCCTAGCTTCCTCAGCATGAACGCAAACCGGATCAGGCCTTATCATCTATCTATTTGGTCAACTAATACTGCGCTGACGTTTTTATCGTCTATTTCTATTGGTAGTGTTGGCAAGTAATTAGGAATGACATTAAGATGTCATCCAATCGTAAATGAATTGTTAGATAAGTGCTGCCAATTTTGTGCGGGAACATGTGATTGTGTTCAAAGTTGAACATTGGTCTAATGTGACGCACGTTGGTGGACTCGCGTTGGAACTTGAAATTAATATATTGCTGATATAAATAGAATATCGTTCCTTAAATTTCCGATAGAATCTGAGAGTCTGAGAAATGTTTTAATATTTAATGAGTACATGATATATTTTTTTTATAAGTACAACAAGTATTTTAACGAATACTTATTTAAAATATTAGTATTCAAGAAAAATATAAATTATGTTTTTGAATGAGTATGCAACATAAGCGGAATTACAGTATGCTCACTTATTAAAGAAGCTGAAAAAGAAACCACCCAACTTACATTAAAAAATGTATATGAAACTGATTTTGTGTATCATATTCAGAGAAATAAATGTTTTTGTGTCGTCAAAAGAGTCATAAAGTTTTTGTGTCATCAAAAATATTTTCAAATAAATATAATTGGGCTGAGGTTTGACTACAGAGTTAGAGTTAAAGAGTTCGATAGTTTCTTCAAATATTTAGTTGCTTTACAAAATTAAGTTACCCTATTAAAAAAACTCTTTGCGACTAAAGTCACATAAAATGCAACAAACACTAAGCTAATTTGAAAGATGAACTTGTTTATCAAACTGTAAGCGGTTTGGTACTTGCGGTTTTTTTTTGTTAATCTATCGAAGGTATCCATGATCGTTTACATGAGGTTGACCACATATAAAGTTTGTTTAGATTGGTACCTTACTCACCTATTTCTTTTAAGGTGATAAATAAAATATTACAAAATACTTTTAATCTTTGCTCGCTATAACTTTGCGCTCATATACCGTTCTTATAATCTGTTTGTACTTTGTACTATACCTTTAAGCAGGTATATGGCAGTCTACACAAGACTGCCATATACCTACTTAAAGGTCGCAAGTAAGGTCAAGTGACGCATGCCGTAAATTAACTGCAATTAAGTCCTGAAAATTAAATGTCGGATTTAATAACGGAATATTTAATTAAATTAGATTATATTGATGATGGAACTTTAGCTTGGGACTCAATTGACTCTAACAGTAATATATACTATAAGGTGTTATTGGAATGCTTATCACCATTAGTTTTTCCTACAGGTTATTTTCTATTAGCCCGTCTGTTTTTGGCAGACTAGTATCAAAGTACTTAATGACCTTTTTGTTTAAATGAGTCTTATAGCACTGGTTGTCAGTGTCATCGGTCATTTGTGTAAATTTGTAATTGGCAAATCTATAATCATCGTTTCTTAGTTTTTGTTGGCGATTGGAGAGTGCCTATGATAGGCCTGTTTAAATAAAGATATATTTGACTCCGTTCGTGTGAACTTAGTTTTATTTCGGGAGCTTTTCCGGGATCGAACGTCTAAACTGAGCTTATAAGCTATATGCAAATTAGGTACATCAAAAACGGTTCAGCGGTTAACGCTTGAAAGTGCACAACCAGGAGAAACATTTTCACATTTGTAATACTAGTATAAAAATAATAAATATTTTATACCTGAAAAAATTCAGTGACCATATTTAAGAAATCATCAGAATGTAGTAAGAATCAACAAGTTACTTATTACTCGCTACATTGGCACATGTTCACTAATTTTGAGGAAACCCGACGTTTGTTTTCCTTTTGTTCTGCACGTGATTCAAATATTCGACGATTGATTTTACAATAGGCTTTTCTCCATAACAAATATCTTACGATAGATAAGACCATGAAATTACATGAAATTAACCGAGCAATCCAGCATTATGATTGCCCAAAATAAAAATAGATATGCTGAAAGGTAAAGTAGAGTAATACGTACCTCCTTCCGTACCAGATGTTGTGAGAGATAACTGAGGTACCGGAACCGACAGATGACGGTATATCCATCCAAAACAACATAGCTGCGACCACGCCTGCCATGCGAAAGAAATTGTGGGCATAATCCCTCTTTTCTCGGCTGATATAATGATCAGTAAAAATAGGTAAAGTACAAATATACAAAATCTCTGATACAACTGAAGTATAGATTGAAATTTCATTAACATCAGCCTTTTTAATGACCCCAGTGCTATGATACCAAGCGTGGCCTAAGGGGTTATAAAAATCGACAAAACCCAGGTGGAGGTGCTCGAGAAAATAAGTAAGTCATCGATCAAAAACCAACCATTGCAAAAGTTGCTTAACTTTATCCATTCCGAGATCGAGGTCTAGACTCAAACCTGATAGAATATTATAAATAGCTGCGAATGAGAATGCGCGCTATATTGTCAAACAGCTGACAGCTATGTCAGATGCCATTGAGTTTCATTAGAAAAGTGTATAGTTTCTTAATTTATTTTCATAAGGACTTTATCCTTACATTCAAAAACCTACCAATATTAGCGAAATTGGTCCAGCAGTTTATGCGTCATACAGTGACAGGAATCAATTATTGTATTATAGACATTTAGTGTTTTATCATAAGAATAGATACGCTTACGTCGCGCATTGGAATTCTGATTTAAAAGGATATGTTATTTCTTTCAACCTTCAAAACACGCTGTTTCTTAATATTAATGGATTCTCTATCTGAATGCCACGTGGAAATTTACATGGCATGCCATGGGTCATGATTCATGTAGATAACACCTATTGTATGTTCAATTGTAAACAACTGGTGAAAAATTTGCAAGCAAAACTTCTCTCTGTAGGGTTGGCAAGCCGCTGTATTTACGGTTTGTGATTCTATGGGTATTGATTTACTACCAAGTAAAATATAAAAGCAATTGTGACTAGACCTTTTCATGAGTTTTAGTCTTAAATTAAGGAAACTTCATAGGAACTGATCTGGCTAAATTAAATAAGGTTATTTATTAATTCTTTTTATCCCGAAAACATCCCGTGGGATCAGCATGATTTCTTTGGATTAACCACTTTCCCGGAATAACAAGCTTTACTTCGGGATCAGATAAAAAATTTCGCGGTTAAAGTCGCTGGCTGATAACTAATTATAAGAAATAAAATAGCGGCTTATTCTTATTTATATAATACGAAAAAAACTTAGCCATTTTCTAAACCCTCTGGGTGAATCTGGCTTCAGATAGCGCGGGAACTTTCCCGAAACTAAATGTAGTCCAAGTCCTTTTTAAGGCACAAGTAATACATGGCAAATGTCTCAAACAGGAAAAATTACCGTGGCATTTAATTTTGAATGCTTCTATAAATAAAAATTCTTTCGTAATTAGAAGGAATTTCAATTAGTTTTTCACTGTATTTCAGGTTTTCGCTATTTACGATTCGCTTATCTAGAGTCATGTTTCAACTATCCTAAAAGTGTATTAAACATAGTTTATGTCACATTAAAAATATTTCGTTAAAAAAAACTGGTTTTATTGTGTCGAATGTTTGTTGTCGCGTTGTTGATATAGGCCAGACACGTGCATCAGCAACAATAATATTTGCTATTTGCCATACCATGATATCATGAAAAATAAACTTCAATGTTTTATCAGCATGTTCACGGAATGATAAAAATAAAAGAGTTTTATTTGTCTGCTTGTTTTGCACTTAATGTTTATCTTGTCATTGGAATTTTAATGCAGTAGGTAACCTAATTTGAAATAACAGTGAATAATGTTTCAAAACATAGAATTTATATATATATATAGACAGTTTGAATATATATTTTGTTTTATACATATTTTTATTAAGGTTCATGAAGCTCCAGGTTACATAACTTCTACATGGTCAGTACAGCGGGCAAGAGCTCTATTCCCTCCGTTTTCTTCTGATGAAGCATTCAGTATTAAATATAAATACTAGCATAAGTGAATTACGACCTTTTTTAATTGAATATGTCGACAATTAAGCGTCATTTCATATTATCAAGTAATTTCATTGCCTCTATCACCAAACTCTTACTGGAACACAACCATTCTAACTCTATTGTTTGGTGGTAGAAATAGGTGAGTGAACGCAGACGACCTTTGTGTGAGGTCTACCTTTAGTAAAATTTTGTTACCTCTACTTAGTTTTGATATACTTTCATGCCAATATTAAGTTATAACACGTTACGATTTATCGGCATGTCAGAGAATCATTTACAAACTATTATACTTAAGGAATTAAATAAAATCGTCAGTTGCCGCCCTTATGGGCTTTGAAACCCTTGTCAAAGGTTCCTTTCTCTACTCTAAGCATGCTCTATGGTTCATAATTATTAATATTTTTGGGGGATATTCATGACTACACAACGATCAATAATACACGATGATCAATTTAAATAAAAAATAATCAATTTAGCATATTTATTATTCATAATGCATGGATATTATAAAAATAGAAATACTTATAGATCTGCTATGCTCAATCAGCCTTTATATTAAGAGTAATTATTAAAATGTTACAAGTCAAAAATATTGATTTGCAATTCTAGCTCATATAGCACCAAGTCGTTAGTACCCGAATGCTTACATATAATCCTAAAGCTAAGATGGTTTAATAATAGCATAATTAGCGGCACATTTAGTGCGGTCGGTCACGTTGTGGTCACGTTTAGAATCACGCAGACACCGGGCCACAATGCAACAATGTAATCACCAATTACAACTATATAGGTACACGTTGCGAACATTTGCTTACATTTGGCCTGCAAAGAAGTATTCGTTTAGTACTCATACTGAAATTGTCGGGCAGTTCTGGAAAATGTGGTTGCATGGAATAATTTAATTACAAAGGAAACAAAGATGAGATAGTATTATGAATGAGGAACGATTATTCTTCTATAAATGTTATAATCGTATATTATCTTTATCTATCGTGGAGATATGATTCATAGGACTTATTGCTATCATTTCTTCATGAAAATTATTCTAGATATAAATGTTAATATCAAAATTGTTTACAGTAAAATTGTAATGGTTGACAAGCACAAAATTACATCTCTTAATCATGAACTTAGTAAACTATTTGTCTTATCAAGAAGTAAAAATATTTTCTTCAAACGGCACCAGTACTATTTTTCTTCTATATTATATTTTATGCTTTCTAATATTATTTTGATAATTTATATTGAGAACTAGTACTTAATAACTTTAATACACATAGTTTGTATTATCTTTTAATTTATCATTTTCAAACCACTGTCAGAACAAGGTTTAAATTATAACCTTAGCAGAAAATTTAAAAAACAAACATTAGAATAAGCTAACCTTTTGGCGGCTGATTGTAACATTCCGCATTCGAAAGTCATAGATAAATGCAAAATGGCGGTCGGTCGAACTGCTTTCCTGCCGGTTGCCAGCCCTAGTTTTTAGATCACGTTGTGGCCACGATACGAAAATGCACATGGCGGCGCACGCTTCACGTTGACAGCGCCGGCGCGCACCGGCAAAATATTTGACACGTGGGACGAATACCAATATGTCAGTGTTTGTCACGTTGGTATTGTCAGCCATATGTGAATGCTGACTGGGAACTCCTTAACGCGTGAGAAATATTGTAAACAGCGCTGCTGACTACACAGAAAAGGTAGGAACGGAAAGTAGTAAGGATTACTGGGAATATATTATTATCATTACGACCTTTTTGTATATAAGAATTACGTTGAAGGGACAGAAAAGTACCTCCCCTTGTACTAAGTATCGCAAAAATCCATCGAGGTACCGGCACCAACAGATGGCGCTATATCCACCAAAAATAGCGTAACTCAAATTCTACAGGGCGGGGTTGGGTAGCAGCATTCCTGTCTTGAAACAACGTTCTGCGATTGCCTCCACGTCTGCCGAGCGAAGCAGTTGTGAGCAAAATTCCACCTTACTTGGAGAGGTCTGTGCCCAGCAATGGACGTCCAATGACTGATATAATAATAATATAATACCTACTTCGGTATTACTTCATGAAGCTGAAGTTTTTTATCATTTATTCATTTGGTTTGTAACAGTTACAATGCATCTATAAATATATAATACGTAAGACTAGTGACAATTGTATAAATAATTAATAAAGTTTATATAATAAATGCAAAACAATATTCTACGTCATTAAAATCCTTCCCGTTTCAGAACAAACATTTGTGTTGACTCTGTTGTATGTTAATACCTTCTATATTTCTGAATTTTCTAATACAAGAGAGTTCCATAAATTGGGGGCCAGACGTAGGTAAATTATTTTCTCATTAATTTTAAAAATCACATACATAAATATCATTTCTTTGAGGTTTGCGAATAAATGTCAAACGCCGTTTTTAAAATAATGTCTTACAATGATTTGAGTTTCGAAAAATTACTTAGATGTCTACTATATTTTGCTGACGTTAGCAAGAATCTTAAGCTCGATGCGTCTATATAGCCTTATTCTTGTCAGTACAGCTTTTCAAGGAAGCGCAACAGGCCTTATATTTACCGGCAGTTTCCAGACGTAACCCTGGAGATCTGAGAGGTCATTATCCGAGTAATTTTATATCTATCCTCACTAACTTATTATAATCATTATTATTGTCATAGAAGTCCTAAAACGTCGAAGGCTGAACTGACGCCTCACAAAGAAAGTTGTAATTTTGCCCATAATAGCAACGTTATGCAGATGTGGTTGCAATCGCGGAGTGTAGTTTCGCGTCGGGAATGCTGCTCATTCGCGTTTTGTTACATTTGAGTTACGTATGGGGTGGATATACCGCCATCTGTCGGTTTCGTTCTCTCAGTCACTTTTTACGTCACCTGACACAAGGAGATATACTTTCTACTCTGCCGGTATCCCACAACTAAACGCATCAGATTAGTACAATACTTCAGTATTATATAATAGACAATACATTTATTTATATGTTATTTCTGCAGCCAAAAGCTGTTTTACATTCAGCCTTGATGAGCACATTTCATAAATAATTCAGAAGTACATGTGCTTTGGTACGACACGCTTGATTTCACTCACAAATTTATTTGGGAATATCACAAGTAGCACCGCCTTTGTAATTGGGCATAATGTTGTCTATGGGAAGTAGATAGAATATAGTAGGATACTAGCCATCGCCCACGGACTTGCTTGCGTTGAAATGTTATAACATTAATTAATTATCCTTATAAATTACAGCTTATCTGTTATTCTGATGGATGAAATTTATGAATGTAGAGTTTCACTAAATACCGTTCCATACTTTATGCTAGAATGTGTTACATACCTTCAAATTTACGCGCTTTTTTATTTTTAATAGCTAAACCGAAAGACGTCCTGTCTCGAATCTAGATATAAATTACCCTATCTCTCAAGTTCCGTGGGGTACTGGCAGAGTAGAATAGTACCTTTCTCTGCACCGTAGTGTTGTAAGAGGCGTCTAAGGTATCAGAACCGACAGATGCCAGTCCCTTCCCTTCGAAACATGTAGTTCAAATTCATAGGCCGGGGATAGGCAGCAGCGACCCCGTTGCGAAGGTTACGATTGCCAGCACGCTTGGCCACCGCGGCAATTATGGGCAATTCCTTCTATCTAGGCCTTTGTCCAACAGTCGACTTTCATTTGCTGATATGATGATGATATCTTAAGTTAGTAGTAAGTAGTAAGCAAAAAATATTTAAATTAGTTCAGAAGTTCATCCCTGACAAACACTGTCACACGTATTTTATATAGATGTGTATATTGAGCTGTGGTAGTTAAATAAATACGTTAATACTTTGCTCTATGGAAAATAAAACTAGCCCACGGAAATTGTAGATTATTTTTAGGCGAGCACCATTGAAAATGAAAACTCCTATAAAATTATACGAATTTAGAAAATTTCTTTCAGTTCTAGAAATAAACATAAATGAATTTATTCTAAACAAAAGGAAAGATGTAAGTGTTTGTTGTGTTTTTGATTAGTTTGTTAAGATTTAATTAAAAAATTAAGAGATTTATTTTAAGTCTTCTTTCAACATTAGCAAGCTTAATTGATTAATATAAGTTATAATGAATGTATTTTTTGTTAGTAGCAAATAAAATCAAAAACTACGCAGCCAATTTCAAAAATTCTTTCACCAGTAAAACAGTAGGTTATCAGCCAATAACATTAACTATATTTTATCCCCGTTCTCTAAAGAAAGCCGAGCGCAGGGCGCTGCTACATAAAGTCCATTCACCAAGTTGTAGAAAATATTTTGTATAATTTATTATCCGCCGTTATTGGTTCTAACGTGATGTTATTTTGCCTATAAGATTTCTCAATAAGTGGGCTATGTAATCTTTAATTCAATCAGTCAGCCAGGTTTTTCTTTTTCATATAACATCTTTGGAAATTAGACAACTTTTATGTTTGCTTCCTTCCTTTCGCGTTTTACTTCCTAAGGGGGTAAAAATCCTCTGTTGTTGCTACCAAACGTTATAGAAGGAACCTTTTACAAAATTTCCAATCCTTACAATTTAGGACCTGCGTTGATATGTAAGTCAGTCAGTCATCTTCTCCTTTTAAAAATACTGGCAGCACCCCGCGGTTTTACCCGCGTTAAGTTGTCGAACTTTCAAACTAACTTTGCACCTCCGTTTTACCCTTTTAGGGGGTAAATTTTCAAAAATTCTCATTAGTGCTCCCCTAAGTTACAAAAGGAATCCTTGTGCAAAACCTCAAGTTTAGTCCCTGCGTTTATATGTCAGTCAGTCAGTCAGTTAGCTAGCTTCTCCTTTTACATATACAGATTGATGTATGCCATAAACTCCGTACATCCAAGTTTCACTCAGTATCGCGACCTGGTGTTTTGGTATTAAATGAAACCCGATGATATGCGATCTTCAGCATTCGCATGAGATTCGCTCACAATGTTTCGCATGACCTAGACCCTAATCACTCCAGCGTAATGTTATAGACAAATAGAGAAATCTTGAATCTAATAAAGGGTACATAAAATAAACACGGAATCACTATATGTTTTGTTTATTTATTTTCAGATAAAGTATTAATTTTAGATACTTCAAAATATTAATATACCGCCATCTGTCAACTCTGGTACCTCTTAGTACTTCTTAAAACACCCGTTACAGAGTAAGATTCTACTCAGCCTTATTTTAATTAACTTTTCTCTGAATTAAATCTGTTAAATATAATGTGTGTTCACAAAAAGCCTGAGCTTAGAGGTCGGGATAAAATAATTAGGTTACTTTATCGTTTAGTTGTAACTTAGATGCAGACTGTATAAAGTTTGTAACTGAAAAAACTGTAAAAGAAAAAAAAGATACGCTTTTGATTCCATCTGTGTTCGTCATTATAGCAATCAGTGAATACAATGTATTAAAATTAGTTTCTTGTGTGGAATATTCCAAAGATTTTCAACGTCTAAGGCAAGCACAGAGCTGTAACAAAGCAAATGCGTCAGAAATACAACTACATAACAAAACTATGTGCCCAGGCAAGGCATATAGTTTTGTTATGTAGTTGTATATTCGCCAAACCGGAAACTAGCAGGAGAAGATACGTCATCGAATAACGTGATGGTTCTGTCATAAATAAATGAGACAACCGCTACATTAACTTTTGACATAGTTACGATTGACGTGCACCAACATTATAATATTTTTAAATAAGTTTATAATAAGTGCGATCTATTTCTTTTATTATTACTTTCTTTATGTGGTTGCTGGAAAAAAATGGTCCATTAGGTAATTAATTGACCATCGGTGTTGGATTCAGTGGATCTTTCTTTTTTAACATATTATTACTTACTTATTTTTACCTCGATGGACTTATTAACCATCAGCCATAGGAAGTCCACTCTTAGGCATGCATGTCCACACTCTTGGGTTAACCAATAAGAGTTAGAACTGACCTTATCGTATAACTTCAACGTGTATTGGACATGTTAGTCCACGTTTGCCATTATGATAAATATATATTTCATTTAGGTAAAAAAATATATGGTTGTTTGAACTGTCTGAAACTAAACTTAGCTTACTAAGCATGTAACTTTCAAATTAGCATGCCTCCCTAGCGATACATCAGTACATATATACTTATATATTAGTGTATGAATTAGCTTATATAAAATAAAGAAATCGGGAAACTTTATGTTATTACGTGTGTATTACTTTATTATACCTTTTTTTATTATTTATAACAATAATGTTACGTAGTATTTGTATATAATATTATTATAGAAACGTCCTTTTTAAGCTCTGTTGCTTTTTGTAACAATTGACAGAATTTTATTGATTTTATTTTATAGAAATCCTCCTTGATAACAAAATAATTTTCTTATCAAGCTTGCTTTAAAGGTATGTGTAAGCTGGTATTAATCAGGTTGTCTTCTACGTAATTCTTAGGTATTATCAAATTGTTCGGCTGTGTTAATTTATGCTGTCTAAGTACAGTTGATCAAATAAAAATCTGTCTAGAAGTCAATATACCGCTTTCAGAATATACTTAGTTGTTGAGTTGGGTAAAGAATGGGTTTAAAAAGGCAAACTTTGAGTACAAATCTTTGAGCTCTTTCCATGTTTATAAGGTGTGATTTTGCCGCTCAACCCTAGAGGTTATACAGTAAGACAGTATAGACTGGCAAAGTGACACGAATACCTACATCTTTCATTATTTTACTATTAGCTACACATCTCGGGGTGCGGAAAGTGTATGTAAGTTTTCTTAATTTTGAGTCAATATGTAGATGTGTTCCTTTAAATTAAGTTTTTGATCAATTTGTACTCCTAGATATTTTACGTTAAGTACTTTATCAATTTCTTCGCAAGAGCAGAGTGCATTTGGAGGGAGGGCCTAGAAATGTGCTCGTAGTTTTATGCTAACAGTGGAAGGACATTTATTTTGGAAGTTCAACCCTACATATTGTGCGTTTCAGGGAAAGTGAGTATGCAGCTAGCCAGTGACAAACTATATCGAAGCCTTTTTGTGCTACGGTGTAGACTTTTCCCTACCACGTAGATCTGACCACGATATGTACATAATAAACGTTATAGCAGAATTAATTATATTTAGGAATAATCTTACTTAAATTTGCCTGTCGAATATGTGTGCCGCGTATAAATAGTACATTATGTATGTATTATTTTAGCAGTCAATATATATTTTAGCAGTTGTTCGGGCAAAATAAAGATTTCTTCACATGCTACAGTACCTATATTATTTAAAGTAGCCGTATTCGTCACGGCTTCTGCTATTATTTTGATCCTTTTTATTTTGGTCTAGTCCAGTCTAGTTTTTCGAGTATGTTATTTTCTGTAGGCAATCACAGCAACACAAATCTGTCAAAGTGTTAGCGTCAACATTGAGCTCAATGTTTTGCATTTAAAGATTTAAGTATTGACAGATTTGAGTAGGTTGCTGAGTGTATTTATTATTGACCTGAGGCAGCTGTTTTAAAGTAGGTAACTCGATGACCTTCTTATCGAAGACTAATTTCTTTGTTATGTAAATGTATTTAAAGTCCTCTTGTTTAGACAAAATTATTTAATATTTGACAATTCATGGACATCTGCTTATTGACTCAAAAAGTAAAAAAAGACTTACATACATTTTAATTTAATAATTTGAGTTTGATTTGGTGAATTATTTTAGAATGTTTTTTAATTATTTATTTTATTAGTGTCATTTGTTTTATATAAAATTTAGTTGAGCTATATATAAAAAATTCAAGAGAAAAGTGTCTTTGATGAAGTGGAACATGCCAATCCTTTTTACTTGTGTTTTTCGCTCATTACAAACCCCGTAAGCCCCAAGCTACGGCCTAAATGCATAAGTGCACAAAAAGTAGGTCGCGCGTCACGTGCGCGGTGCTCACGTGCCCGCGGCCCATGACACCGAATCGAGCTGGCGGTGAACGTGAAACGGAATAGAACTGCCGGTGATTCACTTTTAAAGTATGTATTTATAGTATTGGCTTTTGGGAATTGGCAGATGCAATTATTGCTTGTGTATATTACAAATTTTCTGGACTTAGTAGGAATTGTTTATGATGATCAATAGAAAGATGCATCCGGTTGGAGTTTTGTTCAACTTATAAATTCTCACGGGTTTCTACAGAACTAGTATGGGTGCCGATTAAGAAGGAATATTTTATGCATATAACCTTATTATGTCGAGGACTCGTGAGGCAAGGACAGATTAAAATACCTTCCCTCGAATTATGTGTCATAAGCAGCGGCTGAGGTACCAGACCCGGCAGATGGCGGTATGTCCAATGCAATTGCTACCACGCAGCAGTAGACGTTCTACGGCTACTGTGATGATGACGTAGAGATAAGTCTGAACTGATATTATAAAAAGGAAAGATTTACTTTTTTAATTTGTTACGATAAAACTAAACCGTCTAGACCGTTTTTGTCATTAATAGAAAGCCGCATTATCAGCAAATAACATAAGCTATTTTTTACTCAGTATTCTAACGGGGATAGGACCGAGAGGCGCTGTTGGATTTTTAAATCATTGTTATGATAATACAATATATAGTGACCCACTCTCACTTTGTGTAGGGTAATGCAATCAGCCAGAATGGCTTTTTTATCATTAAAAAAAACAAATAAATCAAACGTTAATAAATGATAACAAGGTCATTATTTTTTTTGGACGATCGTATTGCTTGGCTTCTGAGACGTCAATTCCAGTGCCATCGGGGGACAGGGCGAGGTTGCTCAATAATGAGCGACCACAGGGTCACGGGTCAAAGGCCCGTATTCACCAGCGTGCACGCAGCGGCGACCGCGCGTTTAGTTACGTTCTCCTTCGCAATGCTCGCGGGATCTGAGCGGAATCGACGACGATCACCCGAGGGCGCCTTTGAGGCTTGACCTAGGCTCGGGTGGCTATCGTTGGGGATGATGTTAAGTTGCATAAAAGAGGAAGCATGAGCGTAGCGGCACTAGTGCTGTCGGTTATCGCTTGATGCTACTGGGGGACTGCACGCGTTCGCCGGCAAATATGTTGTATTGCTCTTTGAAAGAAGTGTGAGTGAAGTGTATCAGATTATGGAGTGCCAGAGAGGGCGAGTGAGGGATGCGTCTCAAGAAGTTATGCTATGGGCGAACACGATTTACTGGTCTACGATAGAAGTGTGTGTAAAGTGTGTATGATTGTGGAGTGCCAGAAAGATGGCGATAGAGGGACGCGTTTAGAAAGGTTATATTATCGGGCGGGTAGTCTAAGACGTGACGCAACTTATGGTGACGGACGTGGATAACACGGTCTATTGTTGAAAACTGTATTAAAATCTGTTCGTTGGTCTTTAATTTATGATAAACTCATGAACATAGCGACAAGCGACTGTATTTTGCAAATGTGTTATTCTTATGTATAAGCTTGTATTCTATTGTATTGTATTGAATTAAAATTTATTCCGCATAATATGCGCGAAAGCGAAACAAATATCCATATATCCTTCCCCTCTTTCACGGTTACAAAATGTACGAGCTTAATTCTAATATGGTCTTGATTAGTTAAGTGATTTTATAATAATTAATGTGTCATCAACATATCCTCAAGGGGGGGGGGGGGGAAGTTACAGATAATTGCAGTAACTCAGTCCCCTTTTAACGCATCTGATACTAAGGGAGGTACAGTTCGAATCTGCCGGTACTCCACGGTGATGATGTGTACGAAATAATGATAAGTCATGTAACGTTTGTAGGTCGGCTACAGAGGACGAAAAACTGAGGAGCATATCAATTATGTTGTCGTAGATCACTACAGTCGAGTAGTGCTTTGTCACAATGACTAAGTGTGGCACTACAAATAAGTATGTATTAGTAGTAGCCTGGAATCATTTAGACTACTAACTATACTATTGGTGACATGGATGGAACTAGTGGTCACCCAGTCGTCGAAATTCGACCATAATTCACAAAATGAAATAAAAAAGAAAATGTTCAGCCCTGTATTACGGTCAAACATTTTACGGTCAAACGTTTTTTTAAAACAGTTTTAAATAAAACAACTGTTTGATTGAAGTGGCGGCATCTCGCTATTATCATTTCTTTAGACATGTTTTGTACCTTTTTCTATTTGATCGGTCGTAAACAATCCTTAAGTGTTAATAAGCATCACTTCTGCCTATAGATACTTGTAATATCAAAAGGATATCACTAGCGCTTTGCGTACCTTGCGACTTAAATCTTTGCGTACCTAATGAAAAGGGTAAATAGATCTACATATGCTATACTTGTTGTTGAATTGACGATTTAGGAAGAATATTTTACACTTCTTTGTCTCCAATCACTCTTTAAACTTAGGCATTGATTCATAACTGGTACTTCCTGTTAATTGATTCATAAATCGAATTTCGCTTACAGTTTAATGATCATTCAATAATTTCTATTATGCGGATCACCTGAAGATTCTAGATTTATGATGCTAGTTAGATCATGCTTAGAAACTCGATATAGAAACTGGTGTTCGGATCGCATTTTCATTAATCTACTGTTGCACACAATCTTGCAAGAATTCTGATGCATGTGTGTCAGGGCTGGCCCAACATTGCACGTGACAGGACACCACGTGTTGTCATTGATTAGGGTCACCAAACTTTTGGTTAGATGCAAACAACAAACCCTTTCTGGCAATGGCAGGTTTCGATAATCGCTTACCATAGTTTCAAGTAGCATAGAAAAAAGAATGTTTGACGGGCCGGATGACGGAGATGGCAGTGATCCTATCTTGAGCGCTGAAAGTCGTAGGTTCCATTCCCCCCAGGACAAATATTTATATGATGATATTTATTTTTGTTCTGTGACTAGGTGTTAAATATATGTATTTACGTAGTATATTTGTGTTTCCTCTCTTGTCTGCTGTCTGTAACGCAAGTTAATAAGCGAGTTATTACGGAGTCAGGTCAATCTATGAGATGTATTGGGAATTTATTGTAATTATTTCATGTCATCGCAACCTATAGACGCATAATTGTCTAAAGGCATGGGTTCTCTTTGCCGTGAGATACCGACAGAGCAGAACAGTAACAGTCGTAAGAGGGTGATTGATGTTAACAACTGACCTCTTTCCGGCGCGGTTATAATAGACCAAATTGCCCCTTTTTTAGAGAGATAAGTCCAGCTCTTTTCTCTAGTATGCCGATTTTTTATCATTTTTATCATTCATAAATTATTTTTAAGATTGATAAAAATCCTAATCGTTTTGTTATATTAATATAAAATAAACGGCAATATCTTGAAAAAGACGGTAACACTACACCTGACTGGTTCAAACTGGATTCACATTTAACAATCAATAAATGAACGCGGATCATTGCCCTGCGATATCATATCGCTAGCACTACAATCTTCAAGCTAATGCTAATGTTGTGGCCGTTGTCACAACACTAGCTTTATCTTTGGAGTTTGGGCGACAGTTATAAATGCTTAAAACTTCTTTAAATGATCTCTTCTTCTTCTTAAATAACCTTGAAATTATTACATTTACATATTGTGTGTATGCCTGTCAGCAGTTCCTAAGATTAGCGCGTTTAGACAAACAATCTGTTTAGCTTTATAATATTCATCATCATCATCATCATCATCATTACAGACATTGGAAGTCTACTGCTGGACATGGGCCTCCTCAAGAGAGGGGAAATGTCACCCATAATTGCCGGGCTGGACAAGCGCGTTGGCAATCGCAGAGTGCAACTTTGCGATGAGGATACTGCTACCCATCCTAGTAGTATTTAAGCTGCGGTGTTTAGAATGGATATGCTGCCATCTGCCGGCGTTGGTACTTAGTCGCCTCTTACAACACCTGGTACAGAGGGAAGTACTATTCGGTATAATAGTACCGGTACTTAATGGTTTATTTTATTAGTATAGATAAACCCAAAGATTAGCAAATAGATTGTATTGTGACTTTACAGTTAATAATAAGTACTTCACAATAATATAAGCAAATAACAACAGAATATCATATACAACTTGATCCGCTGACGGGCCCGATGGCGCAGATGGTAGTGATCCTATCTTATGCGTCAACGGTCGTGGGTTCGATCCCCACCCATGGCATTTATTAACATGATGATGATGAAATATTTGTGCCTGATGTCTGCAACACAAGTGTTTTAAGCTACTTACTTCGGAATTAGGTTAATGTATGGTATGTTGTGTGAAAATTAATGATATTATTATATAAAGTAGTCAACGTGTACAACGTGTCTTCTATCAGCCATGACCTAGTTGCACTTTAGTACTTACACTGCGTGTTTACTTACTAACTCGTATTTAACTGTGTTAAACAGTCTGGTGTTTTTAATGTTCATCATCATCATATCAGCCATTGGAAGTCTAATGCTGGACACAGCCCTCCTCAAAAATTGGGGAATTTTGCCCATAATTTCCGCGCTGGGCAAGTGTGTTGGAAATCGCAGAGCGCAGTTTTCTCGACGGGATGCTGCTGCTCATCCCCGCGCTGTGCATTTGAGCTACGCTGTTGTCGATGCATGACAATGCTCTAGTGATGTCCTAGTGCTAGTGATGTTACGAACTATAATATATAATACAAAAAAAAATAGGCTGTAGTGACGCTTGCTACCGCGGACTGTGTGCTTGGTTCTCAAAGTAGTCATAAAAAAACAATGTGGGTTGAATTGGTCTTATAGATAAGAGCGGTCTCTTTCATTCTCTATTTGACGCTAAGAAACCAAATATAGATTTATTGTTATTAAATTTGTAGTTGTAAATGAAAAAAGATTAATTTAGTTTTTGTAGTTTTTAAACATTTTCAGGCCGTAAATATATCAAATTAACCGCTACTTTGACATCTCTAAAAATAACTGCATAATTAAGGAGTATAGTCATGTTATATTACACTCTATATAACAGTATATAAAAGTGAATTTACTATGATTTAGGGTAGTTTTGCTATATTTGCATGGAGTGTAACGGTGAAGCAATTGTTGTGAAACACTCTTACATATGCATGATTCAATTCCTAAAATAGTGTTAAAAGTCTTACGTTTTAAACCAGTCTATTTAGGTAAATGAGTCTGTTAATTAGATATATTTATTCTGTTTGTTTTGTTAGTAAATTTTTTGTGTTTGTAAAAAGTGATATTATGTCTGTTAAAGTTTGTCATCCAGATATTTGTATAGAGTTTTAAAAGTAACAGATATAGATATATTTAACTTAATTTATTAATTTTGTTGTACTTCTATGGAGAAGTAAATGTTATATGTATTCATAATCAGAGTTAGTAATCTTAAGAAAAATATAATTTTTGATTTAAATTTAATAAAAATTTAATACTTATACATATATATATATATAACACTCGCTAATAAAGAAAGATCTTATTTGTATTTTAGTATTAGATACAGTATTTCAGTTTTTCTTGCCGGCTCTTTTCTCTTGGATCGCGTTGCGAATCAGTATTTTGAACCGAAGATCCGACTGGTGAGGACTATTATTTTGTGTTAGACGAATGTAAAAGTACCCATTTTAAAGATTTTTTATTATCTTATTAAACTCAATACTAGTGTTTACTCTAATTGTCCCATGTATCAAGCGGGTTTCGAACTCTTACGTTTCCGGAGAAATGGACAACCAATAATGCTAACGAAATCTTGGTAGATATGTTTCAACTTTCCTAGTGTTAAAATTCCACCTGAAATAAGTTGTTTGTTATAGTAACTATTTGCTTTATATATTAAGGCCATTTAATTAAAGAATAATTATTATACTTGGTTACAAATTTTTGGGATACATTTTAAAAGGATATAATCCTCATATGGGATGTACGAGTAAGTAATTGCTGTTAGTAGCTGAAATATGTCTAAGTATACATACTTATTTATTTACTTAAAGAAATGCAAATAGCACAGTTGTCAAGCACGTGTGGGGTCAGGTCTACCACAAAGTCCACGTGAGTCCAACACCGCGGTATCGAATAATAATTCATTTAGACATTATTTAAACATTCCACTTTGGAGGGTTCTTGGTGTTTGTTGCGATGGGTCAAATAAATAAATGTAAATTTAAATTACCTTAACAGCATACCCAATGTTGTGTAAAGCGAGTTCATTTGCACATAGAAGGTCAAGAATAGAACCCAGTTGAATTGCAATATGCATGAATCAGCATGACATACTAAACCAACACTAAAATTTATTTATCCGTTAAAATTATCAATTTGATAACATCATATCAGCCACATAAAGTCCACTATTGGACATAGGTCTCCCCAAGTTAGGTGATCTCTGCCCATATTTGCCGCTTTGGTCAGGCGTAGGTCAGGTCAGGTAGCAATCGCAGGGCACAACTTCGTGACGAGGTTGCTGCTGCCTCTCCCTAGCCTGTAGAATTTAAGTTGTGCTTTTTCGGACGGATGTACCAGTTTCGGTACCTTAGTCGCCTCTTACAACACCAGGTACAGAGGGAGGTACTTTTCTACTCTGCTGGTACCCTACGGCTATAATATTGTATGATAAATTATATGGTAATAATAAAATGTCAACAATCAATTAAAACATTTTCTTCCTACTAAAACCAAAACCCTTCTTATTCAATCCTTGGTATTACCCATAATTGACTATGGTGACGTGTGCTGCACTAATATCTCTCAAGAAATCCTTAATAAATTGGTTCGTCCATTAAACAACTGTCTTCGTTTCATTTTCGGCTTGCGTAAATACGATCATATTTCCCATTACCGTTCTCTTCTCGGCTGGCTTCCTATTCGTGAACGTCGCAAAATTCGAGTTTTAACCATACTATTTTCAATACTTTTTGATCCGTACGCACCAATTTACTTAAAGGACAGATTCCAATAACTATCTTCCTCTCACGAGCGTAATCTCCGTTCTTCTAATACTCTCTCGCTCTTAACTCCTTTTCATCACTAGTTTTTTAACAAACTCTTTTACAGTGACAGCTATACGACTCTGGAACGAGCTTTTATTGAATATTAAGCAATCCCCAAACAAATTTATCCTGAAACGCTGTCTCCGTACTTTATCTACTGATGCTGCTTCTCTAACTTTATAACCCTATATATATATATAGCATATGCATTTATTGCGTTTATTTATACAAATATGTATGCCACGTTTATCTATTTTGTATATATATTGTCTGCACCACTATATATATACATATATATATTTATACTTTTTTCTGTTTTGTGTAATGGTTGATTGGGAGATAATGCCATCGGGCATTAAGTCCGCCATTTGTACATTTTGTACCATTTTGTGCAATAAAGTTAAATAAAATTTAATTTTAAATTTAATTTTTAAAAGGTAAATAAATAAATAAAAATAAATTAAAACTTTATCAAGCTACTGTTTTTATTTATGAATCCATCAAATAACAATTTGCGAGATATTTTTCTTGTTAATAGTTTTATTTTATACATTGAGTTGATTTACTAAGTACTTTTTGTTCTGGTTATCTCTCCGACCAAGAAAACCAACCAGCCTATTTTGTGCACATTGACTTGCATTGAGGGTTTATTTTCACATATTTGTAATTTAAATGTAATTTCTTACTCAAAGAAACATTTTCTGTTTCTTTGGGTAAATATAAAATCAAAGCAACTAAGTGCTTTAACTAGTGATACTAGAAATTTAATATTCAGGCAAAAAAACTCCTAAAACTAATAGAAAAAAAACATAAATAGTCGACCGCTGCGTGAATTTGTGATGCGATGAGGACACGTATTCCACAATTTTGACGTCAGCTCAAAGATATAGGATGCGTGCAGATTAGGATAATCGTAAATTAGAGAGAGGTAAGAAGTAATATATGAGCGTGGCTAACTTGAATACCAATGGGTATCTAGATATAGTTCTTAAGCTGTGCCCGCGACTTCATCCACGTTCTTACATTATTTATGCGTACCGTTTAACCGTTTACGCAGCACACGCAACGAAAGCTGTCAAAATATATCTTAAAAATAAATCCGCTCCTGTTAGTCGAAGCCTAACTAGAATATAGCCTAAGTCTTATTACCTTTCTGCTAGTTACAATCGCTTTAAACTCGGTCCAGCCGTTTCAGAGTTATATCTTACAAAGAGATATACAAATGTAAAAAAAATGTTATGTGTACTGTAATTAATCCATATGCATTCAGTAAAAAAACAGTAATTTTAGTACTATCAATAGACACTCCAATTTTATTTATATGTATGTATTGATAAGCAAGAGAAATACCGAAAATATTTATAAATTTCCAGCGTATGTACATAAGGTTTAACTTTGAAACTAGCATAGCTTTACAAAGCAAACGGCTATTTACCTTTTATCAATGGATTGGTTGACAACATTGCATTGTACTTTTTTATTAGAAAATCGCATAATATTCGTAAGAAAACATATTGAGTGCATTTGTTTTAGATGTGTTAAGATAACATCAAGGCTAGATAGTCCAGTCTTTCATTGAAAATAATAAACATGTTTACGCTTTCATATTCATTTAAAAAAGTCACTTCATACTTCTATTCTTTCTTTGTGTACTGTGACGGTTAGACTTTAAAACATTGTTAAGACCGTATCAAAAGCTTAAACTGCAGGAGTCACGTGTTAGGGGTCAGGGGTTAGGGTCACCAAGCATATAATTTATTCGGACATTCGGCTTTTAACGTTCGTGTCTTAGAGAACTTACATCTGAGGCCAATTTTTTTTATTAATTGTATTGGGCAAAGGAAACAAAATCACAGCACAACAAAGCGTGCTCTAAAAAATCTAAGGGACCTGAGCAGCTGAACTCCATGAGGATGTCTGCACAGCATAATGGCTTAACTAGCAAGCACTTAATTTAAAAACTCTGAACATAATCAATAAAGATATAACTTTATAACAATTCATGAAATAAGCTAATTAAATGTCGCGTTATATAGCTGGTTCCAAATAGTATACTTCCCAATGCATACGGACCGCTCTAGTGCAGCTGGAATTGCTCTCATCATCATCATCATATCAGCCATAAGACGTCCACTGCTGAACATAGGCCTCCCTAAGTAATTTCCTGAAGGACCGGTTGTATGCGGCGGTAATCACTCTGCCTACTCTTTTTTCCAAACCTTCTAGGCGACGACCAACCATAAGTAATTCTTAGGCAAACAAGGCTCTTGAGTGGTCGCTAGTCGCAGTCCCGCTTCGATCTCATCGGCCCTGTGGAGGCGATCGCGCTTCACGTGGAAGTGCCTAGGCACTCTCACAAGGTTGGCAACGCGTTCCTATCCTAGTATAGTTATATCCTTGTGATGTTACGAGTGGCTACTGGCTTCAGTGACGCTATCACTAGCTAGTTACTATCACGCGGACTATATGCCTATGAGTCAACTTTATCTAAAAAAAAATCCTACTTTTATATGTTAACGCTTGGCTCCCTTGGGCCTAATCCGAATTTACACGTGACGTGCGGCGCACCCTGCAGTTTCAATGACGCTCGACTGACAGCATGATGAATTATTCACAAATAACTGCTTTCGATGTCTCGGTGACTGGAGAAAACAATGTCGAAACGCAACTGGTAACAAATTTTCCTTTCCCTTCTGTATTTTTGCACCATTAGATAATATTATGTCTTGCTCTCGGCATAGTAGAATTCGTAAAAGGCTACTTAAATACTGAAGCTAAAGAGCGATATTTCCATTATTCAGAATTTAATCCAAATGGTAGATTGAGAACATCACAATGCGGATTTGTCTATAATGTTACAGGACGTAACAGCACATTCTATTACGATTTTATGATTCTTTAAATGGTAACAAAATCTAAATGTGGCAGCTATTTATAGCATAACCTTTGCGTCATTGCATAGCTATCTACCCTTTTGTTGAACTACAATGGTGCGATCCGGTACAAAAACAGGACGGGTATACATCGCTATTTTAAATAAGGTCACCAGCGCACGTGCACAGTCTATTAGCCAACCGTTTATTCACGCATGAATAAAAAAACTGCAGCATCTCGCTGGACGCATATTGACTCGACTTTTTTTTTAATGCTAAACAACTCAGTCCAGCAAAACATTCCAGCTTTACTACACGAGTAGGCGAAGTCGATTAGTGAGCGATTCCGTGTCTAAGCACTTCCACGAGGAATGTTCACGTTATAACATCGGTCCGGATTATATTGAAACGGCCTCCTCAGAGCGTGCCTTAAAAGTACATATGAGTGGTCACCGTCTGGGAGATTTCCAAAGAAGAGAAAGACCGCCCGGCCGCAATAGTGAATATTTCGGAAGTAAACTCTATGGCATTTGTCATTTAAGGCGACATTTATTTCATTAACTGTTCTAATGTTAAGTACTTGCTAGTTAATTTTATAATGCTGTGCATAGGTCCTCGTGGACTAGCAGCTTGCCAAAATCTTATTAAATTTTTAGAGTAAGTTTTGTTATGCTGTCCTGCTGTTATGTGTGCCTAATATATTAAATTAAAAAAAATTGTACACGTCAGGTGTAAGTTCTCTACTACACGAGCGTGCAAGCCGAATGTCTTGGGGAGGAATACCTACGTCCAGTGGACGTTCTACCTATGGTATGATGATGATGAAT
This sequence comes from Heortia vitessoides, assembly GCA_020976665.1. Classification (NCBI taxonomy): domain Eukaryota; kingdom Metazoa; phylum Arthropoda; class Insecta; order Lepidoptera; family Crambidae; genus Heortia; species Heortia vitessoides. The sequence goes on along the minus strand of JACJUM010002477.1, from coordinate 6,443,963 downwards.
GAAAAGTGCAGCTACAAAAGTGTTTCAATAACTTGGTCACTTATCATAATATAAATATATAACTATATTATATCCAGATGACAAATTGGATATAATATAGTTACATTCGGAACGTATACCTACTAACTTCTGAAGGGATTAAAACCGTCACATTTACGTTCACATTTTATGTTCTCACTTGAAAATAATTACTGTAAGGTAGCCGAAACAGCATTCTTAATTTATATATATATATATATATATATGTACAAGCTAAACGAGCGCTTTGTGTAGATCTAAGCCGCTAATCAGATTAGATTTTAATAATAATTTCCAGAAATATTAGTCTGAATAAAATATTTCGAGTATTTATTCTCACGGCTTAACAAAACGATAATCAACTATTCCATAATAACTAAGAGCTACCTTGTTTTGAAAAAAAAATACTCAGGCGTCTAATATTGCTAACAGTTACCAAATTAGCAGTCACGTTGAAACATGATCAGGATGCAAGGAGATGACAAGCAAACGCTGGCTGGAGTTTATTAAATACGGAAGCTCCTATACTTTGATAATATACAGGGATTGCTATATCTCTGTAAATTTTAGCATTTGAAACGTTATTTGGGTAACGTAAGGTTGATATTGGAACAGCTGTGCGAAGTTCGACGAATGACAGGAAGAGGTCAGCTCCACATCTTGATCCTGTATTTAGGTCGATCGGCACGTGTCTGTTAGACCATGCGGTTATTGCAGCTCGGATTTCACGTTACACCTCAAGATTTTCCCGCCATTTTGTAAGGATTTTATATTAAAAATTACGAGTTTATATACTCTACTAGCTGAACCGAAAGACGTCGCCTTGTCTTTACTAGGTTATGATGTAAATGTATAACTAGGTTATACCTATGTTTATAATGAGAAATACATTTGTGACTATACAGATACAAATAATCCGATCTCTCAAGTTGCATCAAACTGAACACAGTAAGCAAAAAATTAGTTTAATAGTTCAGAAATACTCCTTGGACAAATACTGTGACACGTAATTTTGGTCCTCCGTTCATCATAAGACGTCCACTGTTGGACATAGTCCAGTCTCTAACTATATTGCCCTAGTTCTGATGTACGTTATTTTATATATTTTTTTATATCATATATATTTATTGCATTTATTTATACAAATGTGTCTGTAACGTTTGTCTTTTTTTTATATATTGTCTGCACCACTATATGTATTTTATTCTTGTTCGTATAATGGTTGACTGGGAGATCATGCCAACTGGCGTTAAGTCCACCATTTGTACATTTTGTAATATTTTGTGCAATAAAGTTCAATAAAATAAAATAAAATAGGACTTCCCTAGTAATCAAGTGCTCTGCCCACTGTCACTTCAACTCACTAATCCGCCGGGCTATGTTGGTGAATTTGGTTCTGTTACGAATCTCCTCATTCCAGATTCGATCGCGCAAAGAAACTACGAGCATTGACCTCTTCATATCTTGTTGAGCTATTTGGGTCCTCCATTACTGCTTTGTTAAAATACGAAAAAGTACAAGCTTTCTTGTATTTCAAAGATGTACTCAAGCGACAACCATTATAAATAATTAAATTTTATAAAAACTCTTTCATCTTGTCCTTGGCAACAAACCATTAAACAAAAAATTCAACAATTAATGTTTTCTTAATTTGAATATGTATATGTGACAATGTAACAGTTGTGTATGTAATAGTTATTTGAATTAATTTAGTGCATTTATAGTGCATTTTGTACAAAAGACAAAGCTTTCTTCGCTTCTTCTCCACTTCAACTATAACCGAGTCAAATTCCGCTTCGTTCATGCGTTCCCGCCATTTCATTCATAAGGGGTAAAAATGTTTGCAACAAGAAAATATATTCTTTACTTATAATTTAAATGGAGTTTAACTTTGAGATAATAATGACATCATCGATGACGTCAGCTGCTAGACGTAAACCACCCATACATTGGGAGGTATTTTGCCAGTAAACGGCACGCTGGGTATGCGTGGATTTACTTATTATTTTCAAAGAAACAAGCGGCCATCCGTGATTACGCTATCACTTGTAAAGACATGTTCGCTGACTAAGTCGCGTGTGAACTCTTATTATCATATTTTGACGGGCCCGATGGCGCAGATAATAGTGCTCCTATCTTGTGCGCCAAAGGTGGTGGGTTCGATCAACACCCGGGACAACTATTTATATGATGATATTTATGTTTGTTCTGTGGCTGTATGTTATGAATTTAAGTACTATATTTGCGATTCCTCTGTTATCTGATGTCCGTAGTACAAGTACTTACTTTAGGCGACTTATCACGGAGTGAGGTCAATGTTTAAGAAGTTATGTAAATCATAAAATAGTTGAGCGTCTTTAGCTGTGTTATTCTTCATATTAAAGTAAAAAAAAGTGATAGTGCTCAGTTTTCAACAGCATATAATTATGAAGGATACGATGGCAAATTCGGTATTATCCGAATCTTTCTCGCCAAGGGTCGTAGGTTCGATTCCCACCCATGATAAACATACGTGTTTATTCTTAAGTAATATAATTGCAATTTCCCTGCTGACTGATATACGTAACACATCTCCTTTAAGATACTTGTCTCGGAGCCAGATCAGTTGTATGACATGTTGTGTGAATTTATTATAATAGACTATACACCTAGAAATAAATGAGATATTCTTGACAATTGTCACTGTATATGTGTGAAAGAATAATATAATACACGCCAGGTCATTAGGACACATTAAAATGAGCCGCTTGTGCAGATGTAGTGAATTAACTGAGGTCACTGTATCACGTGGGTGACACATATCGTCTCGGTGATTGCATTTAGCATCGAATTAGCAATTATATGCAGTTGTGATGTCTGGGTTGGTTCATCATATCAGCCATAGAGTACCCAAGATAGGGGAATTCTTATCTGTAATTGACGATTGTAAAACAATTGAGAAAAGTAATCGAATGTTATCGATATACGGATGACAAAACTGTCGATTTCTTTTACAACTTCGACACATATTTTATTTGGAATAATGCAAATTTAGTGCACAATGGTTCCAATATAAGTATTAAGAATAATCGGATTCAACAATGCAGCATTGAAATTTACTAGATCGTAAAATGTTACGTGACCAGCTGCTTTGTTAGTGAGAAATAAAGTATACATTTTCAGTTACAAAATATAAGAGAATTTATATGCTATAAAAAAATTCACTCTTACAATATCCAAAAATATTACATATTATAATTTAACAAAATTAAATAATAGAAAAAAGTGCATTTATTACAATACACAACAAAGCACCTTAGACTGTGAACTTAGGGAAAGTAGAATATATAAACAATGTTATGTAGCTATATTCTGTACCTAATGTCTTCGGGTTATTTATTTTAATTAGTTGCTGCACTAAAATGTTATTTCCAGACGTTTTTATCTTCAGTGTTTTTGAAATAGGCACATTGTTCATAATGTGAAAAGCAAAATTGAACATCTATTAAAGTGCAATGTATCTTTATAGTGTCCAAAATTTCCTTTAATAAATAAAGTTAATCCTTGATTGTGTACTGTCTCGTTATTATCTCTAATGGGACACTCCGTAATTACAATGTTTTTATGACATCGTTAGATTGCCATGGCTCGGATGTTGTTGTTTGCAATAGAAAATAATGGTGCACAGCCACGTGCCGCAGAAGCCAATGTCCTCTACGCTTACAGCAGGCCAGCCTCAATGCAACCAGGTCAAGAAAAAAACGTGCGTCTTATAGGGAACTACCGTTAGTGAAACCTTTGTAATTCACCATGTTACGAGATTGCCGAGTCGACTTTTTCAAATATATCAAATAAAAAATATTCTTAACTTAGAAACAGGAAAACCTAGATTGTTCTAACTGTTATTTTTTGTGACCGACACTGTGTTTACTGTTAAAATACAAATTTATAAACACTATATGTTAAATATATATTTCAAAATTGAATTGAATGTCAATTATGGACTTTTTTTCTCTCTTTAAACTTTGCTTTGTGCACTTAAGAACTACTGATGGTAGCGTAACTATGAACTGTCAGAGTATATTCTAAATTTCCCACCACAGAATGGTATAATTTTCTTAATTTCTTGAATTCTAGTCCAAGTGAAGTCATCGAATTGGTTTTCATAAATTTTACTTACTTACTTACTAACGTATTTTACATACAAACGTCGACATGTAATAAATGACACAGATTAGTAAGAAATAAAATATACTAGTAGTCTATATGCTGACAATGGTAGACATAAATTTAAAAGATTTTAATCCATCTCCGTAGCCATTCTTAATCAAGGGTAAGTTGTATATGTTAAATTGAATGCTCGTACTCGTACCTTACAAATTATTATGATAGAATATCTACACAAATATCATGACATAATTGGTACCTGATTATTTTATATATAATTTAGGCTTAGTTGCGTCAGAAGCTTAATTTTATTAATAATTTCATTACATTTAGAACATGTAATAGTACAAGTGTAAAAGTTTCAAATTCTGAAATGAATGTGTGGGTGACATAAATTAATCTATGGTTTTTCCTTTCGGTTTATATTTTATAGGTGAATCAAAGGATTAGTACATATCTATAGGTTGAGTTAGAAATAAACCTTAAGCTTGTAATATAAAAGAAATAGTTTGTAAGCCATGTTACATAAACCGCAACAAGCGTGACTAGCATTGTATTTAAAGAGTTTCTATTTTAATTGTTACAAATGTTGCAATTAAGTATGTTAATAAGTTCGATGCTCCTAAGAAAATTACTTCAAAACGGAAATAGGCAACCTCAAAGAATTCGATTGATTATTTTTAACTAAGGATGTAGGTATTAAGATTACAATTATGGTTGGTTTAAAAAACATGTTCTTGAGTTGATAAATTTGATTCGGTTACCAAAGAAATATAACGATTGGGATATTTAATTTAATTATTTTTGTCAATGTAAAATAATCAAATATTGAAACATAATATGTATTGAGTTGTGATGTTGTGACCTTTCATGATTTGCCGTTTATCAACGTTATTCATTCTGTGTTACTCACGTGTTTGCCGATAACTATTATGACGAAAATATTTTTAACTTTAACATTATTATGTAGACTTTATTTTTAGAAATGGATAGTGGGAGTAGGATGTTTACGATAACAGCATTCGAGCGTTATTCAGGATAAGCGGTAACAAAAACAAATATGTCCCCCAGATCATGTAAGTTCATGAAATGTTTTCTTATTTTATTATATACTAGCAGTGCTGTTGTCCGTTTAATCTTAATACTCGCCTGTTAATTATTTTCTGTGTATCTGCACAATTTGTTGCTAATTATACTTTATCTTTAAACTAATAATAGGATATGATTTAATTTAATTTCTCATGCACACATTCTGTAAAAAAAATCTGTGATTAACGCATTAGTTACATAAGTTTAATCATCCCTTTAATTACTTAAGTATAAATAGTCTAATTTAAAATTCAAACAATCAACAAAAAGCATATTTATAATAATAATAATATTTTAGAAAAGATACATACATTGTACAATATAAAGACATTGCTAGCGGAGTCTGCACTAAGCGTAAAGCTTGTATCGCTAATTGTACATTGACAATTGGACTCATCTCGAGCTACTTTAAAAATTCTTTACATATAACTATGACAAATATTATATAAAAATAATTTTTGGTTTACGCAACATAAAACAGTTTTTGTGCCTAAATTAGACTTTGCGCTTGCTGCATTAAGCATTTCAATATATGTATTCAAGGCCTGTACAGGAAGTACAACGTCACATTTACATATGTCATACATACTGTATCATGTTGAATATATGTGTCCCACCTATAATAATCACATGATGAAACCAGACTTACTGTCCCGAACCTGAGACTCACGCTCTACCCAACGTGCGCCAGCGCAACGGAGTGCGTGTTCAAAGTACTAACGGTAGCGGAAACGGAAAATAAATTGTTGCAGGGTCGATCATACATACGCACAATATAAATATACTTAGAAATGGATCTTTATGGATTGAGTAGGGCAAAGTCTAATTTAGTATTATTATTATGATAGTTTACTCTCAACCAGCTCCCGTATGCAAAGAGGTTAATATATGTGAAGGTAGCTTGGAAAATATATCAGGATTGGAACACCTTGTAATCAAGTTTCTGCTTACTACGAGAAATAAACTCGATATTATATATTTATAGAAATAAATAATAGCATTATTTATCATTTTATATTCATAGGCGTCTTACACCAGGCATATATATGACGTACCTATGTCGTTACAAGTAAATAACTTCTCATTTAAACAATGATTCATCGTTCATCTAAAATCACATGTCCTTAACAGACTTCTCATCGACCCAAACCCGAAACTCACGCTTCGTTCAACGTGCGCAAGCGCATCTTTAGTTCCCGTTTACAGTGCAAGCGGTAGCGGAGGCGGATAAAAATTGTTAAGGAATAAAACACGTAATTTTACGCGCAATAGTAAAAAATGTAAGCCCCTTAATTGGACATAAAATATCGTATGCGTCCAAAATAAAATAATAGTAAAATAAGTAAAAGTTTGCCGTAGGGTACCGGCAGAGTAGAATAGTACTTCCCATTTTTCCTAAGAGGCGACTAAGGTACTGAAATGCAATATCACGGAGATGGGCATCAGCCTACCTACCCTCTGCTATTGCCACCACGCTTGCCCATCGCGGCAGCTATGAGCGAATTCCCCTCTTTTTTGGAGGCTTATGTCCATTAGTGGACGTTTCTCAACTGCTATAATGATGATGGAAATAAGTAATGCCACTAATATATATTATTCTGACCAATAAAACTTTACGCTATTTTCAATACTCTTTTCTAGTACGTTAAGCTTTGTCTGTATAAATGCTGTAACAAATAAAATAGCATTTAAAGAAAATTGCGTAAAAAAGAGTTTTATACACAATCTTAAAATAATTTACTCATTGCATTTATTAAGGTGTTAGCATTATTAATATTATTTGCGTCGCTTGTTTAGTATTTTTTCAAATGTTAAGAAGGTCACATGTGTCTTATGGTTGTATCACAATAATGCACTTGAACTAACTTTGGCTGTTCATACTTGCTCAACTATCTTATGGCCCTTTGTGTAATTTGGATGGCTTATATAAAAAAAGTTATATATATACCTATTAATCCATTGCAATGAATTAAAATATAGCGGAAATCAAGACGAAGGTGAGACAATCAAGTATCAGTAAATCATCCCAAGAATATAGCGATCAAACAACTAGAACAATAATAATAAAAGATTTTGAAAAAGAAAAGTACAGTTGCATTAAGTTTCACATTACATATCTTGGCTTAGCTATTTAGGCTCTCATTATTGTATAATATTAATATGCCAAAATAAATTGTGGGGTACCGGTAGAGTAAAATAGTACCTTAATTTTTACCAGGTGTCATAAGCGGTGACTGAAATACCGTAACGTACAGACAGCGGCGTAGCTGATTGAAAAAGTGATTAAGCCTTTTCAAGCGTAGCTTGATGGGTAGAACGAGCAGCGCCATTCCTGTTGCAAAACTAGGCACTCAGATAAGTACCACACGTGCTCAACATAGAAATATTAGAATAATTTATTAGTGTTTCTATCTTGTGCGCCATAGATCATAGGTTCGATTCCTACCCCGGACATTTATTTGTATGATGCTTGTTCATTGATTATTGGTGTCAGGTCAATATATCAGTTGTTATGTGAAATCATTATTAGAATTATGAATTATTTACTTGAGCGAACCGCGCTTGTCCCCGCTTCCGCGCGCACAATGCCCGCGCTCTTAGTCAACGATTTCCTTAGACACCGATCGGTGACACCCCGCGAGGTCGACACCATTTGGGCAACGAGCAATGTCAGAATAACAACAGCATTCATGTCATGAACACTGGCATGAACACTGTTGTTCAGTTTTGCTTACAACAAAAAGTTGGTAATATTTTTGTTTGATATTTAAGTCTGTCATTATCGAATGCCAAAATATTATTTCAATTTAATTGAGTACTAAGTTGCAGATCGACTTGCACAAACTAAGAAATATAGGCAATCAAACTCTAGTAACTATACATTACAGTTTAAAATTTAATTTAGAAAAATTGGCTATTTGTGAAACGTAGCCGAGTGATAATATAATAATAATATAATAAATATACTTTTTATTAAAACTAGGGCATTTTTAGTTATTAGCCAATATCAGACAATTAATATATAGGGTATATTAGCATGTCAAAACAAAACACTGACGAAGTAGTAGTGTATGAAAAGCCTGCATCGGTTTTCCATAAAAGGCCGAAACAATATATTATGATTACGGGAATAGCATTAAGCACATAGATAAAGTAGCGCACGTTGCCCCGCATTTTGTCTCGTGAATGGGCGTTATGTCAGCCGCGGCGACACGTGACGAGGTCACGTGTAAGATAAATGTGTGACGTCATTGCATTTTTGGGCTAGCCTTGAGGAACATGGGGGGGGATAGTGATTGTTTATCTATATATAATACAGAATGTATACACTGTTTTATTAACCTTTAATATCTTTAAAGTTAATTATAGTCACGTAACTGTCTGGCGCTTTGCTATAATTAGCTAAATCTAAACTATTTATTACAACTGGAATCTAGTAAAATTTAGGTGTTCAATGGAAAAATACTCTCAAAAAAATAAATAGATTTCAAAGGTCTAAAATATTATATTATAAAGGCATAAGAGTGTCTGTTTGTTTGTTTTTACATTTTTGGATTGAACCGTAGAAAAGTATCATAATGATCATAATATGAATCATTGTGTCTTCAGTGGACTTCACCTGTTGTACAAAGGCCTCCCCAAGAAAGGGGGAAATTTGCCCATAATTGCTAAAGCTTCGCGATAGGGATGCTGCTGCCCATCCCTGCCCTGAGCATTTGAGCTACACTGTTACGTATGGATATACCGCCATCTATCGGTTCTACTATCTGGTACATCTATCCTGGTACCATAAGACAGGTACAGAGGAAGGTTCTATTCTACTCTGCCGGTACCATACGGTTAATTAAAAAATTGTAGAGGCGTCTTTTTATTTTGGGTAAACAAAAGTTCCTGCAGAATGCGACATAGAGTGAAGTTAACATTTAGCATTATGAAAGCTAACTTAATACAAAACATAAACAATGTTTCAGGTTTTGTACTATGTATTTATAAAACTGTAAAAAATATCACCATATCAGTTGTTGGAGGTCCCCAAGAAAATGGCCTATGGGGATGGATAAGGAATATTGCCTATAATATCCGCATAGACAAGCATGATGCGTTGCTTCGTTATAGGAATTCTGCTGCCCATTTCTGCCCTTTTGTATTTGAGCTTTGTTGTTTCGGGTGGGTATATACAACACCTAGTACAAAGAGAGGTAGGTACTATTCTACCCTGTTGGTTCCCCACAGCAGTGCGAGCTCATCTCTCTGAACATTTATACCATCTTAGTGACGATCTCTTTAATTAGTTAATTTATTTGGCGTCTTCATATCAGCAATAGAACGTTAATTGGTGGGAATAATAGGTCTTCTCAAGAATTTTCCAAGAGGATTTTATGCAGCCTGCATCCAGCGCGATACGCTGCGATTGCCGTAGCTTGGACTACATTCGAGAACTTTGTTGACCCTGGCGCATCAATTACATTTATAATTTTACTCATAATTACATTTACAATTTCATTTAAATTTTCATTCATTTCATTCGAAGTTTTATTTGAAGTTCCATTCATCATTTCATTGACAATTTTATTCAAAATTTCATTCTTATATTTACATTAATATTAGACTACACTATCCTACTAACTAACAACCTAATAGATTCTAACAAGTTATTTTGACACGCCGAGTAGCCTTGTTGTGAGTTGGCTGATACTAGATTAATTTAGAATGTATGTAGATTTTATTTGTTTCTTTGCCTATATTTTATATGTTCTTGCATAAAATAATACAAAAACAATCTGACACCTGTTTCAATAGATCCGCACAAACAACAGAAACGTACAAATGACAATATTACATGGGTATGTTAGAAATGCGCAATTTCTAATATTGCAACATCAGTTTTGTATATACGAGTAGGTATTATTTCGTAAGGTTGTATGGTATGAGCGACTCTAACGCCAAGTGTTACGGGTTGGTTATTACAGAGGATAATTACTTGATAAAAATAATCATTTGTCTGAGTAGATAGGTTTTGAATAAAATTATAATGGATGATAATAAACGAACGATGAATTAAGTGAGATAGGATTCATACAAAAGGTCGTCTGCATTGGTACCTCACTCTCACCTATCTCTACCGCCAAATAGCAGTGTTCGCATTACTGTGTTCCGTGCCTGAAGGGTGAGAGAGGCAGGGAATTTACTGGGTAGTGTGGCATAATATCCTTAAGTCACAAGGTTTGCAACATTGATATGATTGTGTCATTAAAAGCGTCTATAGGCTGCAGTGACGCTAATTATCGCGGACTGTATGCTAATAAAAGAAAATAAAAAAAATACAAATATCTTCTTCGTAGCAGCCGTACGAAATTAACTGCATAAACGAAATTAAACTACTAAATTAAACATAGGTCTCGACGAGTGATTTTCAACTGGACTGGTTGTACGTATCTACTGCTAACCAAGCTACACTTTTTTAAATAAAAGTTTGCTGCGTTCTTCGTCAACCGGCTCACGTGTATATTTAGATTAATCAATGTTGAGGAAGCAAAAAAAGTATGTCGAAAACGAACAAAGTTTAAAACTAAAAGTTCGTGTCGTGTGAAATAGGCGAGAATGTATATTTAAGTCATAACATATTTAACTTTACTAGCAAGTCCTCTGCAGGAAATAAAAAAAAAAGTAAAAGGCCGGCAATCACTAAATAATCCGTAGAATGCGTATAAACATATATATAACCTAAGTGTAATAATAAATAAATAATAAAAAGGGCCGATGGCGCAAATGGTAGTGATCATATTTTGTGCGCGTATGGCTGTGGGCTCGATCCCACCAAGGACAAATATTTATATAATGCTATTTATATTTGTTTTGTGTCTGGGTGTTTAATATATGAATTTACTAAGTATATTTTTTTATTATAGTATTCCTCTATTGCCTGATGCCTGTAATACAAGTGCTTTAAGCGTCTTATCAGGGAATCAGGTCAATGTATGAGATGTTGTGTGAATTTATTATATTATTTTTATTAATTGTAGATATATATAAACTCGATATTGATATCTGTTGAGCGTTCATCGCTATCGTCCAACTGTGCCAAATGCTTATACATGCTGTCGTCTTAATCTACAGCAAAATAAACCATATTATCTCATTTATCAGTAGGTTGTAGCTGCGAGCTATTTTCGCATGAGCTCTGAATTGGGTAGTGACACCATGAAAAGTACACAGCTGGATAGTCTTCGTAAGCTATTACATCATGTCGCTTCTACTATGTGCCGTGAGGTACCGGCAGAATAGAATAGTACCTCCCACTGCACCAGGTGTCGTAAGAGGCGACTAAGGTACTAGAACCGACAGATGGCGGTATATCCATCCAAAACAGTGCAGCTCGAATGCACACCCTGTGCCCCCCCCCCCCCCCTTTGGGGATGTTGCTTAATGAAGCATCATCATGCAACATCCCCGTCGCGATAGCTACGCTCTGCGATGGCCAACACGCTTCGCTAGCCTCGCAACACGCCTCCTTTCTTGAAGATCATTATGTCCAGCAGTGGACTTCCAATGGCTGGTATGATGATAATGATGTCGCTTTAAAATTTATTCGCCAAAGAATCCTGGATAATTATTTCTCCAATTCGCATGTCTTACAGAAGCCATAAACAAAATAATTGCTTGGCTCAATGAAAATTTCATAAGATTTACGCATTCGCTAGCCTGATAGGACTACTAGCAGTTTATTTAACATTTTAATTTCATATTAGCTAACTTGATAGACTAGGAGACAGACTAATCGGAACAGACTGTTTAGTCTGTCTCCTAGTCCTACTGATAGATTAAGGAGAATTATTTGTGGCATGAAAATTTAATGATTTGTCCCGATTCCGATTTTGCTTCGGGCTGCCCCAGCGTGTCGGTAGCATCGACCTCCAGTCACGTGCTCGCTCGGTTCGCATGCTTCACCCCACGCCCGGAATACCCCATTGGGATTTATTGATCCATCTTTCTTCTAATTAAAAGAGTTTGAGGCAGATTGCATGTGATTATAGATCAATATTTATAATTAGCTTATTTTTTAACTGAGTTTAAAAAAAGGGGGAGGATCTCAGTTGGACTGAATGTTCTTTTGGTATGACTTTTTGTTTACCAGTCTTCTAATGTGTATCTTTAATATATATACAATACAAATAATACATAAAAAATATTGTGTCACTCTGTTTGTCTGGTATGAACTTCTAAACTACTGAACCGGTTTAAATCATTTTTGCTTACTGTTAACAATTTTTTCTAACTAGAGATATGATAGTTTAAATCTCAATTTATAGTCGCAATATTTTTCATGATAAATGAGTGATTGTATCATTAAATAGTGACATGAAATAGTGTAAACGTGTAACATTCTGGAGGAGAATAAATATCTTAAAATTTAATTTTCTTTAAATAGTTTGGACTGGCAACATTTCTATTATTTTTGAATTTACCGTAATTTCCTTAGGAACTCTTTTGTTGTCATGGGATAATTCTTTTTCGGTATTCGGATTTGTAAGGACTATACATATACGGATAAGGACTATACATGCACAGACTGGTTTTTTTCGAGATAATTTTTTGTGTTATTCGTTAAGCTGAACAGACTTGAAAGAGTAACTAACATCCTTACATCCTCCAAAAACTAATAATAAATAACTTTCTTTTACCAATATTAGTGGGAATAATATAATCCCAGTACTTATCCTGTCCTTTTATAATATTTTCCACTGTATAGTCGTTCAGGCAGAAATGTCAAGCGATATGTACTGCGTCGTTCTAGTCCTGTTCGTTCGGAAAGATCGACTATATGAGCCTACGCTTACATCTGTTACATATTTCTCACTTTAGTCTACATATGGGGTAAGTTAGTTAAAAGATGCCTTAGGTTCTGGATTGATACTAAAACGACGAAATCGGCATTAATATACTTGTTAAGCACGTCTACTAAGAGATAATGCAGAATTGGAAAATAATTATTTTACGAGTCTAATGCCTTCATGACTCAGGCGTAAATTTCATCGTCTCCAGGGTAAATAGAATAGGCCGCTCATGAGCATTGTTATACTTGCGTTACTACTCCCCTAGCAAAACGAGAGTTCCAGGTCATGACATCTGAGAGAGACCCACGGCGACCACTCAAGAGCCTTTAAGGAACGTAGAACGGCTTTTGTGGTCGTCTAAGAAAAATGTAGGAATGTTTTTTGTGATCTGATACATTGAATGTATTTATAAATAGCGAGGTTTTTGTATTTGATTCAAATAAAGTGAAGCCTTTGCATTTACGAGCTCAAGAGTGATATAAATACCTGTACTCAAATCTATACAAATATTGTAAAGATAAAGTATTTGTATTTTTGTTTATAACAAAGACGCTCATAAACTAATACACCGTTTTTTCTAAGCATTTCACTAATAGTAAGCTACATTCTTCATATTTACAAAAAAGAATAGAGATCCCTATCGAAAATTAAAATATGAGAGCGGTATTTTTTTTATACGTATGTAACAAATAAACTGAAAAACTGCTAAACCGATTTCAAATCAACATTCATCCATTGGTAGTCCACTGCCCGACACAGGCCTCCCCAAGGAAGGGGGAACTTTGCCCATAATTGCCGCGCTGGGCAAGCGTATTGGCAATCGCTGAAAGCAGCTTTCACGACGAAGATGCTGCTGCCCAACCCACCCTGTGCATTTGGGCTGCACTTTTTTGAATGGATATACCGCCATCTGTCGGTTCTGGTTCCTTATCGCCTTTTACGACACCTGGTACAGGTGGAGGTAGTATTCTACTCTGCCAGTACCTCACGGCTAGCCAGATTTCAAATAAACTTTCAGTAATAGAAAGTTCCTCTATCAGCAAGTAACATAAGCTATATTTTATCCCATGTTCTCACGGAATATGGGTCCACGCCTTCTTAGCGAGTAAAATCGCGGAGCACTCCTAGTCTAAGGTTTATTTGGTGTTATTATTTATGGATGTAGTCTTATGATGAGTGAGCTCATCGTAGCCACTGCCGCTGCAGGAAGCATCGACCTCGTCACGTGCGCCCGCGCCCGCATGCGCAGACAGCCACGTGTCTTCTCCCGCCTCTAATTAGACTGCCTTCCTGTGTGTAAGTACTCTGCATATACAGCACATAGTTGCAAGCCAATGATGTCACCTCCATGCTAGCTATGAAAAGACCATATAGTAATTCACAAATTTAAGGATGGCAATACATATTTATACATAATACATATTTGAAGGTATAAAAATGCTCACTACATACGATAAAAATACTCTTTGATGGCTTAAGGTTTTGCATTTTTTTATTTTTATGCTCAAGGTTTCGGTACAAAATTTTTAGAGTGTGACTATGTTATGTCAAAATTTAAAAATATTATCACAACAATTTAAGTATTATAGTTTAACACTATGGAAGTTGATATTTAATCCATAGAACACAATTATACATCAAAAATAATATGTTTAGTAGTAAAACATAAAATAAAATGAAATGCAAATAAATGAAACGCAGAATTGTTCTAGGCAGCAGTTTGTCCTGATGATTGACTCATGTTCCATTGTGGCACTTTAAAGTGACTATACTCGCGGAGATCAACACTAAAAGAATAATAATAATATAAAAACAATAATATAAATAATTACTAAAATATATATAACAAAAAGACTAGCCGTTTTCTTAAATATCCCATATCATATCCCTACTAATATTATAAATGCGAAAGTAACTCTATCTGTCTGTCTGTTACGCTTTCCCGCTTAAACCTCTCAACCGATTTTTATGAAATTTGACACAGACAATCTTTAGAACCAGAGAAAGGACATAGGCTATTTATTAATTCTAAATAAGAATTGTAAGGGGTCGAAAGGGGGGATGAAAAGTTGTATGGAAGTATAACTATTTTTAGAGCTAGAAACTTAAAACTTATTTTTCAGGCCATTGATTCGATATAAATAAACATGATATTTATAGTTTATATAAGTTAAGGTAAAGAGGTATGGTACCCAAAAAACTAATATCCCTACTAATATTATAAATGCGCAAGTAACTCTGTATGTCTGACTGTAACGCTTTCCCACTTAATTCTCTCAATCGATTTTGATGAAATTTGGCACAGACAATCTTTAGACCCTGAGAAAAGGACATAGGCTATTTTTAATTCTAAATAAGGGCTATAAGGGGTCGAAAGGGGGGATGAAAAGTTGTATCAGAGTATCGCTATTTTTGGAGCTATAAACTTGAAACTTATTTTTAGGCCATTGATTCGATATATATAAACATGATATTCATAGTTTATATAAGTTAAGGTTAAGAGACACGGTACCCAAAATAACTTATCCACGCGGTTGAAGTCGCGGGCACAGCTAGTAGAAATTATTAAATCCCAAGCGGTAATTATGCTCTACCGCCTAATGCGACGGTATCTTCGGTAGGTCTCAAGGTTGGCGATGCGTTAGTTGTATCGTTATGACAACAAATTTATACTATATAAATTAATATATAATATAAATTTATAGGTAATTTTAAAACTGACTCTGACAACTGAGATATATATAATAATCACATTAAAATAAAGAAAGTTCCTTGAAAATACGCTGCTAAGAGGATACCGTGATGGTTTTCACAAATGGACGATGTGATAAATCAGGAATTTTAGGTAGGTATTTTTTTAAAATATCTATTATAAATATAATTAGGTATATAATCACCTAAACAATACAGGATATCTATGTATAATAATAATTTAAATAAAGATATTTAGACAATTCATTTGTTTCGCTCCATTTTTGTGACGTCACACAACGAAATGTAAACATGTATTCACTGTTCAAAAGAAAGGCAACCGTGTCACTGAGAACAGCGGGCGGACTACACGTGGGGAGTAATTTTAACAAGTGCTTGAGGTATACTCGACTGTTATGTCACGTGATCGAAAGTGTTACGCCAATAAATAAGTAGAGATGGTCCACACCGCATAAAATGCTGCAATATTCCGCGCACACATCCGCAGACGATAGGTGGATAGGACTTCCACATGGGAGTAGCGGCTGCTACTAAAGTTTCAAGGTAACCGAAAACCAACCAAACCTCTTTCCTCTTTGTAGTCCAAGGTCGAATGATGTTATTTATTTAGAACAACAGCTTTTACAGTTTTAAGATAACGGACACTTCAAAAGTCGGTATATTGTATGAATCCAAATGGAAACTTAAATAAATGACGCTACTACCTACTTAAAATTAAAAAATCGTTTATTTTCACTGTAATAATAGAAATAAGAGTGAATATCGAAAAAAGTTCCGCTATCTACACCTAGTTGCTGTTTTCGTGACAGCGATCAAATGCGACCAGTATTTATTATGCAACTGACATATTTAAACAATTAAATGATAAATGACGGTCCCGATGGCGCGGATCGTAGTGATTCTGTCTTGTCCGCAAAAGGTTGTGGGTTTGATGCTCCGATCGGGTTGTCGACGCGCAGCCGCTAGGCTGCGCGGAGGCGACCACGGCGCATAGCGCCCTTGTCGCGGTATCCAACGCCAGCAATAAATATCGGTGGGTCATAGGGTTGCGGTGGAAAGCATTTTTCGCTTCCACCCGCTATTTCTTAACAATTCTTACGAATGTTTATTTTGGATTTGGTAGGTGTCTTGCGTTTTTGCGGCGAGAGATATTTCGCTTCCACCCGCTTTTTTCTTAATATTTCTTGCGAGTGTTTCTTTGGGTTCATAGTTGTTTAATGTTGGTTTGATGTTGATTTGAATTTTTTCGGATGCTTTATTTTGGGTTAGGTGGGTGTCTTGAGATTTTTCGGCGACAAACATTTCGCTTTCACCCGCTTTTTGCTTAGCATTTCTGGCGAAAGTTTGTTTAGGTGTCTTGAGATATGGGATGCGTAAATACATGTGTTGTTTTGTTTACTTTACTGATTTACATCGGCTTCTTTGGCGCGTTTGTTGCGCCGTTTGTTTGTAGCAGCTGCACTACACCGTCGAGGATGATAGGTACGGCGTTTTCGCCGGCCCTAATGGCCCCGAGTACATCCTGTAGAACGCAGATGGCTCGCTCAGTATCCAGGAGCCGGCTCTGAGTTGAGCGCGGCGTTGGCTTCGGTTTCATTTTTAGTTGCGGTTTATGTTGCGGCGCTGGGGCGGCAACTGCCTCTTGGTGTTCTTGATTCGCGAGGGCACCCTTCTTGCCCTTGCGCTTTCGACGTGGAATCCTCACCCCGTCGTTGGACTCGGCCATGAGATGTGGCGTTGCTGGTTGTGCTGGTACGCTGTTGGTGCGTATCAGAGGCCGTCCGGCCAACGCTGTTGTGCCGGCCCTTTTTATCTTGGCTTCCTGCTGGAAGACCGGGCAGCTCACTGAGTTTGCTGGATGCGGTCCCCCACAGTTCGCACATGTAGGGGGTTCTTCGCGAGGGCGGGGGCAATCGGTGGCGGCGTGTGCTTCCCCGCATCTCACACACGCTTGTTTTCTGTGGCAGCCATGAGATGAGTGCCTAAATTGCTGGCACCTGTGGCATTGGGCAGGTCCTTTCTTACCTCGCCAAGCCTCGATCCTTACCCCGGGCATGCATAGGAGCTCGGTGATATTGTAGATCGCGGGGATGAGGTTTGGTGTGTGCTGCATTTGGGCAAAGTGAATGCAGCCCGGCCTGCCTTGTCGTGCTCGTATCTGGCGCACGAACTCGGGTGTGAAGCCCAGGGATCGGAGTTCATCTTCGATCTTACTTGGTTCGGTCTCCAGTGGGAGACCTCTGATGCAGAACTTGGCGCTCTTCTCGGCGGGCAGGGAGTAGCTGAACCAGGAGATGTTCTCTTCTTTCTCTAGGTTCGCGAGGTACCGCTGCACCACTCGGTACTCTTCCTCCGTGGTTGGTGTGAACCGCACTCCCTTGCCATACGGTCTGGCATTTGGGATGTGTCCCAGAGCCTGCTTCAGCGCCTTGAAGTGGATAATCCAGTTGGGCATTTTTTCCACAACAAGGGGCGGGTATCTGGGCCGTTTAGTTCCGGCGTCAATCTTCGAGTTGGAGTCGGTGCTGGCGCTGGTGCTTGCGGCAGCATGGGCATCCGTCTTGGCTTTAGCTCCGGCGCTATTGGGTTGGGGTTGGGTTGGTTTGGTTGGCTTCTTCACTACCACGTCGCTGAGTATGCGTACTTTGTGCTTAGACTCACTACTTGCGGTCCACTTGTCAGTCGTGGTCGCGGTTTTGGCTTGGGGCATCGCGGATGCCGCTGTAGCGTACGAGAGGGTGGTGGAGTTTCGAGGGGCGGCTGCAGGTGCTGATCGGGGCACTGTTGGTCTGGACACCGGCGTGGAGGCGGGTGCGCGCTGAACGTTGTCCGCACGAGAGAGGGGGAGGGCGGGTGTGGTTGCTTGAGATAGGAGGGAGGGGCGGGTTGCAATGTACCCCGCCACATCCTCGAACTGCGGATACACCGCTGCACGCAGCTTATTCAGAGACAGTGCTTGGATGTCACTGTCTTCCCTTTCTTCTGGCGTGTGGAGACCCTCTCTTCGTTTCCGAGGGTCTCGGTTGGGCTTCACTCCAAATTCCCTCAGGAACTCGGCCGCCGCGAGCATCTGAGGGGTGGGGGGGGCTTCCGTTGTTGTGCACGAAGTCGAAGGGGGGAGACGTATCTTCCCGGTGTCCTTGGACTTGGTAGGCTTCTTTGGCGTCGGTGTCGATGTCGGTGTTGGTAGCAGTGGGGGCGAGGGTGAGCGTTCTGTCTCAACTCTGCCGCTGGCGCTTCGGGAGCGGCGCGCCGTTTCGGAGGGTGACGTCATTGGCACCGTTTTCTTGGGCCTGTCCTCTTCAGAGTTGCCGGTCAAGGGGCGCTTCACCCCGCGTAGGGGGGGGACGTAAAGCGGGATGTTGGCAGCGACTTCGAACATGGTCTGGTCAATATCCAGCCTCTCGTTGGAGATGCCCAGTTCAAATTCCCGCAGGCGGCAGTAGGAGGCCATCCACCGGAGTAGCCCGTCCGACAGAGAGCGGGAGGCCTGCAGTCTCTGGACCAGGATCATGTCCCGGTACCAGGCGCTTGCTGGTGATAACGGTCCCTTGAGGGAGATGGGTGTCTTCGGTGTGAGTGGTGTTTTGAACCCACTTGGCGGGTTTGAGTCCGTCAAACACGGCGAAGGGGGCGCGGAAAGCGCCGGCGGGGGGCCACCCTGGCAATAAAAATCGGCCCCGCCATGGGGCAAATCAATTATCCCCGGGCTGCCCACGGCCCGCGCCGGCCGCGCGTCCCCGGACGAGGACGGTAGACTTGCTGTCTTGCTCAGTTTTTCGGAATCCATGACTATTTCTGTCCGCGGGTACTTGGACAAAAAATAGTCATGGAAAAAGTTTTGGGCTTCTAACGCGGCGACTCGCTGCACACTCCTTGCGCAGATCCTTTGATGAGGAAATCTTCGCCGTCCAGAGTTGTCCGGGCGCGATTCCACCGCCTTTTCAATAAAAGGGGCGGAATACGCCAAATGATGTGTGTTGGGTTTGCGTGGCTGCTACTGTAAGGGAGTCGAGCGCGTTCGACGAGTCGGACTGTCCGGGTTTGATGTGACCCAAGACCAGTATTTATATGAAGGATATTAACCTCTGTTTATGTAACAAAGACAAATATTCTTATTGTATGTGACATAAGTGCTTTAGGCGACTTATCGCGAAGTAAATTATCACATAACATCTAAAAAATAATATCACTTTAAAACCTCTCATATCATATCATTTTAAGGCCAATTTCTTTGATTTTAATTAAATCAGCCACGATTCACGATGGGGTTTGGGGCTATTTCCTCGGGCTCTATTTCCGCTCTGTGCTTTTTTTTTTAAGCTACACTGATTCCGATATATATATTCCGCTATCTGTCGGTTCTGGTACCTTAGTCGCTTCTTTCGACACCTCACAATACCTTACGACCATTCGTTTATTTACGTACTTCATAAACAAATAAAGTGCCCTATTGTAGAAATTTATAGTCAATATTTTTTAATTAATTTTAATAATTTAATAAAATTCAAAGATCGGATATTTTCTATTGAACTGATTATCTGTATCAATTTATTTGTGTACCGTAGTAACTCGCATGACATGTTCACGCGACCGCACGCTATGTTAAGGACACGTTTTTTATACACGTTGAATATTTACTACGTGAAGTTTGTGATACACGACCATACTTGAACTCGTATAAAGTTTATTATGTTATATTGTAATTAGTAAATTTGATTATTATCATATCAGCCACAAGCCGTTAACTGCTGTACTTGACGGGTACGATGGCGCAGATGGTTGTGATCCTATTTTCCTGCCTGCGCCAAGGGTCGTGGGTTCGATCCCCACCTAGGAAAAATATTTATAAAATGATAGTCTTTCTCTGTTGTCTGATGTCCGTAACACAAGTGCTTTGAGCTACTTATCTTGAAATAAGGTCAATGTATGAGATGTTTTGTCAAATAACAAAAAAAAAATATACATAGGCATTCCCGAGTGATTTCTAATTGGTCCACTTGTATACGCCCTTTTTGTTCTATGTTTTTTCATTACGGAGTCAGCAATAGACAAACGGCCCGTTTGATGGTAAACGTGACGGCAGCTTAAGACGCTCGGGGCATCACAAAGATATCACTAGCGTGTCGCCAACCCTGTGAACTTTAGATACTATGATATATTTACCTAGTAATTTAACTGCTTCTCTCACCCTTCAAACCGGAACACTGTAATGCATGCACTGCTATTTGGAGGTAGAAATAGATGGGAGTAAAGTCCTAATGACCTTTGTAAAAGGTTTACCTGTCGTCGCTGCGCTTGACGGTGCGTGTTCTCTATTCTAGAACCTTACGGCTCCATCAGCCATCAGTTTTTCATGATATTTGCTTTGTCCGTTATCACTTCTACTTGCTAATCTGTTGCGCTATGTATGTCGCTAACTTTGCTAACTTTTTTCCGGATCGCCGCATAACGCAGAGACTGCATGCGTTATGCTATGCGGCCTTTCCATAGCTCGTTGGGCAATTTTGAATTGACTTACAACTGTGGAATCACGTTTTATTGTCGCCTTTGTAAACATACATTAGTCGTAAACTTTCGACTTGAGACATTCTAATAATATTTACTAATTTTTAAGGTAATCAGTAAGTTGAATAACAAGGCAAAATCATCATTATAAAATTACTTTTTAATGGCATTATTATGCGATTAATAAACACAAACATTTTTGTTTGATGTTCCGGTTGTCTTGCATTTTCAAGAACTTTATTTCACATGATATAGTCTATCCACGGCTTATCTCCAATGTCTGCATAAAACTACCTTTAACGGCTTTAAAACGCAAATTATTTAACTTTTAATGCATTAATACTGAATAATTTTCAATGTCATACATTTGAACTTTTGAATACTTTGTTTTTGAAAACATGATATGCGCTTTTTACAGATTCATTCGAAAAAAACTACGTGCAAGTTGCAAGCAAGGCAGCCGTGCATAACCTGGATCAGTGAAGAATTCGTTGGCACATGGTGATGCTTAGTGTTTCCAAGGTGCACACAAAGACCAAGAGCACTATTGAGAGCATTTCATATCATATGGATATCAAGACACCGTTAAGACTTCCGCTCTAATCGCAAAATATCTTTCTACGAGGTGGTCGATACGATATACTGTGTCAAAGAAAGGTAACTATCTGACGGAGGCCGTCATGTACTTGTTGAGACGGGCAGCTAATGTGCTTTCTAGTATCCAAATCAAATCAAAATATTCATTATTCATATAGACCCATTACATACTAATAGTCCATAGTCAAAAATAATAAATGAAACAATTTTATTTAGAAATGTGTACTAAATTCTATTAGACCTATAATATCGATGACCCTGATGACCCAACGGGATCATAAGAATCATCTACCATATAAATTAGACCTGCCTTAAACTAGTCTGACGACACCAGACGGGTCTTAAAACTAAGTTTAATACAGGTTCATTACACGAGCCACCAGAAAGGAACCTACAAGAACCACTGGTGGTGATAAAGCTTCCATCAATACGAAATAGTTAGTGTTAATGGAATCCCTGCCGGCGTCGCCGCTAACAAACCGTTTTCTTAAAGCTACGTAAGAGCAATTCAATCCCAGACAGTTTTATCATTAGTATATAATCTTTAAAACTGTAATATGCTTTATATTAGAAGCTTCATCCAGCAGATCCTGCAGTCGGCGAGTGCAGGGTATTACATGGATATCTCATTTGACCACCGATACACTGTTGCTGTTGGTAGGTTTCTCACGTCCATTTATTAAAACCAAATAAAATTAATTAAATATAGTCAAATAGTAACACTAATGATAAGTTGGTCTTATGGTTACGACGGAGGCCGCATAAAGATTTCACCATCATCATCATCATAATCATGTCAGCCATAAGATTACGTAAGATCTACGTAAGATTTATATAAAATTAAACAAAGACGAGAACAGTAGAGTTAAGACCTAATTTAAAAGTTTTATTCTGCTTTTTGTTCTTTTGGGTATTTAACTACCACAGATACCAATTGTGTAGGATGTGTAAGGTGGTAAATAAACTTACTTTTGAAGTAGTGTATGACCCCGTGTTGTCTAGCCCACAGCGAATCAAAAAGTCATATTCTCGCAGTATCGTTGTCGCAATCAATTTATTTATAGTTGTTTCCTGTTTCGCCATCCATTAACGCAATGTTAGCATATAATTATATTGCTATTTTTGAGTCGAAAGAAGTACCTTGCGGAAGACATAACGGTGCAATTTAACGTGACAGTTTGTTTGCAATACATTTTAATTGCTTTTTCGTTTTATTACTATTTTCAGGTGGTGTTACAACACTACACATTGTTCTGTCTTAAATATGCGTAGTGAATTTTAAACAGTATAATAATTTAAATAAATTCAATCACTACATTCGTATTTAAATTATATTTCGAGCGCGCATTCTGCTGTCGCGTCAACTGTCAAGTGACTGGCAGTTATGTCAAACGTTATAATTTTTTTTGATTACCTTCTAAAAGTATATACCTATGGCCGTTTATTAGTAAAAGTTTTGTAGCGAATAGAATTAAGAATAGAAAGCGCAAGAGTAGAAAAAGCTTATAAAAATAATCTTTGAATGATTATCCTTATAACGATACTTTTCCTGCTTCAAAACCCCCGGTATAATAATTGTTGTCGGCACTCAAGCTTAAATTTTGCTGAGCTCAAAAAAGACATTGTTTGCGTTATGCCTTTGATCCGTTCTTCTTAAAATCCTGTTTTACGTAACTTGTCTCGACGGTCCAGACACGTGACTCGACTCGTGATTGTACCATGACATAATTTTCGTCATGAATCGCGAACGAGGCAGGGTAATATGTCGATGTATAAGGTCGTTGCCCTTTAGCTTTGGTATTAATTAGGTCAACACATGACAAGCTATTGAATAGCATCTGTAAAGGACTGCAACTTTTAAATGGGCTAAACTAAAATAGTTCGATGCCAGACACTTGACAGTTTCAATTATTTTACGATAGCTTTTTCGATATTAACAATTAAGCATTATCTTCTTTTTCACAACATGAAAATGTATGATAATAACGGATGTAATACGGGTTTATCATAAACGTTTAAAATATGTAGGTACGTCAAAACTGATTTGTTAGAAAAATTTAATATTTTTCATAGTGTACTTTTTCTAGGTATTTTTATACTACACCAACGATTATCGTTGAATATATATGAGCTTTAAGACGTCAAATATAACTTACTTAATACTTACTAATAGAACTTAAAAAAACTATGTCACGACGAACATTACAATTGCATTAGTGAACAGACAAGTAAATTATTGGGCCCAGAACTCGCAAGCAGGCCAGTGCGTGCGCCCACGCACCGTGCCAATTGACGATTGGCGTATGCGCACGCACGTGACAACGCACGTGCGTTTCAACCTTGGCCAAAAGCTTGTGATTCGGTGCTGTGATGAAAATCCTATGCCTGTGTTCGTATATTGTATATCAAAAAAATATCAGACGAAAAGTAAATCGAATAAATGTTTATTGTATTTATAATATTCAAAAGTATAATTCATTTTTATTATTTTTTATCTAGTTTTAAAGCGAAATAAGTGCAATCTATGTAAGTGAAGTTAATTCATATAAAATACTAGCGGTCCGTCCCAGCTTCGCACGGGTTGACATAAATAGGTACAGATATTTAAGTTATAAGCATACTAATTAAAACGACCATTTATCCCTAATTAAAAAAAAAATATGCTTATCTTAAAGCCTCCCTGTGCACTGCGTTGGCTGTGGTATTTGTAGGTGGCAACAAAGCGTATTGATTTTCAGAAGATCCTACTCGAGAAAGTGCCTCATACAATTGCTCTCGTCGAGTTAGTTACTCAATGCGCTGCGTAGCGGCCGCCTCCGGCATGTATTTTTATTTTAATTTCATGATATCTTTTGAATGGAATGTCCGAATTTCATAACTCAAAAAGTAATCATCAGGTATTAAGACAGTTTTGAATATTATATTATTTATTTGGATAAAAAGTTATAAATGGTTTGGATAACACGGTATGATTTTGTTTGGAATTTCTATCAATTTGATAAATTTTAAAAAGTAGTTATAATGACGTAACTACAACAGTTAGACGTATGGTGTCGCGAAGTATTTTGTAGATATTGATATATTCTATTATATTGTCAAACAATTTTTGTCCTATCATTAATATTCTTCGCGATGAAAGACATTTTATGGCAATTTTTTTTTACATCTTTGGTTGGTTTTAATAGGAATTTCTAAAGTAATCTAGTACTAAATATAGCCTATGTTACTCAATGATAATGTAGCTTTCTAATAAAAAAAGAATTATTAAAATCGATCTAGTACTTTTTGAGTTTATTCGCTACATGCAAAAATACAAATCTTTCCTCTTTATAATATTAGTGTAGAAGTGTAGATTTGCAAAGTAATTTTAAAGGTTTAGCCAGAAATAATTCTTCAAATATCAAGATCAGATCAAATAAAGCCATATGTATATAATTGTAATCAAATCATGGAACATGTACCTATGTAATGTACATTCAATCACACATATCATTACTACATTAAATTTGTAGCTCATATTCATTTTTTTATAGTACTGTAATATGGAGGATTATTTAAGTACAATCCGATATTCACGCCATCTATTGTGTACTAAAACTACTAAATAGTAGAACAGCATAGGCGACTGTTAAGATACAAAAGTTAAATAATATCGCAACGTTTAATTCGTAGTTCATTTCATATTTAGCACACTTAAGTTTTTATAGTGATATGATAAATAAGAAAACTTCATGCACATTACTTGCTTAATAAATAAATAAATAATTTTGCGCCATCTACTGAGTAGTAGAAATACTAAACACAAGACACCAAAGACAACAATTTTATTACTTTTAATAACTTATGGGTTGCTAGGTTGTTAAAAGTAAAAATGTCATATTCGTTTGAGGTTTGACAAAATTAAGCGTCAAACAAACGGAATTCCGATTGTTGTAGCATTTGTTTTAAAACTTATTCTATTCTTATACATGAACTCAATAAGTGTAGCATTTAATTTAAGGTGAGTTAATTGAATCGAACGAATGATATAGCGCTGTTTCTTATGAACAATTTGATTCATAAAATCAGTTAAAAAGTTTGTACTTATAAAGTAGGTGTGGCTAACTTTCAACAGACTTCGTTATTGTGAATTACAGGTGTAACTGAAGAGTGTACCGTGCCAAAATTTTAACTTGAATTACGAAAATAAACATAACAAGATGCCGTTGTTGGAATCTTGTTGGTCACCATGTATTTGGTCATCCAACGTAAAGACTGGTAGTAGAGCAGTAGCGGTGTACACCGCAGCAATGAGTGTGATTTTGATCACGTTTATAGGATATCAAATGACCGGTGGTGATTCTACACAATTGTGGAACCCTCTTTTCGAAGCAGATGTCAGATCATGTGAGTAAATTAGTGTTAATTTATTATATAAATATTTAAAAACCAGTTCTGTTTCTAGAAATTAAAATTGGATGGACTCTTTTTTTACAGTACACTAAACTGAACTGCAAATATGATCTTAAAATAATCAGCTGTATAATTGGCCTATATTCAACCTTGCAATTCATGAATAAGATATTTTAGTCCCAAAGTCCCTTATAATTGTCCCTTTTGATATTTTGTCCTCGGGAACTTTCCATAATTTAAAGAAGCTATAGTCCATCTATAATATATATTCATATATTTGCCCAATGGTGAATTTGATGGTGTGATGATCTATATGCTAAACAAACATCATGTAATAAACTATCGTTTGTTTGGTTTTTGGGTGTTTATATGCATTCAAATAATTTATGAAATGTTGTGTGTGAATTTTATTATGAAATCTCTACACGTCCTATGCTATAAAACATATTAATAAGTTAAGCTATGGAAGTGGGTTTGATCCCCGTACAGGACTAATATTTATTTGATAAAATTTGTATCTATCCTGTGTCTGAGTGTTAAAAATATGTGTTTGAGTGGTGTATTTGGGTTACCTCTTTTGCCTGCTGTCAGTTTTATAAGTCCTTTAAGTAACTTATCTCTTAAAGTCAGTTGCATGAGGTGTTATTGTGAAATTATTATTGTTATTTTTATTAACCAGTTATATATTTTTATTCATTTAAATATCAGAAATTATTTAAATTGTAATTTAAAATGATACTTCGGAAAGCATAAATATATACATAATACCTTGTACTTACATAAATCTTTAATTTCAAGACAAACATTGTTATTGGGATCATTATGTGCAATTAAGTTTTGTCTTAATTGTTCATAACAATTGGTTTTGCAGTATTTTAATATTTCTGTTTCAGCACTGCAAGTTTTTGGCTGGATTTTCATAATTATTTTTGTGTTGTTGATTGCCTTTTCCATTCTGATGGTATGTATATATAATCTTTAACCTTATTGATATATATTATTTATACACCCATTTGCAAAAAAAACGGGCACCTATGCAATGAACCATTTCAAATGTTACAATTGGTTTGTTTGATAATTATAGGAAGTTTTACTTTAACAATTTTGTAAATTAATAAGCAAATAATCGTTTTTACAGTATTATCATAAAATTTTGATAAAATTTATGGGTTTTAAGGCTACAGTTCACTAGTACACTACTATGCTCGCTAGTAGTGCATATGCTCGTGAAGTAAAGGTTAACAAAGATTTTTGTTTTTTTTATTCTTTAATAAAGTAAATCCAAACGACGAATGCCGACCTCTTGCACTTACGCTTCCACATCGCCAGACCGGTGGGCGCGAGCGGTGTCGTCCATAAAAATTGAGTCTTTGCCTAAAGCGGCCAATGCTGGTTGTGCATGAGAAATTAGAACTTCCGTTATGTATCTATGTCCAGTCAGTGAGCAGTTTTTAATGAAGACTAACTCTGTACGATCCAAGGAATTTATTCCTGCCCAACACATAACAGAGCCCCTACCATAAGGTGTGATTTCTTCAAAACAAGCCCGCCGACGTCGATCTTCACCGAAAAGAGATATCCTGGCTTCAACGGAGAACAATACCCTATTCCAGTCTTCTTGAGGTAACTCTGTGCTCACGGAGTAACTTAGGGCCGCGGGCAGGGCGACTGCGTATATTGGCCGCGAGAAGCCTCCTACTGACCGTCCATAGGCTAATATGCACATCTCTTACTTCTTCGAAGTTGTTCTTAAGGTCCACATACGAAGACTTGCGATTTCTTAATGCGCGACCCACAAGAAAACGATGATCCCGTGGTTGGTTACATGGTTTTCTTCCAGAACCAGGCCTTCTCTCGACGAAACCGGTGTCTTGATACCGCTGCCAGGTCCTTTGAACCGTCACGAAGCATTGGTTGCAACCTTCTTCGGGCAGCACAATAATTTTGGTAGCTTTTACCACTTTCTCTAACATTATTGAGACAGCTAAACAGCAATAAATTTAGCTTTTACAATTAGGAATGAAACAAATTCATAAAAATTGTCTAAAAGTTACGAAAACCGATATTATCTTTTGGAACTTCGCACCAATAATTTTAACACCAAAAATTATAACCGCCAGTAACATGTACAAATGATTGAAATCATTTTGGAACCCTTTTTTAAAGAAGAATTAAAATCAAACCCGCCGGTTTTTTTTGCAAATGAGTGTATAAGTTAGTTTTTTAGCATGTGCAAATAGCTCTAGGGCAATCAATATGGCCCAAAAATTCCTAAATTCTCTCTTGTTTTATTTATCTGAAACTTGCATGATATGAAATAATACTCGAACAAAGCAAAACCCCTGTTTTTGGATTCTTTTGACTTTGCTTGATGTATATATAGACCTTAGTAATAGATGATGTTCATAAATAAAAAAGTAAAGTTTACTTTAAGAGGTTTGATGCATAGAAAATGTTGAATTATATTTAAGATGATATTTACCAGTAACTTGTGGTGTCAGTTGGGACTTGAACCTGCATCTTTCCTATACCGGGGGACTGCACTACCATTATCCTATGTTGAATGGTAAAGATGTGAGTTTGACTCCAGATATAAGTTGATGTTTTTTTAGTTAAATGATCAGATGCTTGTTTCAACAGACACCAAATTAATTATAAAGGTACTTATTTTCCTAGAGGTATTTTACCCTAAAACTTAGAACTAGCCATATTTGTATATCATTTGTTGTTATTTCTATAATTTGGTTTGTTATTATGTTGTAAACTTCCTTGGTGTTGAAAAACACTCTCCACAAAGAGAATTATAAGTCTTTTTAAAATTTCAGGTAATTGGCATCAATATATGGATGAGAGGTTTCATGTTGCCATGGATGATTGTGATGGGGCTGATCATTTCATTTCAGTTCATATTTGGCCTGTGGTTACTCGGAGGATATTATATTTATGTAAGCTATCTAAAGCATTCAAAGAGCTATATGAACTATTCTGTTCCGCCGTATCCCATATAGCAATAACGTTGGTATAATATATAGCGTTGGTTTATAAATTAACTTTCTTATTTCAGTTGGACGCAACCTTTGCTGCCTTCATTGATTTTATCTGGATGGCATACAATGTAAGTATTGGGCTTAGTGCTCACATTATTTGTAAGATGCAATAGATATTAAGATAATGCAATTTACAGAAATTAACCTAATAAATTAACCATGCCAAATTACCATCATAAAGTTGGAACGCGGCCAGCGATCAGTTCTAAATGTAATGTTTAGGAAACCTTGCTTGCACAAAAAAATTATCAAGATGCAAAAGTCGTGACGGCGAGACAACTATTCATCATTCAGATTACATTACGTCATCACAAACTCTTAGCGTTCAGACCTCAACCTCAACAACACAGCAGTCCAACAGTCGTAGGTCCGCGAAAATATGTCAAGCACAGACACAACACCATCTTCGTTCGTCATTACATGACTTTTCTGGCTAAAAACACATAAAAAACTTAAAAACTTTATATCAATAATTAAATACTTATCAAATATAAGCATATATATACAAATATAATAATGTCAATAAATGTTGCTTCAGTTGAGATGCCATGAGTTCGTAGTCGTTTGAAATTAAGCTGACAGAAAAAAAAAGAGATGTTACTCCGGAAACTGTACAATTCATTCTCTCTCATTTATATATTGTTGTCGTAGATATATATATATATATAGAATCGGACATCTGCCTCAGCATGTTGTACATAATTGCCGCGCTGAATTACTTATTGAAACTTAATTACCATGAGACGAAATTATTGTAAAAAAAAGTTATATCCTCTTCTGCATAGGCACATTATCCAATTATCCAATCCAAAGGCACACGCACATACGCACACGCATACACACGCACATACACACACACAAATACAACGCATGCACACTTTTTCCTTCCTTTACTTTTCATTGGTACCTGTGAAAAATAGATCTAACACATAGCCTGGGCGGGGACCCTGGAGACCTAAAATTCAATTGTAACCTATCTAAGGCTCCAATCCCACAAAATATTGTGTGTTTATACTCTCTATTTTTAAGTTTGTTTTACTTTGTTTTTATAATTAATTTCTGACCAGCAATTAAGCTGCATTTCTATTAACATGAAGTAGTCTAAACATTTATTATTCTGGTGGAAAATATGTATTTTTATTAATACCCAATATATTTAATATATATATTTATTTAAAACAAAAAAAATATGAACTCAAACTTTATAATGATTAATGTTTGTTATTATTTTGCGTTAAATTACTACAGAGTAGACTGATAGTTTCAATTAAGATTTGTAGATACTCACATTAATAACTTTTCTTTGAAAGGAATCTTGCATAATCATTACTATCTCTTGCAACTCTTAAGCTGACTATGCTAAAAGCATTTAATCATAGGTGTTAAGAACAAATTTGTGAAGATATTATATAATATAAGTTGTAAGCTTTAGTTAATATTGTAAACTTGTTGGTGGTCTCAATAAATAAAAAAAAGTGGTTACCCATTTAAACTTAAACCATATTTACCGTCCTTTAAATAAGTTGTCTATAAATAAGTGTTAAAACGAGTTCCAGAATACATAGTATTTTCTTCTTTTTCAATCTGGACTCTTCTTTGAAATTAATAAGTTAATGGTAGGTTTTATATCAATTCTTGAGCTTATACTCAAACTAATTGTATATACTAAATAATAAACTCTATACCTGACATTCTATCATTTTTTTTACAGATTTACTGCTGGCTTTGCGTGTTTTCACAATACCAAATAATTTTGGAGATGCAGTCACCAAATATTGAAATATTAATTGATTATTAGAGTATTGGACTTTTCAATTGAAGGTAATTTCATATGAACCTATGTATTTATTATTTACACCAATAAATTTTATAATTTCTACAAACCTGGTATCGAATTGTATATGATAATTAGCTGACTTGTTTAATTTGTAATTTTTATAAAATTAATTTTGCATTTCTAATGTTAAGTATGTAGATGCGATATTTTAGTAACATGAAGTCTAGATTTATCTTAGTAATTTTAAGTCTTGATTAGATCAATAATGCCTTATACTGTTTCAGTTAATAACTAAGCAATTGTATGATTTATTATGTTTATGTGGGGCTCAAAGATAAAGTAACGCCCATCGGAAACAGCTTACAAGGCGTGGTTTTTAGAGGGCAACATGGGAACTCGTTCTATTCCACTATTAGTATTGTGAACGCTTATCGAGCGAAAAATAGCTCATTACTCGTTGTTGAATTTTTGTATTAAGCAAAATATAATTTCGCGACCAATAGGTATAAAAAACTCGACTAAGGAATTCGTATGTTTTCGATAAGTTGACAGTACAACCTACTAGTTGGTAATCGGCTACCATAGTTCATGGACGCCTGCAACACCAAAGGATCATACACACCAGAAACCCACTTGTGAATAATGGTGAACTATAATGTATTAAATTATTTGTAAATGTTTTGGTGTATACACCTTATGACAGCATTTACGTGAACTGTAAGTTATGATAAAATCATTATTATTCTCTTTTTATATTATGAATTGATTGTATTTAGAAACACCTTCAAGATCTTATCTAAATGTATTTTGGACTAGTATTAAACAACTATTTAGTTCAAGTAAAATTACATAGATGGCGTTGCTCGTTTTTCTTAAAATGAGGGTAAACGTTTTTTCTTTAAAAATTGTATAAAGGTTAGTAAATACATATAAGATAAGGTACAGGTATACAATAATATTTTTCAAAATGTTTAATAAAAATATTTTGCGTTGTGTATCTTTGCAAATACTATCAATAACAGTTAACTTAGTTAAATCAGTAGCATTATTATCTGCATAGTATGAATATTACTATCTGCAACCTACATTAGACCTTCGGTTATCCGGCACATGTCTAATCCGCTAAATTCACGATGTTGAAGTAGGCTGTATGCTACTTATAAAGTTCTTTGATTTTGTAATTTGTTGTTTTAAGATACCTTTTCAGTTATTCAGGCAGACCCTTAATAACTGAAAAGGTATCTTATAATGCAAAATTTATCACGGTTCTACCTCGTCCTGCAAAAGATTTTTTTAGATTATCATTATTCCACCGTTATAAGTTCTGGGGATCACTGATTGTTATTTTAACTTAATATTTATTTATTATTAATTATATGCTGAGTCTGATGTTAAGAAACTAATCCGTCCATTTTTTATTTGTGTATGATAAGTAGGTATATGTAATGCAATAAATCTTCAAGTTATTATTTTTTTTTAGTTTCCGTATGTAAGAAATCATAGTTTTATACAAATTGTGTTCGTTAAAGTAGACAAGAAGGAAATAAAGAAAATTTACATCGATTTCATTGCGTTTTAATATCAATCGGACGTAATAAATAAAAGGGTTTGTTTGAAAATTCTTAATTATTTATTCGGAGAAATAAAACTTTTTAACTTTTTTGTTCGTTATTAACTAAAATAAAAGTACATGGAATGAATTCTCGTCGAAGGGAATACTGGAAAACGTAACAGATATTTGAATAAAAGCTTATTATACCCAATTATATATGATAATTACAATTTTTATGATAGTTACCTTAATAATTAATAAGATTAACGAAGCCTATAAAATCGACATAAAATGAACAACATTTTTGTCACTCGTATTGCACAGATAAAATAGCATAAATATTACAAATTTCATTACAGAATTAATACCTAATTGATCTAGTATAAAAAATTACACATCACGTATAAAAAAACAATACATACAGTATTTGGTTCGAAACAATATAAACAAAGATCAGTATTTGAGTATTTACTAGACAATGTCATGTTCTGAAGTGAGAGTACAGTTAAAATTTAAGATTAAATGAGTTGTTTTAGTCAATTTGTAGTCGGTGACATTAACTAAATACTATAAAATTCACTATTGACAATGACTATTGCTTAATCGAAAATCAGCTAGTCTAAAATAGCCTTGGATTTTCAGTACACTTAATATTTAGGTCTTTGAACGATGACATGTATATAAATAAAAACGTGAGCTATGTACAATGAAATCCTATTTCGAACGATAAAAATAATATACAATGCTTAAATCTATAATTTACAGATTGGAATGTATATCTACCGCCTAATACAGTCGTGGTACTAAGTATGATACAATAATTTACAAAAAGCTTAACTTTAAATGATATGCAATAAGCTATAAGTATAGCCCACTGGTGTCTTCAGGTTTTGAGTCTTCAAAACAAACACGACAATTCGTACATAAAAATTCAACCATGTTATTATTATACAGGATTGAATTTAGTAAAGATATTGTACATTTATCAATATGGAATGTAAAACACGGAATGTAAGCTAAATGCATCGGTCGGGAGCCGTAAGCACCAGTATTTGGCACATAATTAGTTAATTAATAGAGTATATTCATCATTGGCTTTAAGAAATAAGTTAGTAAATCCTTTAGAAATCTTGTCACCGTTTGAGTATTTAATAGATAAGTATGAAGTCTTCTTGTCCGTATACGAATTTTGAATCGCTATCTCCAGAAATAAAACCCTTTACCATATTTACAATTTCACAAAACACAATTCTGATTTAACTTAAATCAGAGCACGTAAACGTACTTTAAACGATAACGAAAATACCAAATATCGAAACTTAACAACAAACCAAGTTGTAATCAAAAAATAAATTCAACGCATTTGTCCAAATGGGTTCCGCAACCCCGTTCAAGTGAGTCCTCAAAACTATCTTAAATATGGCTATGACCCAGCCGAATACCAGTTGGTGTTCGGTGGGGCTGACTTATCTACGGACTGATGGGCGTGGGTGGCGTGTGCCGTGTGGGCTTGAGGGTGGTACAAGTGGAAGGACGATGGTGGATGGAAAAACTGAGACTGGTCTAATGGCGACGCGTAGTCTAAGGCACCAGGAACTGCCGAGTACGCCTGGGGCTTTAAAGGTAAGGGTGCTTCACCCAAGTAAGAGTGCCTTAGTGCCTCAGAATAAGCACTATTGTCGTATGACAAAGCGTATTGCTGTTTGTCCCTAGGTGACACCGATCCTGGAGGCGTCATGGCGGAGTGGTAATCCGCATAGCCGCCGTAAGCTAAAGACCCTATGTCTGTACCTTTGTGACCTAACTGTTCGCCGTAACTAGATCCTTCACTACCAGGTGGCGTGGGAAGAGGACCATTCTGGCCATCACTTGAGTAATAACCACCGGTTCTTCCATCTCCTAAGAAGTTACTTCTAATAACGCTTTCTCTGTTTGCATACAACTGTCGCAATAAAGCCGACGCAGGTGTCGACGTGTGATTTCCCGGAATTTGTCTATTTAAATGGTTTAGGTGGTGGTTTTGTGTTCCGATCCACTGGATAGTAGACTTTTGCTGCTGCTGTTTGAGCAATGCGTCTGTTGAGAAATCTGTCGGTCGATGGGATATCTCTTTTCCATCCAGCGATACTGATGGCAAATGTTTAGACATTGCGTTTTCTAAGTCTCTTACAGAAGTAGCATCGGTCGCCCCTTCAGGCATTGTTAAGTTCGATTTGGTCATGTCCCTCTCGGCAGGTGATATTGCTGCTCCGGGGTTGGATGATGATTTCCTCCTCTCTTCGTCTCTATCGTCCTCTTCCTCCGTTGTGTGTTTTCGTTTCTTCAGTCTTCTTGCAGGCATTGGTGAGGTTCGTTCAGGGTTAGCGTGTAGAGGTAGTGGTTGGGCGTCGTTCAGTCTAGTTAAATGAGTTACGTCTGATGTCGGAACAGGCGCAGTGGATGCAGATTCTGCATTTGTAGGAGGTTCAGTTCTTTCTGCTGGATGCCTCGAAGGAGGTGGAGGTCCTCCTGAATTATCAGTGTCTGGAGGACCGTTCTCGGGATCGCCAGTAGTTTCTTCTCTCTTCACCCCTTGAACACTTTCCTCTAGCTGACAGCAATCCATCACCGTGTTTGGATACTCACGGCCACTGAAAAATAAAAGGAGCGGCGGTTGAAGTAAAACTTAATGTACTTGTAATATTAAATCATGGTAACGTAAAGTGCACCGATGTTGATTGATGTTTGTGGTAAAGAATACATCAGCTAAATATGTTCATTGTAGGATTGTTGTGCATATTAAACGGGTATGTCTTTATTTAGTTCTGACATAATGAATGTTGTTTGTGCATTCCAACGCACCTGATCACGTAGTTCACGCAGATGATGTTTTGTTCTTCGGCATTTTTGGAGGAGCAGACGACAGTGGCGCATGTCTGCATCCATGTGTATCCACCGAGTTTGTTCATTATTCGGTAGTAGTGAGTCAGGACTTGCCCTTTATTCATTACTGTAACAAATAAAGAACATTGTACTAAATTCTGAATCCATCCCTACATACGAGCACTCCAAATATCTGATACCTTTACTGCATTTATATCTGGATAACTGAAAAATGTCTGTCTGAGGTCTGTCACACCTATTACAGAAACTTCTTAGGTTGCCCACCACTCAAGTCCACTGCTGGACTAGCCCTCCCCAAGATAGAAGGAATTGTTATTAACACAAGCCTGTTAGCTACCGCAGAGCGCAGCTTTTGTGACGGGGATGCTGCTGACCATCCACCGTGGGGATCCACCCCTTGCTTTTTATCTACTCAATTTCGCATGGATATACCATCTATCGGTTCTAGTACCTTAGTAGCCTTTTACAACACCGGGTACAGAAGGAGGTACTATTCTGCTCTGGCGGTACCTCTGGGCTTAAGGTTACGTAACTTCATAATAATACTGACCCTCTCAAAACTGAATTAGTTTAACCGGTTCAAACAATGCTCGCAATAACGTTGCCGATCCAAGTATCTAATGTGACCTTGCGATTAATGTTAATCGGACAATGGGTTATGATATGATGCCAACGTTGTAAGTATGGTCTATGATACATATTCAGACATCATTATATTCAACAGATTCCACATACAAAAGACAAAGTGATGAACACGTGTATTGTGATACGTGAGTCATTAGGGCATAGTCGATTTTTGGTTTTGTTTTTGTATTGTTTATTGTCGGGGTTTATTAATTATTAATCGTAGATGCAATTGGTATGTTGCCAAAAATTTATAATGGTACAACATCTAGCTATTTTGTTATCTAACTTTTGACTCAACAGAAGTTGTTATGATATGCAAACCATCGCACCAAAGTTTGTGTCGATCGGCAATGTAATTGAACAGACCTCAATAAAAATTCTCAATTGTCGGAAGTTTTAAACATGGTCATTCAACATCATTACATTATGCACAAACTTGAATACATACGCCCAAACATCGTCAATAACTCTATCAGGCATCCAAACCGCGTATACCTCTGTAACCAAATTACCCGCTTTCTACCAAACACCCGGACTTTTATGGTAATTTAAACAATTGATATTCTACACCCGGGTTGTCCACATTTGACCGGCATCTATATAGACATTTACAATGCTAAGTAATGGTCTCGTAAAGCTATCAACAGACAAGTACCGGAGAAAAACCGTATGACGTTAAGTGAGCCGTGATTGGCGTTTGAATCGTCGCCATCTTGTTATTCGTTTGGATTGATTGGTTGAAAGATGGTTGCGTCAGGCTATATTCATTCATGGACTAATAATGTCGGTTGTAACGTACGTTGTGATTTTAAATTTAGAAGATCAATAGGGACGAACTATTTAATAAACAACATTCAACGTACGGTCTAGTCCAGTCAGTTTGTCTAGCTAGAAAATGTCGATATCATAATATACCAATCTCCAATTTTCACTAACTTTTATATCCTTCAAACCGAAACACACTAATCAGGACACTGTCATTTTGCGGCAGAAATATGTGTGATACATTTTTATAGAGAAAATGTACATGTTTACTTAAAATATAAATAAGAAAAATGAATAAAACACAGTATAATCAACAAAAGCTATCTCAAAGGACATTAAGGCTTGACATTTCCCACGTATGCCGGGGAGAGGAAGCCGAAATGATGGTATAAAAATTATTATTCAAATCACAACCGGCGCGATGCCGGCGCATGGCGTTAGGCTTGAATTGTATTCCTCTGACGAATGCGTGGAAAAGTAATAATATCCGTGTGTACGAGACTATGATTAGATTATTTGAACAGGGATTTTCCTCTGTATCCAAATGGATACCTAAAGCCAGACGCGTGATTAAAATATCTATACCGAATTTCGTTGGACTTGCAAAATATTTTTGTTATTCGGTAATTTAGAATAGACATAGTACATTCGATCGATAGAATGTATTCTTGGGTGGAGATATAAACTTTTGTTTAAGAATTTATGAAGATTAATGGAGATGTACAAACATAAACGTTACTAATGTAAATTTTGGGTTGAATTATTACAGCTGACCAGCCGTGGGCACCGTTCCAGCTAAAACTAGGTTCTCTGTTAAAACAGTACATTTGAATTCAGCACGGTTGTCCTACGCGTACTTTTATCTTACTCGGTCCTTATGCCTAATATGCCACCAAACAAATATTTGCTGTATCAAGACCTTAGTAAAATCCAACCATATAATAGTGTTGAGACTGCAAAGGCAGAAAGTAAATTGAGATTCCAAACATGAAGCTATAGCATGAAGCATAGGGATTTGTGCTTAAGCAAACCAGGATTCCCAGAAAATGCATTGCACTCATAAATTTTCCTTGTAACGCCTCAAACACCTTGAGCTGCCAGTCTTCTTGACATGGATTTCTAAAGGGTGCTTCTTGAATACAAATCGCTATTGTGACATTAGGCACCGAAGGATTTCACCACGATATTGGGTCATGGGTGGACGATTCATCGATTCGTTTATAGATTGATGGGGCAAGGTTCATGACTCATTATGTTACTGTTGTTTTGGTTTTCATGACTTTATTTTTTATTGAAGTTTTCTTACTTCGAAGCGAATACATTATAAGAAAAATCAATTATCAAAATAAGAGATCTAGGTATGTGCTCATTATTTTATATTCTTTATTAAATTGTTGCTTTAATTAATGCTTCGTTATTTAATATTAGCCGTAATACTTACAATCTACGTGACATTTCCTAAGCTTGTTGGCGTCCTCGCCATGGCAGAGCGCGTACAAATTCTTGCCCGTTAATTCTTCTGCCGTGTAGCCAAGCAGCTCTGATACCCTGCTGGTATTGAAATAATCATGCATTAAATTGTAATTAATTGACATAAAGTTTAAAATGACTTCATTGTTAAAATATTTCGATTTTATTTAAGTTTTACATTAAATTGACCTCATAAATGTCTTTTGTTCCCCAAAGGAAATTAAATAGGCTGTTTTAATACCTGGGCTCGCAGTGCGCTATCCTAAAGTCGAAGTTGATCCTTGTGACGAACATGTCTGATTCGAGTCTAATCTCGTGCACGGATGGTGGAGGCAAAGCTATGGCCAGAGCCACCATGCCTAGAAGAACCGTCGGGGATTTTCGACTGTGTGAGAAGGAGTATTGTGGTCGAAGACGGCATAACATCAGCACCACCTGGAAAGAAGACAAAGGAGTTTAGAAAACTAGTATTCGTAAAATTTTGTTCTGACGTCTGCCTTTTGCTTTTGGCTTGGAGGCTGCCTGATTCAGTACACGCTAATGAAAGCCTGTCGCCAGAACTATTTAATAGAAATAGTATTGATCTACACATTGCCAGAAAGTCATTCAAAGTCCTATGTAATTATTTATTATAATTGTATCATATAGATGTTGTCCATTTCATATAGGCTTGCGAATTATTTATGTAACATCAAAGCCAGAGTTGATAAAGTAAGTTGCAGAGTTCAAGTAATAAAAAATCTCGTTAAAACTTTTGGAATGCCTCTGAACAACACAAAACGTGTTTCATCTCATATAAGAGAAATGAGGTAATGATGTTTCCAAAATTTCGAGAGTCACGTACATAATACATATTCCAAGGTAATCGACTGCAAGATCAAATGGAAGATGGACTAATTTGAAATTTTCCCAATAAAAGCGTAGCCGGTGGCGCTCTCGAGCTTGGAGTAATAAAGGGTATTAATTGCTCCGTCGATGGTAGCGAGAATTGTTGGAACCATTCAGATAAAGATAAGCTGAGACTTATGGATGCAATTTGAGATTAACATGAAGGTAGATAAATAAATAGATTTTGTGCACGGCTTATCTATATTATGTACAAAAAGTTTAGTTTATTCAAAATAATGTTTTAGGTTGCCTTCTAAAGAGGTATTCTATTTTTGTCACTATATTTAACCAATTTTTTTTAACTTTTACCGCACTTTTGCACTCAGGAAGTAACCACTGAACGGTTATAAAATAAACGAAAATTTACACCCCGAAAACAATCTATTATGAGGAGTTTTACGTACCTAGTACGAAATTCGCAAGTAGCGGAGATATCATCTTATTTTATGACCTAACACCGAGTTAAAGCAAAAATTATGAGCTACCGTCCCTGCGGCACCCCACGCCACGCAATAACTCTGCCTAACAATATTTGTGATCGTGTAAGTATAAAAACGTCGTATGAATTCATTTGTAGCACATAAACGTGGAAATAAACGAAATTATTTTATAGACGTAGCAAAACAAAATAACTTGCTTCAAACTGTTTTAATTTAACAAATGCATTTGATACATTGCTGGACGATTAAGATATCGATTAAAACAAATTGTAGTCGTTAGAAAAATAAATCATTTACAAGGATGCTCATAAATAATATAATTTCCGTTGCAACACTTCGTTTTACAAGATACCCACCCGCCAGTTACCATTTTCTCCATATCTTGATGGTTCACCCTCCTTGCTTCTTCCAACCTAGATTGAAAATGAAAATTCAGCGTCCATTCATTTCTCTCTAAAATACTAGATAAGAAGAAAAATGTCCACAGATATTTTCCAGTCCTGATATTAATGAGTTATGTTCGGAACGTCGTTTATACCATAATTTATTATGTTTAAATTTGGATTAATGATTGTTTTGATATAATTGATTATTATAATTATACTGCTGCTTATGTAGCGTGTATGAAACGTATAGCTTTTGCTCGAAAGGTTTTTTATTATAAAGTGAAATTGAAGTCAAATACTTATAGAACAGTTTTTTTGTGAATAATTTCGGAAAGCCTTTTGCCTGCACGGGAAAGTTTGCGGTTCGACTCAGATTTCACTTTATCTTAGTTCGATTCAGATTACTTACCCTATATCCTGAAGATTTGAAGTGGCAGCCTCGTTTGGTCAGGGTGCTTTTCATTCGCACGCAAAATGCCCGGTCCATGCCTCGGTAGAGCGCGCCGCTAGCTGCCAGGCTCATTTGTGATGACACTGCGTAACAAAAATCATTTAAACTATGAATAAAGAGATATAGTTCACATTTCACTTTAAGATTTTTTTTAGTAATATGTTGTTAGTTCTGTTTTCATTGTTCAAGAAGCATGTGTAAAAATAGCAAGAAATCAATTTCACGAGTTTTTCTGCCAGCCAAGTTTAGGGCGATCAACTATTTGATTGAATGATTAATTAAAAGATTTTTTAGTATCCGAACATCGAATCGATCAACATCACGCTCTAATTGATTTCGATGAGCTAGCTTCGTGATTTTAAGATATTTGACAGCGCTTTTAAAACTTCATAATTAATTCCGGTAGAAAGTCTGCCATCTTTTGACAAATACTTTTTAAGTCAGCCTTGTGCCTTTTTTATTTATTGTATTAGATAAGATTATAAAGTGAAAGACGAGATACGATTTGAAATCATTGTCTCTATTATTTTTCGATTATTTTGCGAAATGTCGGAGTGGCTAATTTGTTAACGGTTTTCCTTCGATTTTCGACCACAGACAATGTGGTCATTCCTTTGTGCTGAATACGTAACAGCACTGACTCAATACATAGTTATTTAAAGAGCCTTGAAGTTTTTTATTGCCGAAGAAACAAAGGTACTCGGAGCTTTTTGACATGGATTGGACGTTCTACACAAAATGTTAAACTCTTGACGTATATTTTAGGCTTAATTGTGATGCAACATTACCTTCAAATATACATTTGTTTTTGACAAAATATGCAAATTTCTTTATTGTTGTGCGGTCTTCAATTTTAATTCAGTAAATTCATTACGAGTTGGTAAATCTTCTTGAATTATGATCACATAGGTACTAGGTATATATATGTTCAGTTCATATTTAATTGTACAGGTAGAATTAACTCTTTCCACACATGAAATAACGAATAAAGTCCTTATATCTTTTATAGTATTTTTTTAATAATATTAATAATATTCACACAACATCTCGGATATTGACCTGACTCTGAGGTAAGTCGCTTAAAGCACTTCTGATACCCGTATATCAGAGGAATAACAAATGTAATTCTTAAATACATATATTAAACATTCAGACACCAAGCAAACATTTGTGTTTGATGAAATAGGACAAGACAAATATTTATATGATGTCTGATCATCCTATAAATATTTGTCCTGGGTGGGAACCCTCGACCGTTGGCGCACAAGGTACGATCACTACCATCTGCGCCATCGAGCCCGTCAAATGTAATGTTAATGTAACCTCTGTATAATGTTGTTAAGTTGTTGCGTACGCTACATGGATTTGTCATTGTCGGTTGATAACATATATTTGAAAACGAAGTTTCGGAATCACTGGCACCCGTCAACCGCTTGAGACTACAGCTTAAATTCTGAACACCAAATCTACGGCTATCAGTTGACAATGTGAACTTTTCTCCACGGACCACTATTCTGTCAGTTATTCACAACGCCTGTCACACCACAATAGTCTACTTGTCACACCATCTCGCTCCTGATTGATTTTTTATCGATATTTTTTCAACACATCACCTGAGTAAATTGAAATCGATTCTAGCCCTTAAGGTATTCATGTTAGTAAATTAAAAGTGGCTATCCGTTAGATCAAGAAAAAATGGGTCAAATGTGCTTCGACATGGCAGAGATTTTGGCTTATTAAGTTTTTACAAAATGATTAGATGCTAAATGAAATACATTTTAAGTTTAATTGCTTAAACGCTTTATCGAGTTTTAGTTTGATTAACAACTGACAGAATAAATCGAAATCACAAGCTAGACAGATAGTAGTTTCGATTCGACAATTGTGTTCTTCTTTTATTTTTTGTTTTAATACATTTCACATTGTAACCGGAAAGACAAAAAAAATCAAAAAGTAAGGAGTAATTTACTGTTCTGCCATTTTTCACTCTTAAAATAATTCAGGAGTGCATTTCAGCGGAGGCAATAAAAAACCGTGTGGCTTTATAAAACATGTTTTTACTACGTAACTTAAATTATAACCACAGACAATAAAAACGGATGCAGTGAAGCGAGCAATAACTGCTATTTGACAGTAATATTATATTCGAATGACTTTTTTGCTTATTTCAAGTTTTAATTGAACGCGGCACCCATTTTGTCTGATCAAACGAAAGGTGTTTAGATAGATGATTAAGGCAGTTCCAATGTTTGTAGATTAGGTTCGCAGTGGCGCCCAAATTTCAATAAACATCAAACGAATTCCCATAGCGGTGAAATTAAATATTAATCAATGACCACAAAGATTCACACTGACACCCCATTGACCGTTTCATAAGGTCCCAATGCGCCGTGAAGCCTCCATAATCTAATTTCGAACTGTACCTCGACTTATTATTGACGACATTGAAAGATTCGACATAGCGAGTGAAATTTTAGGATCGGTAGTGTCGCCGAATGTTGGAGGTGCAACGGCCTCCGAAATAAGGAAACTTTAATTGAATCTCAAGAGTTTTTTTCTCTTTAGCCGGAGGAATTGGTCCGTCTGCTTTTTCTTTAAGAAATCTTTCGAAAAATGACGACACCTTAAATGAGTAACGGTGCCATCAATGGGAAGCATTTTTTAAAGTTTTTACTACTGTCTTGGGTTAAATGGGAGTTAAAAAAATAAAAAAACACGTCAACAATGGATGTGCTCTATTCAAAGTTTGAAAGAAGAAATAAAATCACGAAAAAATTACACGGCTGCTTGCTGATTTCGATTTGGCATTCTGGTGACGTTATGGTGATCTTATTTTCAAATAAAATATTTGTATAATAATATGTAGTCAGTACTGTATAGTAACGTTTAGTCATAATATGATTTTACTCACCATCTGGATTGTTTGTGCCGTGCTGACTGCCTTCCTCGCTGCCAGAGGCGGGACTATTTAGACCAGCACCTCCGTTTCGCCCAGCTAGGGATAAACCTAATTGTTCAGCTATTTCAGCGTGGTCTGCTTGATGGACGTAGTCAAATATACTACTCCCAGTCATTTCTACCTGGTAACAATAAAAATGACTTATTCGAGACAAGAATATAGAACTACATTAGGTGCAATTTATTACAAAAATATTTGAAAAGAACTACAGTCGGATGGATAACGAAAGTTTCGTTAAAATTTAACATATATCCATGAAGTATTTGTCTCTCATTTGGAAAATTGTCCTGATAATCTTTATCAAAAGCAGGTTAAATTAAGTATACCATCATTTAAAGGCAGTCTTCATTCATGTTTGAATAAACTCCATCATGATGTTACAACATAACTAGTTTCCATTGGTAAATATGGCCGACTAGCCGAGGCAGCGGGCAGTAAGCGATGAGTCGTCACGTACGCTGTCATCGTTATGAATGAACTGCCTGTTATCAACCATCGCCTAGCAGGTGGCTTCATAGAACCACCTATAAACCCCAGCTTTAACAAACTCACTATGTTATGTGCCGTTGAAAACATTGGCGCTAACGGGAACTTAATTGTGAAACGTGTAGTTGCGGACGATGCAACAAATTCTAATGCATTCCCTGAAGTTCTGCGTAGATGGCAACATCTTCTGAGAAAGTTATTTACTTTCCCAAGATTACTCTCACTTCATCAGATTCTACAAGAGCAATATCTTTTACTGTGTTTGTGTTTATATTGTTGATATTCATTACTCCTTAAGATATCAAAGGATGAAAATACTTTCACGATGACCCTTTCACGGGTTATGCAAATGTGGGTTTAAATATATTTATCAAATATAATTGTGGGATCCTATTAGAGATTCAAGTGTCGTGTATCCGCAGTGTCGCCGCGCATGAGAATCCGATGAACAATGGTGTTGTTATGGTGGTCTTTTCCAAGAATCATGGGAGGATTTTATGGCGTTTGTTCGCCGATTGATATGCA
Source organism: Heortia vitessoides (assembly GCA_020976665.1). Taxonomy (NCBI): domain Eukaryota; kingdom Metazoa; phylum Arthropoda; class Insecta; order Lepidoptera; family Crambidae; genus Heortia; species Heortia vitessoides. Next base: position 6,399,410 of record JACJUM010002477.1, on the reverse strand, counting down.
ACAAATTCTGTTGGCAACTGATCAATTTTGTGCTTGTTAGTGTCAGGAGAAAGATGGCATGTAGATATTGGTTTTTGAACGCAAACAGGTATAAAGTAACCAAATATAGTATGAAGTAAGAAGTTCATCTAATCATCCATGTGTGTTTTACTGTTCCATATAATTCATAGCTGTAACCCGATAAATGCTCGTAAAAAGCAACACGTAAATAATTTTCACGAAATTGTGTAAACAAAAAGTATCTATTTTCAGCTTTTCCAAAGAAAAATATGATTTCCCATTGTCGGTGTTATCATCAGCCCTTACTATAGCCCCAAAAAATGGCCGCAACAGAATTTAATATGGCACGTCTAACGCAGGCCTTACTTATAAGAAAGTTGTATCTACGCTTATTTACCGGGAAGTCTATATATTATATGTGTATACTCACACATGCATTCTCGCCAAGAAGACTTATGAGAGTGTGTGTCAGTAGATTGTTTGGATATTGTTTGTGTGCGTGTTTGGGGGTGTGTGAGTGGTAAGGTTCGCAGAGGCATTAGGATGAGAGGCACGCGCGCGCCTTGCCCGAGACGTGACTGGCATAGCGCATCGTCCCTTTCCCCCCATTTTCCGTCTCCGTCACACCACCCCCTGCAGCCATGTTGGAAATGAATTTCCCAGTTTTCGGATCTTTTCAGGAACCTTTTAATTTTGTAATGTTATTTAATTCCTGTTATTTTTTGCCTCCATTTTCGGAGGAATTTCGCTGCTGATTTATTTTCTACTTGTTGTTGTTTCCTTAATCCAAGTTTTTGATCACATTTGCAAAATAATTTAACTTATAGTGTGGTTTAAAGCTACAAAGTTCTAATTCTTCGTGCAATATTTTTAGTATAATTTTGTTTAATGATAATGGAAATTTAGTATATTTCATTGTAATGTTCCGAAATCATTGTAAGAGTTTTTATAAACAGTAACTGCCTCAATCTCTACAATCAACATCCAAGTAATCACCTTCAAGTCAGCGCAGTAACTCAAATTTAAAACGTCAGCTTTCCGGAGAAGGGTAACTTCAGAGAATACTGAAGAGCCCTTAAAGAGGTTTGAAAAAAAATAGATGGGTACAAACGGGCCACGTAGAACGAATAACACGACACGTGTAAAGGCTTTATCTACGATCAGATGCAGTTACACCGGATGTCTTTCTAGCGCCGCCGAAATTTTCAGATTAGATCTTCTGACTTTACAACGCGTTGTGGGCATGTGTGTGTGCGAATGGATGTGTGTATCTGGGATCAGTACGTGTTGTGCGTTTGAGTAGGTGTGGGCTGATAAGTAGATAATTATTTTTGTGCTGAAGGGTATGTGAGTGTCCGTATCATGCTATCTGAAGCTAGTGCAAAGTCGTTATGGACTATTTCGTTCTAACATAGTAGGTAAATAGACATTTACATAACTTCGTCTGTATTGGAACCTCATTTTCACCTATTTCCACCGCCAAATAGCAGTGTTCGCATTGCTGTGTTCCGGTTTGAAGGGTGAAAGAAGCAGTAACATTATGGAATAATGTGACATAGTATTTTCAGTCCACAGAGTTGACGACAAGCTAGTGATATCTTTGTGATGACACGAGCGTCTATAAGCTGCGGTCTCGTTTACGATCAATAGTATGCTTCTATACTGACTTCATAATATAAAAAATTTGACTTTTCTTTAGGTATTTTTATGGTCGTTAATATTTTTATACGTGTTTTCATGGTCGCGATAAAGGTCATGCTTTAAGACAAAGTTGGCTCAAGAGGAAATTATAGGATTTCGTGTTTTCAATAATTTTGCTGAGATATATTGTTTTTCTTTAATATGACGGTATATTTTATGTATTTTCTTTAAAGTATCGAAGGGTGTAAAGTAAGACGACTGTTTATTTGGATCACAAATCGGTCCCGTCATAAAATCTTTGTCGCAATGCTGTGAACATGCCCTCGGATTTACGACTCTTCAGTCTTGAGCAATAGACGGGACCTTAAGAAAGAATCGGGGAGATTGAGTTCGAAAGGTATCTTTTGCGAAAATTATAGATTTGTATACGCACAAAAGGATCTGCAGTACTTTGGTAACTAGTATTGTAATCAGTTTTATTATGGAAAAAATACTATCTTTATTTTTTTCCAAATACAGAGTGTATTTTGAAAAAATGTAGAACATTTTCGGAGTATATATATATATATATATATATATGTTTTTTAACTAGCTGTTTTATTCGGTGACGGGATGATTTTGGTAGTGGGTACTTACTTGTGATAATCCTAAATATATAGATACAGTTTCAGATATGTACAGGAACCTTCCATCGGCCGCCACAGATAGCGCGAACCCATCCAGAGACTGAAACAAAAGAACATAATATCACTACAGAGTATAAAAGTGAGTCGCTTTCCGCTGCCTGTCTATTCTAGTTTCCGCTGTCTCTATGTATGCTTAGATCTTACAAACTACGCAAAGGATTTTAATGCGGGTTTTTAAATAGATAGAATGATTCAAGAGATTTATATATATGATATAGTTGAGAAACTGATAATTTTAGAGCTTTCTAATGTGCAAACATTACATTATAAACAACATAACGAGATAGATCAATACAATGTAGTATCAGTACTGTACACCTTAAAAAGGTCTACCAAGAAGTCCACGATGACACACTATAACCTTTTTTCTATCTCCTTAGCACCCGTGCAAAACCGGAACTGATAGGTATATACCAAATCAAAAGAGTATTCCTAAAGTTAACTACATCTATGCCAAATAACCTTTTATAAAATCTTCATAATTTAAATATGGACGGGCCTAAAAGCATAATACACAGTTAGTATGAAAGTTCTACATTTTTACGCGGGTAAAACCGCGGGGCACAGTTAGTCAGTATAAAAAGAATAACACCGTGCTAGTAAAATGTATAAGTTACAAAAATATCACACATAAAGAAAGAGGCTAATAGCTCTCCTCCAACAGCCAGCGATGGAAAAAACTAAATGTATAGAATGATGAGGAAAAGCGATCACCTCGGGCCAAAATGAATAACGTTGACGTAGGGATACTAGATGAGATACGGTCGGTTAATGCTCCTGGGCTCGCAAAAGATCTTCAATACTTGATGGACCTTAAATAACTCTTTTCTTCAAGCAGTTAAACATGTACCAAGTAAATATTTCTTTTGTTATAAGAACATATTGCTTACACAACATTTAAAGCCTTAATTTGAAATCCGAGAGAGTGTGGTGTCTGTCTTTTCCAGAAATATTTTACCTCTTCATTGTGTTTCTGATTTTAATGAGATGCTTGGTTGACAAAATACATCTCTAGATGAATTGCGTTTTTTATGTAAATTCTGCGTTTAAACGGTAGATGATGATAGCGGAAAAAGTAAAAAATATGGATTAGGCCAGTAATAGAGTATTGTGAGCGATCTCAATGTTTATTAACAACTTTCGGTGTACGTGGGCCTTGTTTAGTATCGACCTGCATCGACAGAGCTCTTTTTGTTGAATCCCCATTTTTCTTCCGATTGTTCTTACGTTATTTGGAATTTGTTTTTTATTTGCAGCAACCTTCCAATTGTTTTGGTTTTTTAAGTTAGGTAAGGGTTTTTCCTCATTCCTATGCAAGCTAACATAATGAGGATTATTTTGTTTGGGCAGAATAGAATAGTTCTTCCTACTGCACCAGGTATCGTAAGAGGCGAATAAGGTACCAGAACCGACATATGGCGGTATATCCATCCGAAACGGTGCAGCTCAAATGCACAGGGAGGGCATAGGCCGCAGCATCCCCGTCGCGATAGCTGCGCTCTGCGATTGCCAACACGCTTGTCCAGCAGTGGACTTCAATTGGCTGGTATGATGATGACGATGTAAATACAATGTGGGTTTTTAAATTCTATTGTTGCAGACAGCAAAGCGCTCAAATACATATACTCAAAGAAAACGGCTAAACCTATAAAACTTGAAATATTTCTTATATAAATTAAAATTATAACAAATAAACTAAGAATTTATATAAAACATGTGATGATGACAAAGCGTATGTATGTCATCATCTGGTAAATATATATACGATCCAAAAAAGTGAGCATTGTTCGACTCGAATTAGATTCGATCAATTGAAAATGAACTATTCATGCAAACGATTTAACCTCAGCACTATAACAGAAAACTGCATTCTGCAATTCAAACAACAATCGCGTTCCTTCATGCACGTCCTTATTTTTTCGAAGAAAACGTACTACTGGTCCCGCAAACAGTTGCGTTTGCTTACAAAAAAATAAATCGAACCAAGGAATCACGTACACAGCATTTTCAAGTCGGAATAGAAACCACAGCACCCACAACATTATAATGACACAGAGCGGTTGCACAAATGATAATTTACGTGATCGAATGGAGCATAATAGATTTTTTTCGGTTAACCCTAGCATAGAATTGGGAGTGCCCCAGAAAATGTATGTTCGATTAATTTCAGTTATGAAATTTTAGTGAAATCGGTGAAATATCAAATTGGTGTTTCGTAAATTTGTCTTAGTATGTGTCGCAGGTCTTTTGTGTGTATTGAAATGTGCGATAAAAGGCGTGAAGTCGGTCGGGTTGCGTAACGAGTCAAGTTCGCCGCTGGCTTTGTGAGTGCGTTTTGAGCCACTTTTTGTGGTGGCGATGAAAGTAAACACATTTGATTGTAGTTTCAATGTCACAGTGACTATTGGTTTTCGTGATGACTTCGGAAGTGACCCTATAAGCGTTTCTTGATCAGTTATTTTTATTTCTTTGCGTTTAGTTTCATCTCTAGGTTGAAATCTGATTCTATCTTTAAAACCACAACTACTGACTTCAAATGCGATTTAATAATTTTAAGATATAATTTAATAATCAATATAATAATAGATATCAACAATACCTAATGTTATTTATTTTTTACTTTTTTATAGAGGTAAATTTACTTGTATTGATATTTCACTTGAAGGTGATAAAATGAGCGTCATTATATTGTAATAAGGATAATCACCTGAAGTATGTGTGTACCCTGGTGCTGCTCGAACAGTTCCATGGCTAGACCTGCCGACGTTCTTCTGCTTTGAGCACCTGCAACAATAAATATAGTTTTATGGCATACATATTGGACAACCTCATAGTTTACGCTAGCTTATTTTAGAATAATATGTACAGTTATACTTATAAATACTCATTTATATGAAAGTAAGAATTTGTATCACTACGTTCATCTACATCGTTGTTAGCCTTTATGTGTTTATATTATCATTAGCTAATTTTATTCTAACTTTCAGTGTTCGGCCAAACAATGTCGCAGTTTATTAATCGTATAAATATGAACATCCATTTCTGTGTATAGCAAAGAGTGTACAGTCATACATTGTACAATTTAACATTGTTAAATTAGCATTTTAAAGATACATGCAATAAAAAGAAACTCTACAATGAGAGGAAACAGTTTCAGTCATAAAATCATCAGCGCAACCGTTCACAACAAAACCATTTATTTTAAAACATCCGCCGTAAGACAAAAGCTAGTGAACGTCATAATTCTCGTGCGGGCACAGTTCATCCATTCATACACCGCCAAGAGGCCGCTCGTAAAGAAGTCTACACGAGCGCAACCCGACACCGCGCGATGGCATCTCACAGAGGAGCAAGATGGCTGACGGTAGCCGCCAGAGAAATTATTGTTGGTATACTGTTTTAATTGCGCGCTGGCTTGTTTGTGGTGTGTTGATTGGAATGTCATGGTTGTCTCGTGGAAACCGAGCAATACTAGAAGATACGGTAATACCGTACAAGCAATATTTTGTGACTTAAACTTGATTTTGCCTTGAAAATCTCACAATAAATATTTTTTTACATTTACGCTTGCATAACTCATAATGGAAAAAGTATTTTCAATAGTTTATTTAACTTGCATTTCATGTTCAATGTTTCGGTTACTTTTTGGCAACCGATTTCAAGAGTGATCACCATATCGACGGGCTTGATAACGCAGATGGTAGTCATACTATCTTGTACGCCAAGGGTCATGGTTTCGATTCCCACCCACATATTTATATGATGATATTTGTGCTTGTTCTGTGTCTGGGTGTTCAATATATATATTTGTGATTTCTCTGTTGTTAGGCGTTTTTAATACAAGTGCTTTAATCGACTTACCACGAAATCAGTTCAAAGCATGAGATGTGGGAATTTATTAATATAATTATATCACCCAAATATTGAGAATTACTATATTATAGTGAGAAAGTTGTACATTCCTTCTTGAAATATACAAAGCAATTTGGATTGGTACTTCTCTAAATGGCGGTTGAACTAGAATTATTAAAATCGACTATCAAAATAATTTACTCGCATTTAGTAGTATTACGTCACTTGTTCGTGTCACTCGCAGTACCAAAGTTGGCAATAAAATTGTAATATTGCCCGCTCGTGTTGTGTCTGTGTGTTGGCGATCGTCGCCGACGTCACGACTCCCCGTCACGACACGCCTGCGTGTCCTTGCGATGATGGGTTTTGTCATTTTTGTCAGTCACTTTCGTTTGGTCGAAAATGTACGGGTTATGTCACGCATATTTCAAGTGACAAGCATATTTCGACCTTGCCGGCTTTTAAACAAAGGACTTCTGATTCTTGGCTGCGTCGGTTAAGAAGAGGAGGCAATTGAAACGATCTCGAATTCATTTTCGTGATATTTACATTTCTCCAAAAATTGGTGTAATTTTTTATTAAATTAGGATTGCGTTTGAGAGAATAAAGATATTGTATTTTTCTTATAACAATTTTTTTGTGGTTACTAGACAAGTTAAATTATAGATCCTCGTCTTTGTCATCATAGGAGTGTAAAAAATCCACTGCTGGACATAGGCCTCCCTAGGAAAGGGGGAATTTGCCCCTAATAGCCGTTCTGGGCATGCGTGGTAGCAACGCAGATTGTAGCTTTGTGACGGGAATACTGCCCATTCCCGCCCTGTTGTATTTAAGCTACACTGTTTAAGCATTTTGTTGGTTCTGTTACGTTTCTACCCGTATTTCACCGCCAATAATAGGAAATTAGATACATATAAGGTAAATTGGTCTGATCTCTTCGTAAATTCAGAAGAAAGACATTAAGAAGTTTCGCTTGTTATCTTTATACGATATCACTTAAATGCAAGTGTGTGTAAATGACTAGCCGGTGAGTGCGGGATAGCTGCCTCGTAAAACTTAATACTCTCCGCATCAAGACATCGTAACTTTACTTTTCAAAACGGAGCGAAATAATTTCAAGCGTTAAGAATGACTTTATCTGGGAGGTGTGTGACCATTTATGTGTAAAGGATTTTGAGGATATTCTTAAAACGATAAATATGAACTTTCAAATTTGACGTTTGTCTTATGCTTTAAGCTTAATTTTGTTTTGCAACTCAGATATATTTAAATGAATAAATAATGCTTAGGCCCAATAACCCTTTCTCTGAACCAAAAGATGCCAAAATAAATAAAAAAATATATGTTTCAATAAAAATATGAAGGGGAAGCCAATTATATCTTTTATTGTCCAAATTAGACCTACTACGGGTTCAGTTTATTACAAGCCTGTTAAATTATGCAAAATATTTACGAATTTTAGAAAATCATGTTTTTAATTTTATATTTTATCATAGTGATATTACAGAAATATTCAAAATCCTGGCAACCCCAGTGGTCGGCATATCAAAGGCAAGCTCTTGCGTTTTGTTGAATTAAATTGTTGTAAAGCACACGCCGCGCATATCGCGCCATCTTGCGGTTAAATATGGCAGCCTAAATCGCCATGTGAACCCGCTTTTGTTATTTTATTATCTGTGGAAAATGTCAAACGAGGTCACTATTGTATACTTACTTGTCGACTAGCTATTAAGTTTGTTATGATTTGATCAAATTCTGTTGAATAAGTAAGCTTAATTTGGATTTATTTATTTTTAAACAGTTTCAAATAGCAATTACTTCATTGGATGACAACTGCAGATTACTGCAGTATTAAAACAGTTTATGGTTTGTTTGCATTTAATGTATTTATTAACTAATATATAGTTAGTATCCAAAGCTGGACTGGCTGGACTAGACATAGCTCTTTCCTAAGAGATGGTTGTATAAAACCTGGATATAATTAAAGTGATATTTTTCAAAAATATCGCCGCAAATTCAAAAACGAACTGAACCCCATAATGCAAGCAAAGCTATACATTAGAGGCTACAATAAACCGATTTTCTTTACTCCCTCAGACGAACAAATTTTTATTAGGGCCGCTAAGTCTCCGTATAATTTTCTCGTTACGTGGTATGTCAGCCCCTTAAGGCGTCTCGTCATTAAGTTCGCAATTTGTAGAGCATTAACAAAAGTTAATAAACTTGGCTATTTATTTCCTTTTTTTACATCTGGATAGTTAAATGTTTATTAAAGTAAAAACGTTTAATATTAGTTTCTCAACGTTTATTTGTTATAATTAAAGGTCTAGTGGCTTGAAACTTGCTAATTCTCATTCTTAAGGCCATTCCTATCTTGATTGTGATGACGTGACAAAACATTTCACACTATGCAGTGAATTTGATCCATGATAATGATGTAAGGCTTAATAATTCAACATTTTGACTTGCTTAAATAGATTACCGTGATGTGTCAATAGAGTAAAATAGTACCCCAAGCCTGCCCAGTGTGGCTATTAAAGGTAATATTCCCCCTTTCTTGGGGAGACCTTTCCGCCAGTGCACGTGTTGCTGTTATAATGAAGATGAAATAGATCTATGTAGCTTTCTTTATAATATAACTTTTGCAGATGTTTGTAAATATTATAACTTGATTATTTGGAGTCTTGTGTCATGAAAATAGGAAACGATGTGGACATTACAAAGATCCAGTCGCAGCTGAAATCACGGGATACTAGTAAATTATTATAAATAGAATTTAGAAAATAAAGAGAATGAAACACACCTGATGTGTATATATATATTTCTATGATTCCAAAGCAAATATAGAAACATAATTTCTTGTGTAAACTCGCAAAAGACTGACCAAGGCGTAGGCCAAATTTAATAACGGCCCCTAGAGATTGCGGCCTCTTAACGAACCGCCGTTAAGCGCGATCGATTTGACATTAAGCAAAGGCCACTCGACTGTCCCTCACACCGACTTGCAGTGAAAAACTATTGCAATAAAATAGACTAACAACCCTAACTTTTAATATACGTAATTATAATTTCTTTATATCTTCGTCCGGTAATTAAATACTTTGATTCAAGGTAATCATTATCGTGCCAGCTTAAGATTGCCTTTCTTAGAGTGTCTTTTTTATTAGACCAGGTCGACAAACAAGCATACAGTCCGCGTCACTGCAGCCTATAGACGCACGTTATATTACAAACGCATTTCCAACCTTGTGACTTGAAGATATTATGCCACATTACCCGGTAAATACACTACCTCTATCACCTTTCAGACCCAAACACTGCTATTTGGCAGTAGAAATAGGTGAGAATGAGTTACTAATGCAGACGATATTTTAAATGAGGTCTCATGTAAGTCTACCAAAGATAGGAACAATTTAGCTCATGGTTGCCGCTTGGGCAGGTGTGATGGCATCGCAGGGCGAGCCCCGTCTTGTTGCATTTGAGTTTCGAGTGGATATACCATGATCTATCGGTACCGATGTCTCAGAAGCAGACGTGTTGTTTAAGGTAATATTTTAATATTAACTTGGTTGCCACTAGTATTGAATGATATATTCGACAGCTATTAATGTTTGGTCGGTGTAACCGCGCCCTAAGCAAGCAAGGGCAGCAAATATCTGTATTTAGAGGTAAAGAAAGCAATAATTTACTCTTATTTGTCCATCCGACATGTTGGCTGGAGCGCGCTAGGGCCGTGTTTTCGCAGGCCGAAATTAAATAAAACCCACGCCTAATTCTGGAGGGTAAGAATGTAAACTAAGTTTTTTGGGGATTCGCCTTTTCATTGCTACTTACAATCACGTATATACATCTTTTTGATTGTAATAAAGAAAAGATCGATATAATGTAAAAGATGATGTTGCGACAATAATAGATAAAGAAATTGCATATAGTTTGGGCATGAAAGTAGAACAACTGTACGCGGAAGTGAATTAAAGAGATAGTATAGGACGACCTAGGCAGACATATCTTTACTAGGTAAAAGAAATATTAAAGAAGGGCCGGGTCAAAAGTACCAAGATTACATGAGCGTGTATGAAAGGACTAATGCGAGTTAAGGGAGGTAGATGTCAAAATCGTAGCAAATAGAGATCCATAGGTAGTGTCTACCTACTTAGAGGAACAGGCGAGTTGTATTCATGTATGCACAGGTCTGCGTGACTGATATATTTCCACTAATATTAATTCCCAAGGGATTACGACTAGCATAGACACTGGTTAACATTGGAAGCAATCCCATGCCGCCAAAACCAGCAAGGACTAGTCTAGAATAATATTTTAATGAATTGGAATATAATTAATTTTATTTATTAAGTTCTTTAAATTATCACTTAGCATATTTTATTTATTATGTAAGTAGAGTGCTTGCAGTATTTTTTCATTTATTCAAATGAAAGTGTTCGTGTTTAAAAGATACCTAAACGAATAGTACGTTTAGGTATCTTTTAAACCTGCTAAGACTTTTCAATTAATAGTGAATTTTAAACGTTAGACAATGAGTTAAATAAGTACTGACAAATTTTGATTTATATAATTTGATCTTATAGCCAATATATATATTAACACCTAAAAATTATCATTTCTTGTTTTCCTAAAATAACAGTTTAAAACTTAAATACCCAGAGGCACCGTAACTTATGAATAGAGTTTCTTTAACAGCCTCGTCAATGTAAAAGACAGCTAATCCAAAACTTTTGTTACCCCCTAAAAATAATACTCGGGCAGTGTTGATTGCCAACCCCTGGGGGTGCCACTTGACCGGAACCCGACACGTAATGAAGAATTACCACCCCACGGACCTCAAGTTAGGGTACCGATTGATTGCCACTTTTTACTTTGCTTGCGCATAGACTTTGATCTTATTCTGTTCTGAAGAAGTTCTGTGAGAAAGAACCAAAGTTTGACTGCATTTGATTGTTTATGCTAAAGTTATAAATATAGAATATACAATCTATGAACGGACAAAATAATTCAAAGTTTTAATTACTACGAAAATACATTTTCCGGTTACATTTACAATGAACCCCGTATGAATACTTAAGTAAATATTAATAATCTTATTAAATTAGTTTGATACAAAAGAAGCAAGAAACAAAACAAAGACATAAATTAATTTTGACTCTTTTGACAAGCCAATAGAGATTCTTTTCGTAAAAGTATCTAAAAAAAGCAGCCTTAAATGCAAAGATCTTGATATTTAAGAAAGAGATCAATAAATAATGAACGTTAAGATAAACATTTGCTCTAGAAAGTAATAGTAACAATTTCAGAACCCAAGGGTAAACTGCAAACTCACACACGGAGAGTTGACTGAGTGAAAAATACCGAAAAATCACAGCGGCGGAACAGTAATGAATTGTAACTAGCCAATTACATGGTCGGATAACCCTTCAGTCGCCGGTCCGGCCCAGCGATCGATACCGAATAAAAATAGCTACAAAATCCCGGAAAACGATCCCACATTCGGGACACGTACTGTCAATATAGAACGGGCGCATGGCGACGATTGTGATGCAGCGAAGGGACAGAACACAAAAATCGCCTAGCCGCTATAGATTGATAATAAATGCTTTTTGTCGAGGTGAGCCTATTTTGTATGACTTGTAACGAGTGCGTAATTACGATGTGAACACTGATTGGTTTATTTCATTTTAAAAATATTCGCGGACTTCGTTTGCGGCATTGATTGGGGCGTTTATTGTGTTACCTATTTGAAACTTAATCGAATTTACAGTTATTGTATACGATCAATATTTTGTAAGTATTTGTTTTAACAACTGAAGTTTTATTTAACAAACGATTATTTGTCATGTTTATTACCGCAAGTTCTCTATTACCTATTTACTCTGTTGCGTATATTTGCAAAACAACCGGTTTTGTGGTATAGTATGTTTTATGAAAAAATACTATTTTTGATATGTAGAAAAATCTTTAGCGTACAGTTTACAATAAAGGATTGGGGTCTTCCGTACTATAATCATAATGGAAGAATATTTGCAAATAATTAGATTCTTTAATGTGAACTTTTTTGAGCCGTGAGGTACTGGCAAAGTAGAATAGTACCTCCATACCATCCTACCAGGTGTCGTAAGAGACGACTAAGGTACCAGAACCGACAGATAGCGGTATATTCATGCAAAAAAAGTCAACTCAAATTTATAGGGCGGGGATGGGAAGCAGCTTCTCCATCACGAAAGCTGCGCTCTGCGATTGCCACACGCTTGCTCAGCGCGGCAATTATGGGCACTATACCCATTTTCTTGGAGAAGCCTATGTCCAACAGTGGACTTTTAATAGCTGGTATGATAAATGTGAACTTTTATATTATCGATGACCTTTAATGTTCTCGAGGAAAATAACGAGCCGCCATTCCTAAATCGTTAACAAAGAAGGCATAACAATCCTTTTACTTTTCGCTGAGCCTTCAAGCTCATTTTCGAAAGGGTTAAGACGCTGTATTTAATATGTAGGCATGGGTCACGCGCCCGGTTCATTATAGCCCGGATTAGCGGAAGGGTTAGCTTATTGAGCCGACTCGCAGGAATTCCCGGAACTGAATTAAGGGAAAGGGAATCGTCTTAGGAACGTGTCTACCACCTTATACATGTTTAGGGGGAAAGAAATGATGGGAGCTATTGTGTTATCGTTTTGTTACTCCTTACCTACATTATTTGATGGAAAATACTATATTTAATACTAATTATTATTTTCTAAATACTATTATTTTCTTACATTTTCGTGTCTAATAAATGTCTATCAGACAATTATATTATTGTGATGTCAACTTTGAAACCACGATTTAAAAATGGTACAAAATGTTTATGTGTAGTGAATGCATACATGCTAATAAATATTCATATTTTATATATATATATTTTAAATATTGTGTTCCATTATTTCAAAACTAGGGATTTCAAACTGAGAACATGCATATATTAGTTATCATTATAATCTATTATAATAACATACCTCAAAGTTCGGAAAGTATTTATGATCAATTTGCAAATGTGGGATTAATAAAAACTAATATAGATATAACTGTCTCTTGCTACCTAGTAAACTAAGACTTACTGGAATAGACATATAAAGATTAACAGTCTAGTCAGCAGACAAAATACCATTTTGTTGGACCTAAACGATATTGACAAATAAAAACAAATAACTAGGCGAGAATCCTAACACATTTCCTCCAATATTTCGTGGGCCGTATCGCTCCGACATATTTCCCTTTATTTATTGTTATTTTTCTATTTCGCCGGCAGATGTGCCGCGCCATGATTTACGGTGGCTGTATTAAGGACCGTGAATTATAACGATAACTTTGGACTGGGCATTCTGTTTCGTTTAGTCTGTATTACTAGCATCCTAGACTAGCATACAAATCTTTTTAAATTATTGCATTTGAGCAATCTTTAAGAGTCTTGCTTAAGGTTAGAAATTATAAATATAAACTTTAAAGTACTGTATGTAAGTTGCAATTTAGTCTATATTAATAACTAGCTGTGCCCGCGACTTCGTCCGCGTGGAATAGTTTTTTTTGGGTACCATACCTTTTTACCGTAACTTAGGTATATGAACTTTGAAAGTCATGTTTGTTTTTATCAAATCAATGGCCTGAAAAATATGTTTCAAATTTCTAACTCTAAAAATGGTGATGCTTCCATACAAATTTTTATTCCCCCTTTCGACCCCTTACAGAATAAAAAGATAGCCTATGTCCTTTCTCATGGTCTAAATATTATCTGTGCCAAATTTAATCAAAATCGGTTGAGAGGTTTAAGCGGGAAAGCGTTACAGACAGAAAGACAGTTACTTTCGCATTTATAATATTAGTAGGGATAACCAGATAACCTGTAATATATATAAAGGGATAAGGGGAAATATGTCTCATTACCGAATATTTCACTGCCTCTTTTACCCTTAAAACTGAGGGAGTGCATGTCCACTGCTTGGCGGTTGAATTAGGTATAGTAAGCGTTCTTCCTCAGGTTACCGACTATTTTTATCTATTAACAAAATCTATTGTCTACATAAATGTTGGAGGACTCTGGAATTGTGTGAAATCCTAAATTGAGTTCGTGAATTTCAACACCTTATAGAATATGCATTAACAGCGGATCTGATAACAGGTTGCGATCACATGTCCGCTCTCTGCGAGAGCCAGCGCCCCAATGTCATAAATCAGTGCTGCCACCACGCGGCAATATGGGGAACGAAACATGTGTTTACCACGAAGTTAATTTGTCGAATTTATCTGACTTGTCTCCTGTTATGCTATTGAGAAATATTGCTATTTGTGTTTGTAATACTGTTGGTTGTTTTTGTAAAATATTGCTGCAGGTATTTTTCTTCCTTTTAGTATATTTCCGCAGCTTAGTATAAATATATCGAGCTATAACTTGTTTATACACGCATAGACAATATATTTAAGTTAATTACAAATTTAAGACCGTTATCTATGTGTAATTAGTCAACCACTACAATCCACACATAACAAAAGATACTAACACAACCAAAAATCACAAGATTTTTTTTACTTAGCCATATCCGTCGAAAATTTACAGTTGAATTCGAACTCTATAGCTTCAAATGATTAATATATGGTTTGTTGCTTTATGTGCTAACAATCAATAAAACGTCGGGAGGTAACGTTTAGCTTATGATACCGGCAAAATATAAATAGTACCTCCCCCGGTACCAAGTGTCACAAGAGCCGACTTAGGTACCAGAACCGATAGATGGCGTATATCCATCCGTAACAGTGTAGCTCAAAAGCACAGGGCAGATATTGGAATTCCCCCTTGAATTCTTGGGGAGGCCTATGTGCAACAGTTGACTTCCAATGGCTAATATGATGATGATGAATGTGTAGTAATAACTTAATAAAAATAAATAATTTTTAATTGTTCATGACAAGTTTTTTTTTTAAATAGTCTTGTCTATGCTTTATGACAGTACATAATTGTGTTAATTGGCGAAATGATTGGTATAAAAAATTCACCGCCGAAATATTTTGTAACCTAAGAGCTTTAAGGATTATTAACTCGCTAAAATTGCAATAGATTGCTGTCAACGGAACTGATCGATTCCGATTAAGGTATAGTGACGGAGTAATAGGCATAAAATGCAAATGACCATAGCAGCCACGCTTACATACCTGCTTTCAATTACTTCACTATGCAAATTAGGGTATAATTTAATAACGAGAATGTTCTTGTTTGTCACATTATATTTACATTTTATAGTGCTTTAGTATTAAAGTCTGGTATGGCTTTTTAAATAAACTCTCCGGTTTGTGCCTGTTGTTTCTGTTGTCATTTTTGAACCTTTGTCTATGAATAGATTGACGACTTGAAAAAATTTGATTATCGAATTTGAAATGATCGGCCATATTTGAATATCTCTACTGCAGATTCACTTACTTCCTTATCCTGTTTTGAAATACTTTGAATTATTATCCTTTGAACACCAACCGTAGCAAGTTTGCTTAGTCAAGATAGTAAGATACATTTTAAAGGATAGAAAAGACCATATGTTATAGTCATAGTGAAAGTGTAAAATGACACATTAATAGTTAATTAGAAATGTGCATTCACTGAAAGCGACACCTACAGTCCATCTCAAGAACCTCTTTCTAAATTTATGTATTATATAATGTATTCAGTCGACGCCTTAATAGGGGTAAACAGATAATACATACGTATCTAAAGCTAACCTAACAATTATTGTCAGCCGTCAATCCGGTTGTCAGCCAGTGTAACTGTGTTATTATTCAATTATGCCGCTTAATACTGCCTAACCACCGTCAACGTTATGCTAAATAGGGTTGATGCAGATAAATAATTGATAATTTAAAATATCTATTGTATGGTAGCTATGTAGGTTGCATTACACCAGCTTTGTATGAAATAATATTGCAACTGATTTTTTGTGGCCTGTCGTGGATGGGAACATGACCGTTTAAAATCAGTCAGGGTATTAATATGTGCCCATTAATTCTAAAATAATTTCTGTCTCGGTTCTGAACGAACAGGGACGAAAATGAAATAATATTAAATTCTGTGAACATCCCATACATTAACCTGACTTCAAGATAAGCCGCTTCAAACACTTGTGTTATGGAGACAACTGAGGAATAATAAACGCGGTAGTTAAATTCATATTTAACACCCAGATACAAAACAAACGCTAATATTCATCATGTAAATATTTGTCCCAGGTGGGGGTCCAACCCGCGACCGTTGGTCTATATGATAGGAACACTATAGGCATGTTTGTATTATTTTCCTTTAACAGAATGTTTTTTTGCCATCCCTGGCGACAATTAATGTTCGTGACTAGTGCTTGAGTAAAATAATAAAACTGAAATAAGCTTTAAAAGGCTCGATTGTTTTTTTTCTGCTAGTGAAAGGTATCAGTTACGGTTGATTTGAAGCTGCTCTTAATTGGAACCAAGCAAGTTCCTATACAAACTGTATAAGAACATGGTCTTTTAATGCTATTGTTTGTTAAAACAGTACAATGTTTTAATTGGAAAATAAGAAATAAACGTTAAAATAATATTAAATTCAGTCTTCGCCTGACTCCAAAATAAGACTCTTAAAGCACTTGTGTTACGGACAACACAAATATTCATCACGTATATGTTTGTCATAGATGGCGATTGAACCGATTCTACAGCGCACAAGAACATCCGCGCCATCGGGCCCTCCAAAATATAAAAAAATTGCAAATTCGCTTTTATTCTGAGATTTAATTCAATATATCTTTAATTTTCTTGAAATAAAAATTACTCAACACATGCTGATTTTCAAAATGGATTAACCCTTTTTTTGCCGTTAAATTTTATCCGATAATTATGTATTTATATCAATTTTTTAGCGGTCCGCCATGACTTTGTTCAATTATCCTGATTACCCCGTTGCGTTTTGCAAGTTTTGCTTTATTTTGTTTAGATTGAATTTGACAGTTTACGTCAACTGTTCTATAAAAAGAAAATTGTTATAAGGGAAGTGAACAAATAAAAATAAATTTAAAAATTAAAATACCGCTACTATTTTTCTTATCATTAAACCTTTCCGTATGCATTAAGGAAAACATGAATACTCTAGTTTAACGCTTAGCCACATTAACTTTTGTTTATTTACATTGAACATTAACAACAAACAGTTGTCTTTGAAAATGTATTTGTAAGAGTAGCACTTCACTTTTGTTTTGAGTGAAAAAGTATTTTTTTATGTGATTACAGGTTACTGAAACTCACAACCGGTGCACAACCTCTGACTTCAAATTATCTACGCACAAAATGACATAACATCATTTTCGTAACTAAATAAGTTGTTTGTCAAACTTGGATTAATTTTTCACGGCGACCGTCGACTCCAAAATCCGGCGTAGCGCGAACGGTTTTGGCTTTGAGCAACGATGACTCGCACAGTGGTACGATCAATTAAAATGTACAGGCAAAATTATCGAACCCCACCGCGATTTGAAAAACCAAGTCACGTTCGCCAAATAAGCAGTACTAACAAGCGGTATATCGTTTGCACTGATTGTTAATTGATTAGATTAACAATTTTGGCCCAATTCGCGGCGTATTGTTACACTGGGGTCCGGCCCTTTTGCATTAATTAGTTATTTTTAATAGCGACAGTGTCTTTTACAATTTGCCTGTTGACAAATCTTATTTGTGACCCTACTGCTTTATTATCCACAAATTTATAGTTAGCGTTTGAAAATTTCCACAGAAATAATAAATTGCATTTGAAATGGCGGTGCAGCTGTATTGTAAACACAGCGTTTATTGTGTGTCGTATATATAAGTAATACATAAGTACATACATAGTAATACATAAGTCTGTACAACTAAGTTTATGTTTTATTGTATGGAATGTTTCTTTCATTCTTCAGCTGTCTTGTGGTATAAAACAATTTCGGATAATTGATAGTTAAGAAGTTAAGTTAACACCGAATTGTGTCCCTTTATTGTTATCGTTAGTTGAAACACGCCCCAAAACAAGGAATTGCAAAAACAGTATAAATCAGATGTGGATTTTAAAATTGCACTTTTGTTGGATACCGGCGTATATTTACAATAAAATCCCTTCTAAATCTTTATCACTGGCGCGAGTGTATTGGAAACCTCAAAATTGGCCCCTCAAAATGTTTTGTGAGACATTTTTAACACCCTAAAGCTGCGACTTGGTCTCGAATATTTTTATTTGAATGCTGCGTAGGTGGGAAGGCAGGCCCGTTTGAAAATTGAGTTAAAATGACAGTGGCATACGTAGTGATTCGCCCCGTGGTCGCATTAAGCGCATTAGGGGCCAAAATTGGATTTGCGTTGGGGTGTTTTATTGGTACACTTGTTACAAATTTAGGAACAGTGTGTGTTAAAAAAGCATTGCATGTGGTGTAAAATTTATGACCACAATTTTATGTTTTAAGTTATTTTCACGTTACTTTCCTTCTAACGTACACACTTGGAACCTAATTATTTTTGTTTATAAAAGTTGTAACATGGTATTACAATTTGTATTTACAATTTTAGTAAATTAAAAAGTATCTTTACAAATAATCATCAATAAATAATAGAACCGGTTGTATACAATTCCAAAACATATTATAAATGCAAAGTCGGCTTATTTGTCACAAAAGCTAAAGGAGAACATGCATAGAGTTCGGGACACTATACAAAATAAAGTCCACGCAAACGACGTCTCGGACAGAAAACCGTGTTCATATAATATATAAAAGCCAAACAAAAAAACAAAAAAATATATAAATAAAAGAGACAAACACAAAGAAACGCTAAATTTCCATATCCAATAATGAGGCACATGTGCGATGTTGACTCACTAAAACAAACGTTTGTATTTTTCCCAATAGGTAATATTTATTTGACGTATTGTGGTGAATCAGGCTCCCCTGGGTACATTTATTTACGCGCACGCCTCGCTAGACTGTGTGTGATTTGTTTCGAGGCATCTTATAGCTATAATAATAATTTTATCATGTTGCATCATTGGTTTAAAACAAAATTAGCCTATGTTTATTTCGTTCATCAATCTTATGGCAAAAATAAGTCTTATTTAGAAAATTTTTAATTTCGCATCATCATCATCGTATCAGCTATTTCAAGAAGGGGGGATTTAGCTCAAAATTTCCGCGCTGGGTTTGCCCAGCGCTGTAAATGCAGTGTTGGCAATTGCAGAGCGCAGCTTTCGCGATGGGGTTTGTTGTTGCCTATTCCCACCCAGTGTAAATGCATCGGTTCTGGTACCTTAGTCGCCTCTTGCAAAAGGAGCTACTGTTTTACTTTGCCGGTAGCTCATGGTTACTTTTTGTAATTTGACAATATACATTTGTTCATTTTTAGGTAGTATCCTACATTCCTGTGGTATACTAGCAAAGTTACCAGTTCACCTCTTCTGTACCAGGTATTGTATATAGCGAATGAGGGACCAACAGATGACGGTAAATCCATGCTGCCATTAGTGCAAATGCAATGAGCAATCCGTCTCGCAAAGCTACGCTCTGCGATT
Organism: Heortia vitessoides; assembly: GCA_020976665.1. Lineage (NCBI taxonomy): Eukaryota > Metazoa > Arthropoda > Insecta > Lepidoptera > Crambidae > Heortia > Heortia vitessoides. The sequence goes on along the minus strand of JACJUM010002477.1, from coordinate 6,379,648 downwards.
GCCAAATGTTTATAAATCACATTGGGAGGATCATGTCCAGTTTACGTCTTGCTGCTGATTTAATGATGATGTAGGTTATAATGACTTTAATATATTTAAGTGTTTTTACAGGTACATATAAACTCAACAAATATGTGCATAAAAAGTACTTTCAAACATTTTAACTAGATAGAATTAACGTTGAACAACAAAAAAAGAATGTCCAGTTTAAACCTCGAGGCGAATTGTAAAATATTTGTTTTGTCGTCAGTACACCAGGGGTGCGTAACGAGGTTAGCTCTGACAATGACTTGACGAAGGGAAATCAGATTTGCCAACCCTCCTCCGTTATTTTAAAGCTAGTCAGTCATTTTGCATAGTTTTGCGCGAGGCTGTAACCACTGTGTGTGAGGGCACTTCGTTTGTGTCAATTATTCGTTACTGCGCATTGGAGCTTGGGAACTGCCTATCATGTTTTATTGCTCACATTAAGCTTAAGCTTCATATATAGTTGTAATGTGTCTTAATGTAAAACAGTTTCTTTAATTTTGAACTTAATGAGGCGGTCTTAGAGTGCAATATCGATTTGCGTTTTTTTTGTACAGATTTGTATCATATTTGCTACATTCAGCTTTGTGCATCACTTTGATAAATTTTATGCACTTGTTCAATGCAATTAGCAATCGAAATTTTTATCTGAAATTAAATTTCTTTATCTGTCAAATTAAAAAAATATTTATTTATTATAAGGACCTGAAAATGAAAATAGTTCGACGGGCCCGATGGCGCAGGTGATAGTGATCCTGTCGTGGATTCGATCCCCACCCAGGACAAATATTAATATGACAATATTTGTTTGTCCTGTGTCTGGGTATTAAAAATATGTATTTCAGTATTATATTTGTGATTCATTCACTGTCGGATGTCCGTAAAACAAGTGCTTTAAGCGACTTAACACAGAGTTAGGTGAGATGCTGTGTGAATATAAAAAGATACTATACACCAGGTTTGAGTTACGTTGCTTGAGGTTTGAGTTTCTGATGGTAAACCATTTTTTTTAATTTTATATGGATAACAAAGACTCGAAGAAAGGTTTGTTATTGGGATTTTTCTTTCCATTTGTAAAGACTACAGAAGCATAAGAAGTACTTGCAGAAGAATGAGATTTATAGCGGCCAGACGTATACTAAATAACCTTATAGTAGATTATACTATACTTAAACTAAGACTGACAGATACGAGCGAAGCGACTTTAGAGCGATGTAATCATTGCGCGACTGTCCACGTTATTATAATCTATTCTTAGAACAAGACGCAATGTATGCGAAAATCGCAAATCGCGACGGGCGACACACGCGTTCACGATTAAGAGTTATATACAAACATACCTTTTAAAGCCTTGCTAGTAGGTGGCGGGTCCCTACTCCATGGCGGGTCTCCATGACCGGAGAAGTCTCGAAGCTTGAGGTAGCTGATGGTCAGTCTAATGATGGAGGCCTTGTCCAGCTGGCTGGTGATGGCTGCAGGGAGAGGCAGCATCTTGGCCAGCTCGTAGAACTCGTAGTTCTCTTTCCCTCTCCTCGATCTGGCTGCATCTCGACTCTTCTCTTTCCGCAACTCGAGGATGCTGTGAAATGATGTTTTTGTTAGTTTTATTGCTATTTAACCGTTTTTTTCGACAATTGTTCTTTAGTTTTTTGTTTAGATATGAAGCTAAGACCAATCCAAAAAAATACTTTATACAATTTGGTGTGTCTAACTTTCGAAGTCATATTAATAAATATATATTGTGACGGATTAAAAAAGTGAAATTATTAGATTGTTTTGTGGGACATTTGCGAGTATTTTAGTTTTACTACAAACATTAGACCAGGTATTGCTAAGATATTATAGTCATTATTATGCCAGAAACTAGCCAAAAGTAAATTTCATAGCAATTTCACCAATGTATCATATGACTAGATCCTTATAATTTACTGTCATCTGGCTAATTCAGAAAACCCATTTTTTACTTACCAAAAAATATCAAGCAAGTTCAAGTCGCCTTTCAGTATTATCTCAGGTTTACGAGGTCGCTGCCAATGTTTTTACAATTGATGCACTTTGAGTTATTCTGACAAATAATAAAGTTCCAATACACAAATTTTCGTTTTCATAATCCTAGAATTTTTGGACGATCAAAGCCTTTTTTTATGTTTTTATAACCAGAGAAAGAATATTTAATTTCTGCTTCAAACCCTTACCCCACACCATTTTAGACGAACTTTGCATCATAGTGACAAAGTACCTACATTGTTTCACAAATCCCATCATTACTTATTCCAAAATAATGCTAGATGATTAATTAAACTCTTTATGATGAGTATACATACATCAGCTACATTGAGTCTCTTCAGACATCCAATTCACTAAGTCTATCATCTTTATTCACGTGGACTAGATGCTAGATAAACAGTACTTCCATATTTTTGCATAAGATTAAATTTTTTTTATTAATGGATCCAGAATGCCGTTGGGTATCGGTAGATTGAAATAGAACCTCCCCATGTACCCGGCATTGTAAGAGTCGACTGGGGTTACCAGAGTCGGCAGGTGGTGGTATTTGAAACTGCGTAACTCAAATGCACAGAGCGGGGACAGGCAGCAGCATTGCAAAGATTGGTACGACGCTTGCCCAGCGTGACAATTAAGCACAAATCTTCTCTCTTTCCTGGGATGGCTATATCCAAAAGCAGGCATGATAATGATGGATTGGGTATATTTTCTCAGACACCAGGCTAGATATGGACATTTATTGTATTGTAATAGTTCCGAAAACTCCATACTATATCCCCAAGTGCCTCTTAGGTAGGTACTACTAACTATTTGCCACATGGCTTTACGAAGCCTAATTTAACCAAGAATATAGCAAAATGACTAATTACACTCAATATTTTTACATAAAAGTATAAAAATATCCCTCCCTCAGGTGGGAGTGCCTGTCACTCCCAGGTCCCGCCCCGCAGCCCCGCCCCGCGCCCCTTCCCCGGCGCACCGCTAATGAGCCTGTGTTTTATATCCCGGCATTTACATACCAAATACTCGTATTAGCTGAATTTACGGTTCAGTGGTTTGGAAAGGTGTAGGTACACAGTTTGTGTTTCACGATCAGCATTATAGTTAAGTCTTGAATATTGTGGTTGGATAACTGTATTATGTTTCGGTTAGGACGATGTCTAGAAGAATATTAAAATTATAAAATAGAAAGCACTTATTTCTTACTAATTCGTATCTGATGCATTCTATATACACAAATACATTGGTATATTAAATATACGTGACATTTATTTCATGAATAATTAAAAAACGCTTTTATCATCCTCATTATCATATCAGGATTATTATCGTAAGACGTCCGCTACTGGACGTAGACTTTGCCTTATTTTAAAAGCATAATTTATATTAGAAATAACTGTCAACTAATACACATTGTGGCATAATCGGTAGTGCTTTCTCCCGGAAAGGGAAGGTGGATTCGAGTCCCTCTTGAAAAGCGAGACAAGTTCCTATTATCTACCAAAAAAAATTTTATGCTTTAGGTACTCATGATATTTTTTATATATTTTTTTATTGAAAACCTAAATAGGGTTTTCTTAAATCGAATTCATTTCTTTTAAAATCGGTTACCGAAACGTTACTAAGATATCTAATGTAAAATGTTAGCCTAGAACCTTTTCATCAGCTCTTTACTGTCAGGGGTGCTCGGCCCGCAAGGTGCCCGGTAAGCGATCCATTGATGGCGCTGGTTTACGACTGTCCGGGCGCGCGCTTTATTGACACCTGAGTAAGGCTATTCCAAAATGGAACGTCTTTATTCTTTTGTTTATATGTTTTGTATGTCCACACTGTGCGATCTTTAAAGAGCCCTTTGGAAAGGTCATCATAAAAGCCCAAGTATTTTGTTCAAATCAAGTGTTATCGCACAATTTGAATGCGAACCGTACGGTGGTTATAGCAAAAGAGAGATTGATTGCATTTATGTGCATAGTGCACTAATTAATTTAGTCACGTACTAAACTGTCATCTTACTTTGTATCATTACTTATAGAATCGGATCCGGAATAAATATACATATACTTAAAACCAGATCTTTAATCGTCTCAATCGATCACGTCAGCAGAGACGACATGTACTTTTTGAGCGTAATCATTGATCTTTAACGTTTTACGACCTATAAATTTTCTACTTTGAAACACAAAATAAAATTTATGTAGCCTTTAATAGAACTGCTGTTTCCGTATCGCGACACAACTGTAGCCTTGGGACTAATAACTCTTGGGAAATAAAGAAAAACCCTTTCCTGATAAGATTGAATGATCGGTTAATTCTTGGAGCAGTTAAAGTGGTCCATTGTGCTTGATTTAAGGTTTACAAGGGTCACTCTGGTCAGTTTTAACTTTGAGGGGCACTTGATTGTTTAAAATAAGTTTAGAATGAGGGTTGCTCTCCCCTACAACCTAACATGATCGCTTAGTGTCGGAATCTATTATCATAAATAAACATTATACTATTTTATCTTCTTTACGTGAAGAAGTTGAAGAATACCATCTATTGTTAAACCATAAGTAAATTAATATTGTTCGTGTGTTTCAACTATCTTCTTTATATTAGTAAGATAAAGTGGCAGTAGACAGGACATTTAGAACGCAGAACCGATAGCCGATGTAATCGTAAGGTTGTGGAATGAAGACCAGGAAGACCAACTGGCAAGCGCAGCGTTGGACGTCCACCTACAAGGTGGACAGACAATTGGCCTAAAATTGCAGGATCGCGCTGGATTCAGGCCGCATACAACCGGGCCAATTAGAGAGTACTTAAGTAAGCGTAAGCGTATGAAGTTAAACTGAAGAAGAAGTGCATAATGCTATTTATTTATACAAAATGCACTAGAAGTGCATGAAATATATTAAAATAATCATAACACACAATACTGTCTAAATGTATCAGAAAGTAAACATTAATTGCCTTTTGTCAATGTCAAGCAAATGATAAAAGCTTTTTTACAAACTTTTATGATCTATGGTTTAATTTTGACCACCGGATGACAACTAATACACATAAAAACGTCATGGAAGGGATACAAAACAACGGAAGACGCTGTCATGACAAGAGCTATCATAGCCCACGAGCCTTTAAACCACTCATGATAAACAGCTAAACCAACATTCAATACTATTAAAATGCAGTACCTTCCATAAATAGCATTAAATTATGTAATCTTTAACCATCAATTAATTAATTCCTCCCACGCGTCTACTCATCTATGGCAATCTAACATTTTAAAGAAAGTCAACTCACAAAGCAACATCTATTTACAAATACAAGTTATCAATTCTTCGACGTTTTCTAAGAAAATACTGTTTTAATAGGGAGCAATAAATAGCTAATGCAACATACAACGGCGCTAATGTAGCAACCCCTACGGAATTAGTAGTAATTTAGTTTATCACCTCCTCTAATATTACATCTTGTCCGTTTGTCCGTGATATATGGTTACGCGGGATTTGTGACGTCACCGGTGGGGTGATTTATTGACTGGATATGAACTAGATTATAATATGAGTTATATTTCTAATGTTTTTTATTACACAACAGATTATTCTGCCATAAAGTTTATTGTGATTGAAATAGAATAGACTTTCAAACAAAATTATTACATCAAAAGTATTGCAGGGCAAGAAGAGTCAATAATACTTAATAAATATAGGTAGTATTCTAAATCAATCTTAAATTTGATAAGGATATTTTCAATTTAGTTTCCATCTCTTTATCCAGTTAAGATAAAAGACGCCATCTTAAAAATATTACAAAAAGAACTAAAAGCATTTTCGAATTTGGAATTACCTAAATCGAAAGAGAGAACTCAGATTCCGTTCCCCAGGAGCCGGGAGCGTAATGGTTTTTATGAGGCATTCTGGACTTTTACAACCGAATGGTAAGTACTGTGGAGCGTAGACCAATGAGTTTCTTTCGATGGGACTTTCCGAATGTCACGTGCGCACTTTCGGTGAAATCACGTGGGTCCTGGACTGTTTTCTTTCGATGACAGACCGAAGACACGTAAAGCCACAATGCTCTTTGCTAAAATGTAGACGGGTTATGGGTTTCTTTTACTTGTTTGTTCGGACTCTTAAATAAAATTGTACGTAATCTAGTCAATCTGTCTTGAAGGATAAATGGAATAAAGCAGTTATTATTGATAACGTACTTAATTGATATTAGTGTCTGCTTGATATTTGTATATCTGAAAATCAGATGTACACTACACCTAATTTTTCAGTCATTTCAATTAACAGTCTTCTCTAAAGAAGACGATTATAATTATTATTTGAATCATCACATTCTGCTGTTTTCAGGCATAAAAATTTACATACAAAGTCCTAAAATCAAGTTATTAACGTAAGAATACAATGAAAATTTAGAAATGCATGTATGTGTATTATACCTGTGTAATAAAATACTCCAATACTCTTACAAGTCCTCTCCATAGCTCCCTGTCCTGTCCAATTTTTATGACGGACCTCCCTTCATCTTAAAAGTGGCTGTCTTTAAGTGTCCACGTACGTGCCCCAACGCCTACCTAGTACACCTGGGAATCGAACCCACAATACGCTACTTAGTTGACCCTCCAAACAACTCTCCCTAAAAAAAATAACTGAAAGTATCTCATAGTGCAGCAGACTTTGAGCTCAATTTGCTCTGACTAAAACATTGCGTATCGGTCAACGATGATTGGTGTGCATCTGCAGTAAAATGTTGTAAGACAGTAATACTGTTTTAGCAATTTGAAACTAACACCTCAAGCAAAAAGGGTGAATTTCCATTGTAAGAGAATTCCAAAAAGAATTTTCTTGCAAATTGAAATAGGAGTCCAAGGAAAAAAGTGGCAATCGAAGCGTGGCCGTAAAAAGGCGTCCAGGCCAGCCGTCTCAGTAGTTACTGTTAATGTGTCCCGGGCAAATTGAGTTCGCGGGGCAGGAAAATTAGCTCTCCCGGGGGACTGACGGGATGACAGGCTTTAGTGTCGGCGTGCTAAATGGACACGACTGCTCTTAGTAATCAGCATAGTTTAACATAAGCAGATAAAATGTGACTGCATTCGGGAGCACGATTCAAATATGTATTCAAATATATTTTTAACAAAACATAAATTTTAAATGCACGTTATTTGGCAATAGAAAATAAGATATCAATAAATTAAACAATTACAACATACAACGTTTTTGTAATGGATCGACCTTGTTAGCAATATTCCCATCTTACGCGCCTCTATTCCTTTGACAGATTATCTCACCATAAACAGGGAGCCACAGATTAAATAACTCAATAAGCGTGGAGTTCTTGGGTTAAATCGTCACCTCCTTAGTACAGAATGTTACTTTTATAACCCTTCAGTGATGGGGCTATAATCTCACTGTCGAAAATTGTCACCGGTAGCTCCAGCCATGGGAACCCGAGAATATTTTCTGCTTCAATGGGCGAATGTCTAAACATCGGTTTCTTTGTTGTGGTTCAAATTTGTGGCGATGAATGTAATTGAAAGCTAATGGTTGCGGAGATTAGTAAGGTTAAATGTGAGATTATTTGGTGGAAGTTATTATTACATAAAAAAACATAAGGAATAAACAAATTTTTGGTGAGTACAGAGTAATATTTAGACATAAAACAAAATATTTATTAGTCATATTAATGTAAAAAATAAAATTGGAACGTAAAAATAATTTATATCATAAAAAAGTGTCGGCACCGAATCAAGCCCCCTCATTTTTATTAAGTGACAAATATGACATGTCACATTGTCGTATTGGAGTGGTTCCGTCACCCACTTCACTTCTATGGGGATATTAATGGCGGACAACAATGTGTTTCTCAATATATTTTAAGAATTATTACCAATAGAGGGTTATAAGTAGGTATTGTGCGGTCTTTACAAGACTTGTGGTGTGAAGTGCTTGAAGAAAGACGTTACTTATAAAATGATGAATTAAATCTGGTATCTTCTCTATGAAACGAGATACAATACAATGTCTTGAACATGTGAACATTATGATACATTTATTTAATTGTCCATGCCGGTCTTGTCCATGACGTTTGATGTTCAAATGTTACCATTCAAATTCACGAATGCTCACTCAGTTAGACCGGAGGAAAGTTCTCAAAGAGAAATTCACACCCTACGCTAAGGGTCGGCTAGTTTTCTTTAAAAGCGAGGATATTTGAACCCTTGGAATTTAGTCAAGCATTCTATCCCCGGAGACTGGTCGGTCACTTACGAGGAAATTCAAATAAATAGACGTACTTTTTCAATGTCCTTGCGCATGCAAAGTGTTGGGTGGAACGGAATGAAATATTATAACGTTTAACGTTGCAATTTATTATTAAAGAAATCATTACGTTATCCATTTTTTATTTCGTAATTTAAATATATATTTATCGTATTTTGTGGAACAGATTGTTTATATTAGTATTGTTAATGTTTTTTTCCCATTATACCAGTATTTTAGAAGGCAGTAAATTTATATTTTCGAGCCAACAACAACTGCCAAAAGTAATTTCATAGGGTCTTCACCCATAGACAAAAGCTGAAAAGTTATTTTAAAAGATAGATAGAACATCTCTTTAGAGCGTACTATTATCATTACGAGATATAATCTATTTACATAGTTCATCAGTCAACAGGGATCTATTAACTAAACGCTCTAATGACGTCACATCTTATTTATTCGGGGCTATTAACAAATAAAAGAGAGGGGCTGCACGTATTTGAGATAGGAAATGAAAATGTCACCGGCTTATTACGCCTCGGGATCATTGATATTATTTGCGATTATTTCTTTCAATATTAACGTAGATTACCATCGGGATGGTGGCTGATGCTATCAGATGATATTGACAGCTTTGTTAGAATATTCTTTAATATAACGATGTTAATATCAGTTTGTGTAAGAAATATTGCGCACTAGTTTCATGACATTTAGTATGCTTATGGATTTCGAATTAAAACAAATTGTTTTTGGAACGCGCTAGTCGCAAGAAGCGCTCGTTCGATTAGAACAAAATCTTTCAGTGTTGGATAGTCCATTTATCGGAAAAGAATTCTACGCGGACGAAGTCGCGAGCACCGCTTATATTTAATATTTAGAACAGATACTTTTTGTAAAATAGTATCATTTGCAAGCTTATCTATACTATATTATAAAGAAGCTTAAGTATATTGGAAAGTTTGAATGTCCTTAAATTTAAAATAAATTTAAATTCCACTGCACCAGGTGTCGTAAGAGGCAACTAAGGCAACTAACCATCCAAAACAGTGCAGCACACGGCGGGGATAGGCAGCAGCATCCCCATCACGAAAGCTCTGCGATTTCCAACACGCTTGCCCAGCGCGGCAATAATGGGCAAAAAACCTCCTTGCTTGGAGAGGCCAATGTCCAGCAGTGGACTTTTAATAGCTGGTATGATGATGATGATGATAATAATTTGTATAAACTAGAATATATGTAGATTACATTGAATAGTCTTTAATGTAATGTTCAAATTGGATTAAAGTAGAATTGTGCACACTCAAAGTCAACTCTGAGCCAGACAATGTCAAACCGTGCAGTAATACCTCCATGACAACGCAACGGGTAAAAGTCATCAATTTCCAAAATCGATTGCTTGCATCGATTACAGTCTCATAATCTATTTTCAAAATCGATAATTCAAAAATGTCAAAGGGTGACGAAACGTGACCGAATCATCGTGTTTACATCACGAGCCGTATGAAGAACAGCCGTGTCCAAGCAGGGGTCACGGCGGTCACTCTGACAACTCCATCCTTATTAGAACCACATAAGGTTTAGAATGCGAAACTAAAATAGCGCATGGAATGACCCGATGTCTTCGGTTAATATGCCTAGATTATAGAGCGGCAAGTCGTTTTGGTACTCGCCTAATTGTTAATGTGTTTGTAATCGCGTGTCATTGCTTGTCGGAGATACGGAATGTCTAAAGGATTGAGCGAATGTGCTATCATAAGAAAAATATGATGCAGCTTACAATTACTAAGAAATTGATTTAACAGGTTGCAAATTCATGCTTTATTTAACCAAACTGCGTCTAAGTCACAAACGTTGTTATAACTATTTTTGAAGGACGTATAAATCCATGACAGGACGACAAGAAGCTATCGCTATTATTTAGTTTAATTTTAAATGAAATTTGTAAGCTGTTATAAGAAAATATCGAATTTTTAAACTGAAGTGAACTGACATTGACCAATGACTTATAAAAAAATTGAATATAAAAATGAAACATCATCCGAAAGTCATTGTTTGAAAGTTATTCAACTGATATTCAATTTGTCTGTTTGCAACTTGCAATGTGTTGCAATATTTATTAAATGCATCTATTTCTGGAGGTTTGGAATAAATGCAGAAACATATTAGAATGGCCGTGGGGTAGCAGCGGAGTAGAATAGTACCTCCGTCTGTACTAGGTGCTAAGGTACCGGAATCGGCAAATGGCGGTATATCCATCCGAAACAGCACAGCTTAAATACTATAGGGTGAGAATGGGCAGCTGAAATTGCCACCACGCCTGCCCAGCGCGGAAATTATGGGCAAACATTTTGGGGAGGCCTGTGTCAACAATGGATTCTTTATGGCTATAATGATGATTATTAGACTTAGTTTTTGTGTAATGGTATAAATAAGTTTTGATGTCATTATTATTACATTATTTGATGTTAAGTGAAAGTTATATGGAAATAGAAGACTTAAATTTGCTTATTTAGCGAAGTTAAGTATCAAAACTAATGGTTCCGTTTACATTTGGCTATAATCACGGGGGCTCCGTCTCCCGGGACATACGTTTACAGCTCGCGCCCTGATGAGACTGATATGACTCGGCGTATTTCGGTGGACCCAGACGACACGCCGCCTTAATAGTCTTGATACTCAACCTAACTCGGCCGTGCTATTTCGGTTATTCAGATTATAAAAAGCCGATAAGTGTGTCCGATCAGTGACTAGACGAATTTGATAGTCCAATAAACTGCAAAATTTCAAAATGGCTACAAAAACTAATCTAGATTACCTAGTCCCGAAACGTTGCTGAGGAAAAAAATAGCAACACCAGGTATTTGGGGAAATATTTGAATGCGTGCAGCGTTGAGGACAATGCACAGTTGAGTAAACAAAGAACTCTTCGAATAGCGCATTGGCGCTGTAGAAAAATTTTGGGCAAAAATAAATAAATGCTATGTCCAGTCCCACGGCCCAGTGGGACGAACGATTTGTTCGGGCGCCAAATTGCAGCTCTTTAGGCTGCCTTTAATAATCACGTCATATCCAATTTTCCCGGGGAACGTTATCGGAATATCAATGGAAGTGTCCGGCGGTGTTGATTGAATGTCGTTTTGTTTGTTAGTTATAAACTACCTAGTGAATTGATTTCGTCCAAAGTAACAGTACACTAATTATTATTTGAAGCGGTAAATTATGCATTGAATTATATGATAATTTCAATGCAGAATAATGACCTAAGGTTTATGGGTGTTTTTATGATCACCGTGTATTTTGGAATTTCAACTTAGATTAATCTTTATAATTTTGTTGCTACATTTAATAAGCTACATATATATCATTTATAGCAGTCTCTCCAATACGTAGGTAACGTATACCAAAAAAATCCTGTTAATTATTCTTATAATTGAATTGGATGTTTTAACAATAAAACATTTATGTAAACTTCGTACACATAAATACATAAAAATTATTCAAGTTACCCCAAAAAATATAAAATAAACAATAGATGGTATTGGAGATTATGCCCCAAGCCCGCACGCCCCAACGGCTAGCGATCCAGCGATGTTGCCAACAAAAAATGACCAATCTACTAGACGTGTCGATCCGCGTATGACTAATGGTGGTCCGCTGCTTAGCAAATTGCCTGCCAAAATGGTAGCGAAACTGGAAAATTGTTTCATTCATAAAAGCAATAGGCCGGATTTAGTGAGGATAACTTTCTGATGAATAAAATAGTGATGCGGGGATCCTGCGGCCCCATGTGATAGTTTGCGGAATGTCAGGCGGACAAATGTTTGTATTAACGGTATTGTGCGACCCGATTATTGAGGTCCCCTTTTATTTTTCATATTCATTGAAACGATTGCAAACTTTTGTTCATATTGAATATCAAGAACTGTATTTTTATTTTTCAATATAACATTAGTTCAATATATTTCCTTGGGAAATAATTGAATAAATAATTTAATCAATCAAATATATTTATACATTGATTGAAAAATATTAGCAACTTATCTGGCAGTTAGGTCAGTAGATGACATGTTTTGTGATCATATTTATTTATTAGTTAAAAAAAAGAAAAACACAAGAATATATAAATAGGTAATCAAAACCTGCACCGTATAGCAACTCTAACAAAACTACTTGCCAAAATTAGCAATACAAAGAGAACTGCCGGGGCATTCGCAGCCAATTGAAAGGAGAAGGAAATAATAGTTATTTGCTATAATCGACTGAAGGGACGCTTGATTGCGCCTGGGGCCGGGCTCAAAATTTTTCCCGCATTTTTGTCTAGCAACTGGTAGTTTCGGCGCACTGCGCTGCTCGTTGGTGCTTTGTCTGTAATTTTGTTGAATAGGTATTATGTGTTCATTGTTTTGAAGGCATGCCAACATCCTGATGGCTTATGAACGTTGCATTGTTCGTTTGTGGTTTTTCTATCCATTCCTGGTGGTACACTGCGTCGATTTAAAATAAATTGCCGATGATCAAATACTTCTTTGGTGTAACAATTATTTCAAACTACGCTTCGTTTAGATATTTAATATGCTCAAAAATCAAGCAATAGTTGCTAGATGTAGCAAATCCTTAATAGATGTAGTTCATTGTCATGTTAATTTTAAACGACCAAACAATTGCTAAAAATCCATATTAATGCTATCAATGCTGTCTGTCTGTCTGTCTGTCGGCTACGTTTTTTTGTTTCGCAAAGCAGGGATTTTTTTTTATTAAACCAGGACTAACAAATCCGCGTAGTTAGCGTCACTGCAGCCTATAAACGCTCGTAATATCACAAGAATATCACTAACGCGTTGCAAACCTTGTGACTTAAGGATATTATGCCACAGAGATAGAGGTACCAATGCAGGCATGCTTGTATGAGGTCTACCTCATACAAGCATGGTAGCATAAAATCTACGAAGTACTAGCTATTTTTGCAATTTTGCTAATTGGAATACGATATTTCAGTATTGCGTCGAAAAAAACCTTTAGAAAATTAATATAACCTAAACCTTTAGAATACTTAGACTCCACGAGATAAATCAAGCTTTCCTATAGATATTCAACACATGCATATCAAATTAGTAGGATATCTCTCAAGAAGCGAAAAAACACTCAAGAGATTCTGCAGTTAAGTTTCAAAACCACTGGTTTATTGACCCGCGAGGAATGCAGGGGTCAGCACAAAAGTCGTTGATGAGGTAAAGGGGGAAATAATAGATCATTTTCGGGACACTTGTCACCGTTTAATCCTGACATTGACCGGTCTTGATCGATCGCAGCGCCCTCTTGTTCATGGTTATTAGATTGTTTGCAATTGTGATGTAAACTAACTTCATTCAAGATTTGTGCTGTTTTCTATGTGAATTATTGTTGAAAATAAAAATAATATTTTAATCATCTATGATTATTGGAAGTGATGTATTAGTAAAATACACAGGTACATATATGTTTTCATGTTAAAAATCAATCAAATTTAGATTCTTTTACAACCTATAAAAATCTGAACTAAAACTTAAAATATGTTTTTTTATGTCTAAATGTTACATTTTAATCACTAGTCGTGTGGTACCGGCTGAGAGGAATATTACCAGCGACTGAGGTGCTGGTACAGATAGCGGTATATCCACCCCGAAATAGGTAGTTCAAATGCAACAGGGCGTGGAGACAGCAGCATTCTCGTCGCGAAGTTACGCTCTGCGATTGCCCCCACGCTGGTCCAGCGCGGCAATTATGGGTAAATTCATCCCCTCTTGGGGAGGCCTATGTTCAACAGTTGACTTCCAATTGCTGATGTGATGATGATGATGAATCACAAAGAAAACAAGTTTACTTTGTACTCAACTTCAAATATTTGTATTTATTTTTGTTTAATACTAGAAACAAAATGTTTTTATAGTGGGAATGAAATTCAACCGGTGGTTTTAACTATGTATGTAGGGATTGTCAATATATTACAATGTTAGTTTTCCACCCGCGACTATGCCCGCGTTTCACCTTATTATATTTATCCAACATTTTTCTCTAGACTGATATTATTTCGGTTTAGATTCAAGTAAAAACAAAATTTTGATTTTTTGGTTTATTTTTATTTTCTATATTAACCGCTGAGTTAACTTTTAAATGAACCTCCTAATGGACAATGGGTACACGAAGTCTAACTGTGGTCACCAATGTTAGTATAGTATGTTGATCGTACGCACTTTGAATATGCATTTTTGTGCAAAACCAAGATATACAGAATTTTCTATTTACCGATCATTTATAATTTTCGATTATCATAAATAACTTGCAATTGTTTATTGCTGTTGTGACTCAATCTCTTGTTTATTGGCTCTTTATCTACATTATATACATTTTAATTTTCTATTTATTTTATTACGTGAAGTAAATTAATTGTATTTGATAGAGTGGTCCGTGCAAAACTTAGCCTTAACACAAAAAGATCCAAACGCCGTCCACTTTCTGGAATTGTGAAATTAGTAAGTGAATGTGAAATGTGGAAGTGGGGGACAATTAATCCTTGATCACCTTAAATTAAAAGTATTATACATTTATATACCAACCCAAATATTTTTCCTGTTTTTATAGACCAGGTTGATAAACAAGCATACAGTCCGCGTGATAGTAAGCATCACGCTAGCCTATAGACGCTCGTAATATCTCAAGGATATCATTAGCGCGGTGCCAACTTTGTGTCTTGAAGATATTATGTTAAATTGCCCAGAAAATGGCTATAAGAAATAAGTTAGCGTGATGTACCAATGCAGGCAACCTTAATATGAGGTCAAACTTTTGAATAAAATATAAAAGGGGGATGTCCCCATCATTATCATTGTCAGGTACACATACGTACTATTTAATGACGCGATAAGAGGCAAACTTTAGGAATATAACAGTATACTACTCGTACATATATTATGAACTCTGCGCATATGTAAACGCGTATGTAACAAATATGTAAACAGTATATAGGAGATGCGCTTTCGTCCATTCATAACTCTATATTTTAAGTTAACAAGTATTCGATATGAAGGTATTATTACCATAAATCCCCAGAACGCGGCCTCTTTGACGTAATATAAAGTATCTTCCACATTTTCAAATTTAAAACAACATCAATGCTTCGCCGAAATGCAATTTTTGATGGTATTACAAAAACATCTGCATCAAAACCACAAACATCGGCCGGTGCACTTGAAGAATCAGTATTCATTTTATTTTATTCGATTCAGACCGCAATAGGCCTACTTCAACACTTCTTGCTCGCTCGTTTCTTTTATTTCGATCGATTAGTGGCGTTTTCAATTATCATTATGTTTTTATTTAATATGCGTATATCTATAAATGCCTTCATCTAGATATTATTGTTGTTCGAAGTAATTAGATATATACGGACAAGGAACATTATACTGTATAGCCTTAATATTAATACTTGAAACCGTAAGGAACCTATTTTAAGATAGTTTGCCGTAACCTATTCAGTTTTTTTTATGAAAATCAAGATAAAGATAAAAATGTTATGTTACAACATACAATATTTTTTCTGAATATGAAGATATAAATGTAATATGTATGTATTTATCATTGATCTATTTTGTATCAATAAATAACTATGACAACAGCCCAACGTCGTAAAATCACAAATCAAATTTCTCTAACACACACCAAAAAAACTGCGGAAGTCTCCTACTCATTCATTTGCAGTTTACAATGATTCTTAATTTAAAAGCCAGTTCGTCTCTACAACAGGTAAAGTTGATTGTCTCTATCTCGGATAGAGCATACTAGAGTCGAAAGCTGGAAGCAACAGCGTGTTGACCGGCAAAAACTTGGAGAGGGCGCGACGAATCGCGGTGAGTCGGCATTTGCTCTGATTGAGCCTGGCTACTGTCTCTACAGGCTGCTCTAGCTTTTAGTTGAGATTTATTACAATGTCGTAATTTTATTATGAAAATATAATCTTAGCAACTTAAAAAATTATATTTACCTTAAAACTATTAGGGCTCGCCCTATAATGATTCTTTTATTATCTTAGATTTATTATCACGTGGAGGAAGGAGATGAGAGTATGGCTACAACTTAAATTGCATTCAAACGTGTTTATTTATCAGTGAAATGTATTTGTCATTCTTCAAATGATATAAAAAATTTGGTTATGTTGAAGAGAATTTTATTTTTATTTTTATTAAGTTATAAATTTTAACAAAGAAAGGGGGATCTTTGCTTATAATTACTGCGCTAGGCAGGCGTGGTGGCAATTGCAGAGCGCAACTTCGTAATGAGAATGCTGCTACCCATCCCCACCCAGAAGTATTTTAGCCACGGTACCTTAGCCGCATCCTACAATACCTGGTACAAATGGAGTTAAGATCCCCATCTTTGCCTATAATTACCGCGCTGGGCAGG